>JAGFMF010012069.1:5118240-5143456 GCA_019455555.1 Galemys pyrenaicus | reverse complement strand
CCCTGGCCGGCAGCAGGGATCGAACTCGTGCTGCAGTGGCTGCGATTTGCTTCGTAGTGCGTTGCTTAACCCACTGCGCCACCAGGGGAGGCCCCTGTTGCTGTTTTTTTTAATATGTGCCATTCTTACCGGTGAAAGGTGGTATGTCATTGAGGTTTTAATTTGAATTTCCCTGACTATGCGGGATGTTGAACATTTTTTCATGTGCCTGTTGGCCATTTGCTCTTCCTCTTTGGAGAAGTGTCTTTTAAGTTCTTCTGCCCATTTTTTGACTGGATTGTTTACTTTACTCTCTAAATGATCCTGCTCAATGCAAAACACACTAGTTTCAATTATATTCCTTTGACTTAGAAATCTAATTACTACAGATAAACTTTAGTTTTGAGAAACTTATTATGACTCCATTTAGGTTCCTAATGATCATGATTTTTTTTAAGTACTCACATACTAGCTGACAATATGGTTAATATTGATAATATTTAAATTTTAACTGAGCACAGAACAAACACTTCTCTATAGAAGATAGACAAATGGCCAGAAGTACATGAAAAAATGTTCAACATCTTTAGTGATCCTCGAAATGCAAATCAAAATCACAATGAGCTATCACTTCACATAGGTTAGGGTTAGGGTTAGGAGTAAAAACATCCACACAAATGCTGAGAAATTGGAGCCCTCACATATTGCTGTAGGAATGTAAAATGGTGCAGCTACTCTGGAAGTCTGACAGCTTCTCAAATGATTAAACACTGATCTACAGTCGTTCTACACCTAGGAACATAGCCCAGAATGAAAACATGTCCACACAGAAATTTGTACAAAAATGTCTACAGCAACATTATTCATAGTAGTCCCAAACTGAAACAGCGAAGTGCCTATTAACTGACAAATGGACAAACAAAACATAATATATCTGTATAATTCAGCTATAAAAAGGAATTCAGTACTACTACACGTATGGACCCCAAAAACAATATGCGAAGTGGAAAAAGCCAGTCACAAAAGACCACATTATGATGCCATTTATACAAAATGTTTAAATAGGCAAATCTATAGAGACAGTAGATTAGTGGCTGCTTAGAGCAGGGAATGGAGGTTCTTGGCGGTGACAACAGTACAGATTTTCTTTTTGAGGTGATGAGAATGTTATAAAATTGGTGGCAGTGATGGCTGCACAGCTATATGAAGATACTAAGAAAGCACTGAATTGTATACTTTAAATGGTATGTAAATTATATGTCAATAATGCTGTTTTTTAAAAAGTTCTAGGAAAATGAGATTTGATCTTTCCTTAGAACATTATTTAGACTGTTTTACCATTAGTCAGAGTTCTATAAACTATGCATTTGCACACTCAACCACACACATATGTCTGGCATAGCTAAATACCATTACCTTTAAGAACTCTAACAACCCTAGTTAAATAATCATTAGGTTGAAAACAAAATGTTAAAACATGAATAATCCTCTAATTTTCCACCTAAAGTTTATACCTTATATGAACACATCTGTAACTACATTAACAAAACAAAAATGCTCAGACCTTACATTAAGTTCAATGAGACTGTTCATAATGTGACTCATTTGAACAGCTAAATCAGAAAATACTACAAATTAATGAATGAAGAATACAATATGGCTCAGTATCAAAATCAAGAGTTTTGGATTTAACACATTATGTTATTGAAGCACAGTCTAGTAGCAACAAATAATTTAAATACCCAAGGCATACCCGGTAGTATCAAATGGGTAAATACCCATAGCATAACTAGGAATGTAATACCAGATCTAAAAAACTGAACACTTGGTTTTGATGTAATTCAGTATCACCTAACTTCTCACTGAAAGTTTAAATATCTTTAAGAAAATATTACCCCAAATTAATTATTGAAAAGAAAACTTAGATTTTTCAGAAATACTGTATCATGCGTCTTCATTTTAGCTGAAATAGTTCATTAAATTTGATGCCTAAAACAATGAAGGGAATTATAAACTTTCTGATAAGCTTGGAAAAAGCCTGCTTATCAATATTTTTAACTAACCCTATCTTTTTTTAAAGATTTATTTATGCATACAAGAACTGGATATAGGCTGGAGGTATGAGGGGGTGAGTGGATTTACTAGAGACAAGAGTGGAGAGCAGAACAGGTGGACCTACTGAAATCCACTGCTGAGGGGAGCAGAGGGTGAGACAGGAAGAGGTCTGCTGCACCATGTAGGTCACTTCCCTGGCCGGGGAGCACACTCGTTCTGTAGTGGCTGCAGATAGCTTCATAGTGCTGCACTTTAACCTCTTACATCACCAGGGAAGCCCCAACAAACCCTATTCTTTGAAATAGTTTTAGTTAAAAATGGTGGTTTACAGTGTACAAAAGGTCTTCTGCCTACCTACTTTAATTCCCCAATCATATCAACAGACAAACGGACATTTCTTCCCTACAAAAAACTTAATATATGGCACAAAATAATTCTCTCCCTAAATAAACCTCTAATCAATATTAGCTAGAAGAGGGATATCAACTTACTCTTAGAGATAAAAGATATGTGGCTACACTGTGTCATATAGAATTCTTTCAGTTTTGTCATTGGCTTAGGTGGCAGAGCTGGAATAGAGCACTGACTTCAATAAAAAAATCAGGCTTTATTTTTAACTTTCAAAATTAATTATATTCTAGAATTTAAAATCCTCAACTTTTTTATAACCCCTTTTCTCCTTTCACTTTAGCAAACACAACACTTTCATATAAGCGCTATGTCTAACAATAAGGGAATCTAGTGAAACAGGATAGCAAATGTAGTGGCTACAACTGAAATGAGTCATCAATCAGGAAGTTGTGCTCCACAACACGACTGTGCTGCATATTCCTTTCTGAAATGGAATTCTGTAAAAGGGGCAAGAGTAACCCCAAAAGATCTGCAAATACAAAATCGCTATAAAAATATTCTCAACTTAGCTTTTCAGGGTGCTAGAAAATAAATTTATTATGGTACTTTTACACTGGGTAGCTGCTAATTTTAATTTAAATAGGAAGTCTTTAATTTTAAAGTAACCTGAATATAATTTAAGCAATATAAAGCTGATTTTCTGCTTTCTATAAAAACTGATAAAACTTCAAAATATCATTACAAAATTGGATTTAAAAAAAAAAGAATTTAAGTACCAATGTCAAGCTTAATTAGAGAATCAACTCACTTTCCCCCACTTTGCAAATATAACTGACAGTGACTAGAAAGTTACTTGGTCTTGTAAAACTGGGCTTGGAGAGCTGACCTCAATAAAGAGGCTAAGTGATCTCATTATTTTAGGACTATATTCATTTTATGATAATTATTCTACCCATTCCAAAATGAACTCCATTCTCCTCACTGAAAGGGGCTGAAGTAAAATAATATGTCTCATCTGTTAACACATTATCCTTCCCATGTTATAAGTTCAGTAAGCTAACACAAAATTCCCTACTGATGTTTTTCCTCCTTAACACTTCTTTAACAGAGTTTAAAACTTTTTGTGACAGACTTTAGCATCTGTACTACATTTTACTTCTCTGAATTTAAAAGAGTGATTCAACAGTCAAAAAAAACCTGAGCTTCTTGAGGGCATCAAGTATGCCTGATTCAAGTCTTCACCTACCTATACCCTAAGCTCAATGAAGGTTTGGAGAATGAGTAGATGAGTACACAAATGAACAGATACATGCTATCATCAGCTTTGTGACCTTGAAGAAACCATTTAACTTCTAGGAACCTTATCATTTCCTCATTTGAAAAATAGGATGAAAATACTTAAATCTCTCATTCTCACAGGGTTGTCAGTAGTCAACAGGGAAGGGGCCTCCCTGGTGGTGCAAGGGGTTAAGTCTCAGCACTACACTATGAAGCTTTATCACTGCAGCATGAATTTGATCTCTAGCAAGGGGGTTAGGGGTGAGCCACATGGCAGAGCAGCCCTCTTCTGTCTTGCCTGGTGCTCCCCTCAGCAATGTATTTCAGTGGATCTGCGTATTCTGCTCCCCGCTCTGTCTCTGGTGGGGAGACAGAGAAAGATACACATACACCACCTCCACCTCCTGCACCTCTGGCCTGCACCCTAGCTCTTGTTTGCATAAAGAAACAAATCTTTAAAAAAGAAAAAAAAAAGAATCCATAGGGAAAATTTAAAGGCGTACTCTGCAAGTTAACCATTCTCCCCCTTTGGTTCAAGTCTCATATTCAAAGCCTTCTAGCATAATTAATGAGGTCTTCGGATAGCTCCTGCTCGTCTTTCTGATTAGGTAGCCATAAACAAATACTAAAATTCTACAGAAATATACATTATCATACAGAAATATGATTACATCATGTTAAGTCATACCTCTCAAAACAAACCAGCAGATATAAATTAAAGCAAAAATTAGAAACTATATCACTGTAAGTTAACATTCCTAAAAGTTATTTTATATAAAACAAAACTTTAACTCACCGCACATTTTTCCACTTTGCCAGCATTATTAGCCCATTTTACTAAAGCCAATAATCGAACAAAGAGTTGGCGTGTCCGGCTAGCAAACTGCACTATTTCTATTTTCCTGGAAATAGAAATAATTCTTAATGAACCAACATGCTTAACAGAATATGTCAAAATTTGTTTCATCTGAGCTAAAATGTGAATCGACCTTTGTTTACAACCATTACAACAAATTGAACCACTTAAAATATTTATCGAATTTGAATTATTATTGTCACATTTGTATACCACCTGCACATGCTTTATTTTTCACGTCAGAGTAACAAATAAAATAGAATGTTTTAGCATTGAATCACATTTTTAAAATTTTATATTGCAATATAAGTTGTTTACTAGATTCAATGATATATGACAAATAGAAAGAAAGGAGTCACAGAAGGGACCAAATTAGGAGTTACGAATGAGAAACCTTTTTGGTTAAAGAACTGAAATAAATCTTTACCAAAGCCTGAAACTATATTCTACAAAAGGGTCAATTTCCCTTCTTGTAAGAGTGGGATTTTAAAAACTGAATCAAAAAACTTTACAATTCTTTACCAAACCAATTCCAATGACAAACTTAGATATTAAACTATCTAAGCAAAATTCAAGAAAGCAAGTTGAGTACTCAAAATAAAAACTGGAAGATCTGTCTACATCTATTTTTATGTTATAGCCATTAAATGCTTTTTCTCCAAATACTCATCAATAGTTTTACCATCTTCTCATAAAGCCTTAGTTGTCAATCAGTATGATAGCCAGACCTGTCAACTTCATGCCAGCTACAGAGCTGACAATAGTACCTGTATGGTTTACCCTAAGACACTGAAAGAAATTTTCAATAGTCCAGAACTGATGGCAGGACACCAACCTCCAAGTGGATGATGACCTTTACATCTTGGTGCAGCTGTTCAATATCCTACAGAAGCAACCCATTATTTCTGCAGCTCACCCACATCAACACTAAGGTGCAATGCACCAAAATAAAAAAGGTTTTGCTGAAATATAATCCTGACTGACGATTACAGTCTAGCTCCACAGGGAGCACATTCACAGTCCACAAAAAACCTAAAAGGCTTCCGTAAGGATCAACCAGCAATATGATTATTGGTAGGAAAAAGAATCAACGACACATGTACAATTCCGACTCTTTGACAGTGTCTGTGGGGGATCTTAAGAGATAAAACAAGTAGAGCATCACAGGCAAGAAGGCTAGGACACGGCAGAAATGCTGAATGTACGTTAAAATCCAGTAGGGGCCTTAGTGTCAGTATGGCCAGGGTCACAAGTACTGCTAGGTCTCTGTCCTCTCCCACGGCAGACATATTTGTGTATTATTATTTTGGTTTCCCAAATGATCTCCTCTACTAGAAAGTAACAGTCCCTTTTCCTAAAACTGTAACATGTACTGTAACATGTGCTGTAAGATGTACATTGTAACATGTTTTCTTTTACACCACTTTCTCATGCTGGTTTTCCAAGGCCTCGTTTAGTTTGCCTTTTGATCCCAGAGAGGACAAAACAAATCCTGGCTTTAAAGTCCGTCCTTTAAAACTGACCACCCAATCCACAACACCAGTATGCACCAATTGTCTCTTCTACCTCTACCTTGTTGATCTATGTCTACTTCTATCAGAAAGATCAATTGAGGTTAGGAAGATGAGGGTGGACTATAGTCATTAGTAAAAGCTAAAATCCTTCCTAGTGGTTTGGTATTTAAACAAACAAAAACAAGGAACATAAGTAGTACAAAAGATACAGTCAAGGAGTCTATACTGGAGTCACAATTTAAATTCCCATTACATGTTTTCTTGAAGCCTTCATTCATCTTTTTCCTTCAGTTTATAACACTAACTGAATCAAAATTCTAACTATAAAACAGCAGAAGCCGTAGGCAAATGTCAATTCTCTATAAAGATATCCAATAATACCATTATAGCAAGTTGCAAAATAGCAGTCAACTTTCTAAAGTCAGTCTCTTAGTGTCTTCCATTAAGAACTGTCTCTTCTACATCTTCCTATCCCCCTCAAGGACTTGACCTGGTCAATGACTTGATAAGGGTTTGTAGAACAGAAGGTCCAAAGCTTATCTCACACCAAATATTGTCAAGGATGAGGAAATCACATTTCCCAGAACTTCTCAAAACACATGGTGTTAAAAAAAAAAATCACCTTAGGTTCTCTGGGCCTAAGATTCTAATCCACAGTCCTGTTACCTCATACCCCCACATGCACTCTCATTCATTCTTTTCTCTTTTCTCTCTCTCTCTCTCTCTCTCTCACACACACACACACACACAAGCACACACACACACAGAGATTTAAGGCTTTTCATACTCACCTTTCCACATCAGATTTCCTTGGCAGCCTAAGAAGAAAAAAAGAAATTGACTAAATGTATGTATACTGTTATCAAATTTGATAATAGTCTTCATTTTAACTATATTAAATACTTTAGTATGTCAGAAAAACTGGATAAATACCTACTATAGACTATGTTGACTACCTATTCTTTTTTATTTTTATGAGTTTCCAGCATGGCTATAAGGGGAAAAAACAAGGAAGGAACATTTTCTCCATTAAAAATGCTTCAAAAAGTATTGCACAAACCTCAAACATTTAAAAAGTCCATTACATTAGCATACTACATCATAGAGTATCAGAAAAATATTCTTAAAGATGAAAATGGTCAAAGATGCAGTAACTCTGGAAACTCCACCAGTAACTCAGGAAAGTTATAAGGCAGGAAAACTATTAAAATGAACCCTGGCGAGCCTCCCTGGTGGCACAAGGGGCTATGCACTGCATTGTGAAGCATCCGCAGTCACAGCAGCAAGAGTTCAATCCCCGGCCAGGGAGGGGACCCACATGGCCCAGCAGACCTCTCCTGCCTCACCTACTGCTCCCCTCAGCAGTGTATTTCAGTCACTCTGCCTGTTCTGTTCCCCACTCTGTCTCTGGTGAATCATCACACTCCCCACACCTCTGACCTGTACCTCAGTTCTTGTATGCATATATAAATACATTTTTAAAAATAAAATAAAATAAAATGAACCCTGGCTTGTAGTTATCTATAATTCTTAGTGCAGACAGTGGGATGGAAGCTAAAGTTATGATCCAAGTGATCAAGAAAATTAGGTAGGGGCTGGAAAGGCTAGCAGATAAGAGGATGAAGCAGATGTTAAGGTCTTCTTGTAAGACTGCAAATAAAAGCAGCTACTGGCAAGTACATGCAAAAAGCTCTTGAGAATGCTCCTGAAGAAGCCACAACTCCTGTTATCAAGAGAGGGAATAAGAATGAGAATCAAGGGTGCTTGTGTGTGAGAGAGAAAAATATGAGTAGAGCCTTTAGGAGTGAAAAGTACAGGAAATCATCATCCCAGCTTTTCCCACCTCTCCTAAAGATCCTAAAAGGATCGTCCTCCTGTCAGAGGTGGTGTCATTTCAGGGACAAAGGATGGGTGTTGTTGCCTGCATCCCTTTCCCAATTCCTTCTAATCAATTTAAAATACCTTCGTAGTTAACAAATCTGCCATTTGGGGTAAAAGCCCTAAATTGCAAATATTTGGAAGAAATCACAGAAATTTATTTACACCAAAGTGCTATTAGAAAAGTTTACATGGGACCTCCCTGGTGGTGCAATGGGTTAAGCAACACACTATGAAGCAAACCAGACGTACTACAGCACGAGTTCGATCCCTGCCACAGGCCGGGGAGGTGACCCATGTGGCGCAGCAGGCCTCGCCCGCTGCTCCCCTCAGCAGTGTATTTCAGTCAATCTGCCTGTTCTGTTCCCCACTCTGTCTCTCATGGATCCTCTCACTGTCCACACCTCTGGCCTGTACCCCAGTGTTTGTATGCATAAATAAATAAATAAATCTTCAAAAAAGAAAAAGTTTACATGACTGATATTCTGGCATTTTCTGATTTAACTGAAAGTTGTGTTTGTTTTTTCAAGTAGACCCTAAGTCCCTAAAATGTCAAGGCAAGATACAAATTGTAAGATACTTGTAAAGTGTACCTAGAATACTGGTATTGATACAGTAATACATATTGCTACATTAATGCTGACAGTTTCTACCTGGAACAAGGAAAGATACAAGATTTAGCAACTTCCAAGTTCACAGACTAAGTTTGGTTGCCACAAAGAGAAAAGATTTCTGTACACCTGTGTTTCAAGAGCAACACTTAGAAAAATTCATTTTCATTCATAAGTTACATCAACAAATATTTAGTTAAGCCCTGACACTGTGTGAAGCATTATTTTAGGCTTTGGAGAAAGTGGCAAACATTAAAATCCCTGTCCTTAGGGAGCTTCCTGTGGCAAGGAAGAGAGACAATAAACTAATCCTATCTGGTGGTGATAAGTGCTGTAAAGAAAAACAAAGTGGTGGATAAGAAGGATAAAGTCAAGGGGCAGAGTACCTTTTACAGGTGGTCAGAGAAAGTCTTTCTGATAAACTATATCTGAACAAAGACCTAAAGGAAAAGAGAAAGCAGACCACAGAGATTTCTGAGAAGAGCAAAGGCTTTAAGGTGGGAAGGTGCCTGTCAATATCAAGAAACATCAAGAAGCATAGTGTGGCTGAGATAAAATAAAGAGGAGAGTTATTAAGAAATGAAATTAGAGAGGTAAAGGAGATGAAGGCACCCATCATGCACGGTCTTAAAGGTAAGGTGACCACAGTCCTGGTTTATGCCTGCTGCTGACATTATTAACAGCACCATCTTTCAAGCTCAGAAGTGTCTGATTTGGATCATAAATCTTATGGTCACCCCACATATAGGTGACAATAAAAACTTTTTACTCTAAGTGAGATGGGAAACCACTTGAAGATTATAAGCAGAGACCTTTTAAAAGGATTGCCCTGACTACGGAGGAAAAAACGAGAGGAGGAAGAGTAACAGCATAGTAACAGACTACTGCAGTAACATGAGTGAAGGATTAATGCTTGATAGAAATGTTGAAAAGCAGGCAGATTCTGAAGTCTGAGGTGACAAGACTTGTTAATGGGATTGGAAGAAGAGCCTAAGCACCACAGGAAGAATGGAGATAGTATTTAGTGAGAGATAGGAAAGGTTTGGGGGGGATCAAGTTTGATCCTGGATTTGATGTATTAAAATACCCACTAGGTGTTAACATGTATCCATTCAGATAGATGGATACAGAATCCAGAGTTCAGAGGAGAGGTGTGTACGGGAGATATAAGTGTAGAAATCATCACCATATAAAGGGTATAAGACTAGATGATAGACTCATTCTACACCAATAAAATAGACGTTTCTTTATTCCTACCTTTATAATTAAATCCAAAAATAGAAGAACACAAAATAATTCAAAGAACTGCTACAAAACTCCCATGGAAAATCATATTATGCATACTACACAATAACCAACAGCAGTAGTTTCAACTTTTTCAATACACATAGGACAGGTGATCTTCACATGTATATAATTTCTCAGGGATACCCGTAGTTTTTATGAAATCCAACAATAAAGGTGCATTAAAGTGATCGCTATAATAATCTCTGATCAGACACCTATTTAAATTTCTTATAAGGGGGTAGGTTTCTTTCTGTTCCACTAAAGTACTGTACACTAAAACAGGATAAGTGGAATCTATGCTATTTGTTTAGTCATCTGCAAACAAGTATCTTTAACAATGTCTAGTAACAAATTCCTGTGCCACTTTACAGCCTAGCATCTACCTACTACTGTATTTCAATTAAAAACACGGATCTGGAGTCTAAGCAATAGCTAAAAGATAAAAATTAATATATATTAAAAACTTATTTTTTCTGAATCTAGACCTAAAAATCTAAAACAGTTATTAAAGTACATATAACCCCAAACCTTAGATTTTTTTTTCACACACTGAAAATCGTTAGTGTATTCAGATCCTTTTCTGAAGGGATTAACACTCTAATCATGTCCCAAGACATTTCATGGGTAACTTGGTGATTTATAAACTCGCTCCATACTGCCAGAAACAATAACAGCAGGCCAGTTACCAAAATAAATTAATAAAAATCGAACTTACACTACCTGCGTGAAGACTTCATTCTCACCCATTCCAGGAAACAATTTTGGAATCCAAAATTTTGGATTACTTGATACACACAGTACTACTCCTGAGTTCAAACTTACAGCAATTACAACCTACATTTAAAATGTACAGTCAAGAGGCTATAAAACAGATTTCCTGTCTTGGGGATTTTTTTTAAGTTCGAATATTATGCATTCCTAAATAAAATCTAGACTTTGAGCTAAAAAGGTTCCAGCCAAGGAATCAATAGGGTTCTGCTGGCAACTCGAACACAAAAATCCCAAGGATGGGATTTCCAGTGAAAGTCTAAGAACATGCATAATTAACAAGTCTCTGTTGCTCCATCTCCAGAAAGACCCCCAAATGCAATGCTTCCCCACCTCCGCTAAACCCCATGAGTTCAAAATTCTAGACTAGGCAGCCCAGCGGAGAGGAGAAAACAGCAGCCTCCTGGGGAGAGGAGGTGCAAACCTCTCAGTCTATTGGGCGGGAAGGGGNCTATGGGGCGGGAGGGGGGGGGGGGGTGTTGGGGAGCTGGCAAGGGTTTCGCGGCACTTACAGATCGGTCAACACCAAGAGCTCCGAGTAGGCCCGGTGCAGCAGAAATTCGATGAGGGTGCTCAGCCGGTAGCCAGGGCTCGCCGCAGCCGCCGCGGCCGCAGCCACAGCCGCTCCTGGGGGAGGAGGCGCCGGAGCTGACGCGGGGCCGCCGCTGCCCCCGCCACCGCCTCCAGGCGGGACCAGCTGGTGGTTCTCCAGCTGCACGGGGGCCATGGCGGCGCAGGGCTGGGCTTGGCGCAGCGACACAAGATGCGGCCCTTGAGCTTCCTGGGCGCTCGGTCACCGCGCCTAAGCCGGCGCGAGCAGAGTCCCCGCAGCCGCTGCCGCTGCCGCTGCCGCTGCTGGCTGCTGCTGCCGCCGCCTACCGCTGGGCCGTCTCTGAACAGGAAGCTGTGTGCCTGCCGCGGAGGCCCGCCCCCATGTAGCGCCGAGCCCGCCGCCCCAGGGACAGGAGCAGGGGGCGGGGAGGAGCAGGGAGGGCGGGGAAGCGGGCGGCCGCCGCAGAGAAGGTGGGCCTCCGCAACCGATCAGAGGCAGCTCCTGCAAGCAGCTGCAGCGTCCATATTGACGGCCCAAAGCGGAAGTCTTGTAGGAGAACGGAAGGGGAACCTGCAGGGGGGGACTTCCTACAGCAACCTGTGCTTTTTCTCTCGGCTGTCCCGCGCTGGGGCGCTTGGGGGCGCGTGGGAGTGGGGCGGGGCGCGACATGGAGCAGCGGAAGCGGGGGCCGCGCGCCGCCGGAAGTGGGGGTGAAGGCGGAGCCGTGCTCGTCACTGCGGACGTCAGTAGTCACCCAGCCCAAGTTCTCGCGACCCTCCGGGGTTTTAAAGACTCCAATTTGCCCTGAGGTATCTAAATGTGCTCCCCCCAGTGGAGAGCGAATGCGGCTGGGGAGACATCCCCAGATGTTTGTGAGTCGGGGGTTCTGAAATCGCGAACACATTGTAGCGACTGCGCGTTAGTGACTTCTCAGGTTTTGCACCGCCTACCGTCTGCCCATGCGCCTTTCGTGGGATAGAAGACGTTTCCGTCATTGTTTTATTTTTTTTTAAACTGTGGGAAAAGATGGGGGAAAATACGGTTGGGGTTGGAGCAGGGCCGCTGGCAGAATAATTTCAGTTCAGTAGAGCTGGTTATATGCTGAGCACATGCGGAGCAAACTCCAGCAGTTCCACCACGGAAACAGCCATTAAATTCTTTATCGTTGGCTCTCACTGGGTTCTTGTCTCTGCTATTGAGGTAGTCGCCCGGCCCTCTAAAGGCTATCAATTCGTCTCCCTTGCTCTACTGCCACTCTCCCCCATCAAAAACCACGTATGTTTTGCTTCCTGCTTTTTAAAACGGCCGTTCACAAACTCAGATGCACGTTGGAATCACAGGGAGTAGGGTGGGGCTTTTAAAAAATACCTAACTCCGTGAAGACTTAGGCCACTCCCATAAATTCCACTTTAATTGGTCTGATGTGAGATCTGGGCTTCAGGATTTTTTTTTTAGCTCGCCGAGTGATTCCAATACGCTTCTGGAAACACTGTTTCAAGTGTCAATTGCGCTGACCCTTTTGAAACATCTCTTTGCAGATTAATATCTGTAACACTTACATATAAGAAATACCCTTGCTGTTTCCTAAAGTGAAAATGGTCTCATTCTTTTCCGCTTGTGTAATTCTTAGTCATTTTTGAAGGGCATGCGCCTGTTTTCTGAGACTATAATCTTAGGGATGTAATCACTTGCGCCGCATTTCTGGTCCTAAAGAACATATGCACACATATCATCGTGGTGCTTCTTCAAAGGTATTAGGATTAGGGCAGGCATCACTATGCAGTCCCTCTGTGAGCAAAATTTTTATAATTTTTTATTTAAAAAAATAAGTTATTTTGCAGTTGATTTGTTTCCCTCACAACCCCCCCCCCCGTTTTGAAAACAATATTGGCTTCATTTTAAAAGCCCTGGTGGTGACATACATAAAGGTGAGTGGTTGTACATGATGGCCATTAAAAAGTCTGTCCTAGCACTCAGGTTCTGATTCTGAATCTATGTGATATTGATTGGATTTTAACTTTGTCTTACTGCTTAAGCACAGTTATATATTATTGCCTTTTGGTATTCTATTTTGTAGTAAAATTGCAAATGCAAGGAAAAATTAATAGATGTGAGGAGGCTGTTTAAGAGAAATTTTTACTCATACCCATCATACTAGTTTCCTGAAATTTGTGTCAGCTTGAATAGGTATTTTTAAAAATCGAAAGGTACTAGTTATTAAAAAGGATATTGTAAAGAAAAAGAAGGGGAGGGCCTCCGTGGTGACACAGGAGTTAAAGTCTCAGCGCTATCACGCTATCACCAGCCACTGCAGCACAAGTTCGATCCCTGGCCAGGGAGCTAACCCACTTGGTGCCGCAGACCTCTCCAGTCTCGCCAGCAGTGTATTTAGTGTATTTCCGTAGATCCGCCTTTTCTGCTCCCCACTCTGACTGCGGTGAATTCTGTCCTCCCTCGCGCTTGAGCGCGCTTGCTTGCCGGCTTGCTTGCTGGCTCGAGCTTGCCAGCGCCATGCGCATGTGCTCGCTCTTTCGCTCTTTCTCTCTCTCTCTCTCTCTCTCTCTCTCTCTCTCTCTCTCTCTCTCTCTCTCTCTCTCTCTCTCTCTCTCTCTCTCTCTCTCTCTCTCTCTCTCCCTCACTCTCCCTCCCTCCCTCTCTCTCCTCCCTCCCTTACTCCCTCCCACCTCTAGTCTACTCCCCAGATCTTGTATGCATAAATAAAAATAAATCTTTAAAACAAAAAAGAAAAAGAAGGTGAAAATACAAGAATTGTACCGTGAGACTTCCTTTGCTTGAATTGTTGAAGATAGGAATATAAATGAAAGATCGTGATTGAAATGACAGCCCCCCCCCATCCTGATGGTGCAGTCATTACGCAAATATGGGAAGGGCTAGCTAATAGAAGAAATGAGCGTGGGAAGGAGAGAAGACCATAGAATGTGTGGCTGAGTTACTGAAGGAATGACTCACATTCAGGTCATTTTTGGAAATAGTTTAATTTATAATTTTAAAGCCTACAATGCTGTGAATGTTTGGCACTATGGTATATGTACAGAATTATTTCATTCACATTTTCCCATTGTTCCTTTATTTATTAGTCACCCAATTCTATCATACTTCAGATAGTTTCAGAACTAGCAACATATTTCCCCAGATCTTAAATTGATAAAAGCTTTAGATCTTTTATGAAGTCAGTCTGATTTTAATAAAAGGAAAAAAACTGATTGCAAAATAAGGGGGAAAAGAACATTTCCTTTTAAGCCCTTTTGATAGAAAATGCATATGGTTTCATTTTGAAACATACAGCTGCTCCTCAGACACTGAAAGATGGCAAAGGAATTGAAAATTATTTTTCTTTTTATAAGAGATTGCAGTCATTTCCTCCAAAATGGAGTACAAAAGTAGTGACTACACTTATATGGAATATAGAGAAACCAAACAAAGGGGCAAAGACAAATGTTAAATATATAAATCTGAAACATCCAGGAGGGGAAGTGTAGCGCAATGGACTATGATGGAGGACTACAGGCACTTTGGTAGGGGAGAGCTACGATGACTGTGCCAGAGAGAAGAAATCCTATAGTGTGAAAAAATAAATAAGGATGTAAAACAATAGTTCCTCATTAAAAATAAATAATAAATAAAAATTGCCTAGAAAAAGTAAAGAATGAAATGAAATGAATGGTTGTTATAAAAGCAACAGAAAATAACAAGTGCTGATAAAGACGTGGAGCGGTTGTACATCATGGTGGGAATGTAAAATTGTGCATCTCTGGAAAACAGCTGCTGGTCTTCAGAAGTTAAACACCAACAATTCTACTACTATGTTTATATTCAAAGGAATTGAAAACAGGTATACAAATAATTATACACAAGTATTCATAATAACAGTAATCCCAGTAGCTGAAAGATAGAAACAAGCCAAACACCTATCAATTGATGAATAGATAAAATATATATTTCAACAATGTTATTTGGCCATAAAAAAGGAATGAAACACTGATATATGTCACAAACTGAATGAACCCCAAAACATGCTAAGTTAAAAATCAGACACAAAAGGTTGCATATTGTATGATTCCATTTATATGAAATACCCAAACTGGTAAATCTATCCAGACAGATAGTAGATTAGTAGTTGCCAGGGCCTAGGGGAAGGAAAAATGGGGAGTGACCACTTAATATGTACTAGGTTTCCTCGTGGAATGCTGAAAATGTTTTGAACTAGATTAAGGTGATAGTTGTATAACATTGTGACTACTAAATACTACTGAATTGTACCCTTTAAAGTAGTTAAGGAATATCCTTGGTGGCATGAGGGGTTGAGACACAGCACTATGAAGCTACCCGGAGCCACTGCAGCACAAGTTCTATCCCTGGACAGGGAGTTGACCCACATGACACAGCAGACCTCTCCTCCCTCGCCCACTGCCCCCCTCAGCAGTGTATTCCAGTCGATCTGCCTGTTCTGTTCCCCACTCTGTCTCTGGTGAATTCTCTTACCCACTGCTCTTCTGGTCTGTACCCCAGTTCTTGTATGCATAAATTTAAAAAAAAAAACTTAAAAAAATAAAGTAGTCAATTTTATGAATTTTTACCTTGATGTGGAAAATATGTTAAGATTAAATTTTAAAATGTCTGTAAATGGTCAGAAAACTAAGAGTATATTCAATGTTGATATTTATGTTGTATACATAAGTAAATCTTTTTTCAAAAAACTTAGCCATTACTTCTAGAGATTTTTGACAAAATAGAATGAGTCAAAAGAGAAGGAAACTGGGCCTCCCTGTTGGCGCAGTGGGTTAGGCAACGCACTATGAGGCAGACCGCAGCCACTGCAGCACGAGTTCGATCCCTGCCACTCAAGTTCGATCCCTGTCACCGGCCAGGGAGGGGACCCACATGGTGTGGCAGACCTCTCCTGCTGTGCCCGCTGCTCCCCTCAGCAGTGTACTTCCATTGATCTGCCTGTTCTGCTCCCCGCTTTCTGTGGTGAATCCTCTCACCACCCCCACACCTCTGGCCTCTACCCCAGTGCTTGTATGCATAAATAAATAAATCTTTAAAAAAAAAGAGAAGGAAACTCCCAATTCTAAACTCAAGACTAAAGTTTAGACAGAAAACAATGCTTCTCAAGGAAAACCAAATTATAAGCTTGGTTTTTATTTTATTTTTTAAAAAAGATTTATATAGAGTAAGAACTGGGGTACAGGCCAGAGGTTTGAAGGGTGAGAGGATTCACAGAAACACAAAGGCAGGAGAGGTCTGCTGCACCAGGTGGGTCCCCTCCCTGGCCAGGGATCTAACTCTCTGCAGTGACTGAGGATGCTTCATAGTGTGGTGCTTAACTCCTTGTGCCACCAGGGAGGTCCCTTGGTTTTTATTTTATATTTATGGGGGATGCCGAAATTATTTCCTCTGAATGTTATCAGAAGATTGTTGTATTAGATACTATTGAGAGAAGGGTAGTAGAATAACAATGTATTGATTCATTAAGGGTACAAAATAAGATTGCCAAATATTAGGAGGTTTTCAATTCTTCAGTCGTTTCATTATGTATGTTTTCTTAATCTTTCAGTTTTATCTTTTTGCCAACACAAACATCCAGGAATATATTTGTTGTGTCACAACCTAGACTTTGTTGAATCCAAACTATTAGATTTTGACAGTTCCATTTTTTCTATTGTTCTAACATGAAACATGGAAATACAAATGGATGAGGCTGTACCTTGAAATTTGATACTGAGTCAAACACTTATGGAATGGAATCATTGTACAGCAATTGTTTCCACTGCAGAAAAGTGAGATTATGTTGCTTTATATTTGGCAACAAAGTAATAGTTCTGTCATGCTGACTTTCTACACTAGTCAGTTACTTCCTCTATATGAATGTTGCATCCAGTTACTCTGATATTGTAGGCCATTATTTAATGTCAGAACCCTTTCTCTTTCACAATAGAACACTTCCAGATAAGATAAATAGATTAAGACACCATGCAGAAAACTGTATTAATGGGTGGTGGCACTGAACACTAAGCCCATCTATCTCTAGTATTTTGTTGTCACAGCCCATTTACAACTTTCCCAGTTCTAGATTGACCCCAGCCAAATACTGGATTAGGTTTCAAAATCGTTAGGAAGGGGCAAACTGCAGCCACTGCAGCACAAGTTCGATCCTTGCCACAGGCCAGGGAGGGGACCCACATGGCACAGCAGACCTCTCCTGCCCACCCGCTGCTACCCTCCAGCAATGTATTTCAGTCGATCTGCCTGTTCTGCTCCCCACTCTGTCTCTGGTGAATCCTCTCACCTCCCGTGACTCTGGCCTGTACCCCAGCTCTTGTATGTATAAATAAATACATTAAAAAAAAAAAGAACAAAATCTTTAGGAATCTGAGCACTGAATTGAAAAAAATAAAATAAATGAAACTCCACCTCAGTAAAAATAGTTACTTTTTTTAATTTACAAAGCTGGAATCTTTCATTTTATCTGTAAAAATGGTTTTGGCTGCAGGAATAGACAATGTAACTACAATGGACAGGAGTTAATTTTTCTTACATAATAAGGTCTCTGGAGATTTGTGGCTGCTGGGGAATTGGTTCAATGCCTTTAATTCTATCAGAGTCTCTGCTCTCTAACTTCATAGTCACAAGATGGTTGCTACACCTCCAGACATAGAATTAACTAGGGAAAAAGAAGTGATCCCAGAATATTTGTCCTTAACATTGTGGAAGAAAATCAGCAGACATTGGGCAAAGACAGAACCTGCAGGAGCTTTAAGTCAGCCATAAAACAAAGCAAGAAATGTTAGCTGTGAAGCTGCCCTGTAGTTTTGCCCACCATTTTTCCAAGTCCACATGCTGCTACTATGGAAAGAAGTAACAATGGAATATTTTGAACAGACCCACTTGCCCACCAAGAGACATCCTTTAAGATAAAGATTTTATCACCAAGTTCCTGCATTTTTCACACATGGATTATATTTAATCACAGAGATAACATCCCCAAATGTAAACAATATATTCCCCTTCACACACATATGTGTTAAGTTCCAGATACCTGCTTTTGAAACAAAAGCTTTGTTACATTGATGTTTTGTTTTGTTTTTTTTAAAAACTTATTTATTTATGCATACAAGCACTGGGGTACAGGCCAGAGGTGTGGGGGGGTGAGAGGATTCACCACAGAGAGCGGGGAGCAGAACAGGGAGACATACACTGCTGAGGGCAGCAGCGGGAGAGGCAGGCCAGGTCTGCTGCACCACGTGGGTCCCCAGCCTGGCGGGCAGCAGGGATCGAACTCGTGCTGCAGAGGTTGCGGTTTGCTTCACAGTGCGTTGCCTAACCCACTGCGCCACCAGGGAGGCCCATGATGTTATTTTTTCTATTGTACTAAGCCTACCTTTCACAAGTATACAAAGTATGAACTACCTCAGGGTGGGCACAGAGAACCTGAACTCTCCCTAGCACTGTTTTCCCAGGCTAGCTAGCCCTTATCTTTGATTCTGAAGATAAAGAAAGCTCCTTTATTCGCCTTTTTTTTTTTAATCACAGCAGTGATTATTATTTTCAGTTGACCTCATTATAAAGCAAACCTCTCCTAGAAGCCCTCTGACAAATGTCTGCTTATAGTTCATCAGTCAAGAAGTATTTAGCAAAGCCACTGCTGGCCCTGAGAGAAATCTGCCATTTTGTAGCCTCTAGGATGGAGACCAAGTGAGGGCAAAACCAGTTGGCCACAGACATTGAAATGGCCTATCAACACATGAGGTAGGTGTAACTTAAATGCAATTTAGTTCTATTCAGCAGGACAGAGAGTATCAAAATTAAGAAGAAAATAAAACAAGTTCTGTCTGTGCGAGTTCATAATCTTAATTTACTTTGTCAAAATACAAATTGAAGAAGACACTGTTCAAGCTTTTTTTTTTAATAGTTTTTTAAGGTATTACCTTGGTGTACATAGTCATTCATATTTTGGAAGTACAGGCTGTCTCCATACAGGTGTAGTCTCTGTAGCACACCCACCACCAGGGTACTATTCAAACTTCATTTGCTAAAATTCTCTTAAGTGTACTGTATGATCTTTTTTTAAAAAAATTTATTGATACATACAAGGACTGGGGTACAGGCCAGAGATGTGGGGGGTGAGAGGATTCACCAGAGACAGTGGGGAGCAGAATAGGCAGATTAACTGAAACACACTGCTGAGGGGAGCAGCAGGCGAGGCAAGAGAGGTCTGCTGTACCATGTGGGTTCCCTCCCCGGCCGGCCGGCAGCAGTGGCTGCGGTTTGCTTCATAGTGTGTTCCTTAACCCAATGCACCACCAGGGAGGCCCCAATAGTCCTTTTTCAAAGTAAGAAATATAATCCTAAGGATCGAGGGACCATTTTTAGGTGGACCTACCGAACAGGCCATAACATAAATGTAGTGCTACAAATAATTTACTGAGTAATTCTGTTTGTTTCATATAGATGTTCCTGTTATATTATTTAAATTTATTTTTCATACGCATAGAGCATTAATAAATATCTATATCTTTTTCTCTAACTCCACAACCTGCCCCAATAAAATACATTCAGTTTCTCTTCTACATGTGCCGCTCACTTATTGAGACCACCTGGAAATCGAGTTGGACTGTTTTTTGTTTTTGTTTTGCTACGTATGTAGCAATATTTACCTGGTGTTTTTCTTTCATTGACTCATTTTTGTTTTGCCAGGATATATCTTCAAATAATTCTTTCAAAAAGAGTTTACTTATTTAGACACTAAGAAATTTTGCAGTTGTCAGGGCCTGGGGAAAACAATTCAGAGATGCCAAACAAAAATGTTTTTATGTTCCCCTCAAGGTTGAATGCTAGTGAGACTAGGTATAAAATTCTAGGATCAAAATAAATTTCTTTGGAACTTTCAAGATGTTTTCTCATAAGTCCACTGTTGCAAATTTTATTCTCATTTCTTTATAGATAAACAGTATAAAGACTGGTTATTTGTCCTCTGTATGCCCTTAGGATTATCTTTATAAGATCTGAATTTTCAACATAGTGTATCTAGGTAAAGAATTTTGTGAAAAATCATCTTTGTACTTGATGGACACTGGTGACCTGAAAACTGGTATCTTTCATGAGTTCTGATAATATTTCATTTATTATTTATTCCTTTTTTTAATTTATTTATCTATGCATACAAGAACTGGGGTGCAGGCCAGAGGTGTGGGGGGTGAGAGGATTCACCAGAGACAGAGTGGGGAACAGAACAGGCAGATTGACTGAAGTACACTGCTGAGAGGAGCAGTGGGAAAGGCAGGAGAGGTCTGCTGCGCCACGTGGGTCCCCCTGGCCCGTGGCAACAATCCAAACCCTGCTGCAGTGGTTGCAGTTTGCTTCAAGTGTGTTGCTTAACCCATTGCGTCACCAGGGAGGCCCTATTTCTTTATCACTTATCTTCCATTATCTCTGTTTTATCCACAGAGGAGCACTGTATGGAGCACTGTATGTGGACATTTAAACTTTTGCATCTGTCGACCTTATCTCATGATGTATCTTATACTTTTCATTGTCCCTGTTTTCTAGAAAAATATGGTTCAAAATTCTCAATCATCAGAGATTAAACCAGTATACACTGTTAAGACAAACTATTACGAGTTGTACTGGTTAAGTGTACATTCTGGTTGTTTGATACCTCTGCCATACTAGTCAGTAAATTTTTTTTTATATCAGGGCCTCCCTGGTGGCGCAGTGGGTTGGGCAACGCACTATGAGGCAGAACACAGCTACGGCAGCATGAGTTTTATCCCTGCTGCTGGCAGGGGAGGGGACCCACATGGTGAGGCAGATCTGCCTGTTCTGCTCCCTGCTCTGTCTGTGGTGAATCCTCTCACTCCCCAAACCTCTAACCTGTACCCCAGTGCTTGTATGCATAAATAAATAAATCTTAAAAAAAATTTTATATAATTCCTTGGCATATCTGTTATCCTTTTTAGCCCATCTCCTGAGGTTTTCTTAAATTTAAATGATGATATATTTCCCTTCTAGAAGCTCTAGTTATAGGTTTTTGCCTCACACACTTTCTTCTAGAACATCTCTAGAGGTATTATACTTTTAATTTTCCACTCTATGTTAATTATTTCTCCCATTTGGAGAATTTGTAACTTTCTTCCATGGTTTTGTGCTTATATTTCTTTGAGATACTCTGTTATTCTGCCTATGGATATTTTTTCTGTGTAATAAATTTGGCATTGTCAGCAATGACATGTCCTAGGTAGGCTTCAGTTGTCTAAATTAATCTGTAATGTAACTTTCTCAGTACTAAAAACATGTATTTTTGCGCACACTGTTACACCTATGTAATTACCTGTCACATATAGGAATAGGATCTCCTCTATGAGCAGGCTACGCTACATGGAAGCATTGAGGAGAATCAATGCTTAAAAATCAAATCTCTGGATGTGCCTCTTTCAGGTTTGATGCCCAAATTTATACTACCCAAATGTAAACCCAATGTAATGTCAAGGTATAAGATAAATATTTTAAAAATTGGCCTTTGTCCAGCGGTACCGCCTCAGCAACCCAATGTGTAAATTAGTAGCTTATTGTCTCTCAGCTCTAAGTCCACCTTTCTTTGGCCTGCTTTGTGATAATGGACTTAAACATTTCTTCCTTGCCAGATAGTGTAGTGTTAGGCTTTGTCAGGTGAGGGTGCTAGAGGAACAGTGCAGAGTATGGTAGAGGCAGGAACTTCTCTTTCTGGTCTGGGGTTTTCTTTCCCTGAATCTGTGGTGCAGCTGCCAGTGGTATGCAGTAAATAGAGGGTTATCTACCATTCAGCAATTTTCACCAGAACCCCAGCAGGCGGCATCCTTGCCAGCAGCATACAAGACACCTATTGGCGTACACCCTCCAGTGAGTCCCCCTGGCCTTCTGCTCACCAGCCCTAGCTCACTAGCTGCAGGTCACCAGTATCCTGCTGAGCAGCTCTGACTCTCCAACCCTGGCCTGCCAGTTGTGGACCAACTCTCATCTGTTGTACCTCAGAGGACTTTTCCACCAGCCAGTAGGCTGCAAGCCACTCGCTGACCAGGCTGAGTCTCAGCTGGGGATGGGGAAAAGACAGTGTCCTTTCAAGTTCTTTCCTTCCTTGCATCCTTTCAGCTCAATTTGTAGTAGCTTCTCCCTTCAGTGCTGTTCCTGTGTTCTTTAGCATTCTCTGTTATCCTTTCAGTAATCACCGTTAATGAATTAATATTTTTTGTGTTAATTGTGTTCAAATAACTGGTGTGATTTCTGTCTCCTGACTGGAATCTAATTGATACACCTGGCAAAAGTAAATGCATACAGCATTGGATACACCTAGAAAAATAAACACTCCAACACTGTTGAACTTACAATAAAAAGCTATAAAACACAAGGAAATAAATCACACAAACGGAAGTCAGCAGACATAATAATGGAAAGGATTAGAATCCCTCCTCTCCCTCCTTGGTGTATTTTAAATAACTAAAAACCTAAAAGAAGAATCAAAATGCTAAGAAAAGAACAAGACACTATAAAAAAAAGAACAGATAGATGGGGGAGGGAATAAGCTTATAAATATAAAGATAAAAAATACAGGCACTAAAAAGCAATTTTAAAGGATGAGTTAAATGGAAATTAGACACAAAACTGTGAAATAGATTTAAGGAAATGTCCCAGAATACTGTAACACAGAGTGACAGGAAGATTGAAAATATTTAAGGAATTGTAAGAGACTTGGGAAATTAAATGTATAAAGCCCAAAGTAATGCGTATAACATGCTACCTTTTGTGTAAGAAACGAAAATAAGACTGTGTTCATATTTTATTATATTTTCATAAAAAATTCAAAGGAAGCGCAAAAAAGGGGTAAAACCCATGTGAATGTGATTGTAGTAGGGTAAATGGTAGATGTGGGCAAGGGTGGGGCTAAAACTTTTTTTACTATGTATAGTTTATATTGTTTTAATTTATAAACCACTTATGTTAGTGTAGGTCTTCTAAGAAACCCATGCCAAAAGATGCAGGCTATGCAAGAGATTGGGGGAAATGCCTGTGAGTGTTGCAGAGGAGCCCCAGGAAGTGGGAAGAATCTTCCAATCACAATGCAGATCTGATCCTTGACAAAGGAGGGTTGTACGATGCACTGTAAGATTATAGTGCAGCGCTAAGAAAGATTCGATGAATCCTCAGGCCAAAGTTGATGGTTTGAGTCACGTCTTGAAGGAACGGGTCTGCCTTAGTATCCTTGCCTTGCTTAGTCACTGACTGAGAGCAGTCTGTGAAATGTGGCCTTGTGTGGCCTCCTTGCTAACGAGGTG
This sequence comes from Galemys pyrenaicus, assembly GCA_019455555.1. Classification (NCBI taxonomy): domain Eukaryota; kingdom Metazoa; phylum Chordata; class Mammalia; order Eulipotyphla; family Talpidae; genus Galemys; species Galemys pyrenaicus. Next base: position 5,119,997 of record JAGFMF010012069.1, on the reverse strand, counting down.
GTGGATTCAGAGTGCAGCAACTGAGGCCATCTGTCATTACACTCCCTGTAGCAAGAGCTCTGAGTGGCATATTTTCATAGCCGCCACACCATGTGATTACATTTTATATTCAAAGAAGGGCAAAATAAAGACATTTTCAGACAAAGACTAAAGAAGCTTATCACTCACAGACTGTCACCTAGGAACCTGTAAAGGATTCACTTTGGAATATTTTAAATCCTGAGGACAGTGTGGGATCCAGTAAGGGCTCAAAAGCAGATAAATTGGTAACTATGTCAGTAAGAAATTGCTGAATGTACAGATAAATCTAAATAGGCATTGACTTTTTTTTTTTTTTTTTAGCATAGAAGAACTAGGGGGTAGGCCAGAGGTACGGGGGTGGGGTGTGTGAAAGGATTCACCAGAGACAGAGTGTGGCGCAGAACAGGCAGATCTCCCGAAGTATACTGCTAAGGGGAGCAGTGGGTGAGACAGGAGAGGTCTGCTGGGCCACATGTGGGTTAACTCCCTGGCTGAAATTTAATCCTTAGGCCACCAGGGAGGCCCAGGATCGCTATTTTTAAAACCACAAAGATGACAATAATGATTTACTTGGTTTATTAAAATTATGTTGAATTAAATATTAGCAATGTCATGTAAATTGAAAGGGGAAATTGGAGGTTCAGTATTTTAAGGTTCATGCATTAGGATGTAGTCAAGTTAAGATGAGGTCATATTATATAGAGTGGACCCTAAATCTAATGATTGGATTTAATGAATAAAGGAAAGGGCAGGGGTGGGGAGTGGGGGGGAATAAAGGCCTACAGAGGGAAGCAGGCCAAGTACTGATGGAGGTAGAGATTGGAGTGATACAGCTATCAGTCAAGGAACGTCTAGAATTGCTGGGGGAGCTTTCATAAGCTAGGAGGAGTCAAGGAAGGATTCTTCCCTAGAATCTTCAGAGACATCGTGACTCTGCTGACACTTTGATTTGGGGGTGGTTAGCCTTCAAAACTAAGAGAATAAATTTCTTTTAGCCAATGAGTGTATGGTAAATTGCTATGGCAGTGCTAGGAAACTAATACACTGCTGACCTACTTTCCAGACTTGCTGTACCAGTTTACATTCCGACTGCCAATTTATGAGAGATCCAATTTCCCTGCATTCTCGGCAGCATTTAATATCAACATTACAGTTTATTTTTGTTGTTTTAATAAGTTTGTAGTGATAGCTTATTGTGACTTAAATTTCCATTCCCTTAGTGATTAATGATGTTGAATATCTTTTCATGTATTTACTTGCCATCAATATTTCTTCCTTGGTAAAATATCTGTTCATGTCTTGCCCATTTTATAATTGGATTTTTTTTCTGTTAAGTTTTGAAAGTTCCTTACGTATTTTACAAAGAAAGTTTTTGCTGGTTATGTGGTTTACAGATAATTTCAACCACACTGTAACTTGTCTTTTCATTCTCTTAAGAGAGAATTTCATAGTGCAGAAGTTTTTAATTCTGATGAAGTTCAATTTATTGATATTTTTTTCTTTTATGGATCATGCTTTTAGTATCATTTCTGAGAATTGTTCACCTAGTCCTAGGTCCAGAAGATGCTCTCCTTTGTTTTCTTCTAAAAATTAATAGTTTTGCACTTTAATCCGTTATCTATTTTGAATTAGCTTGGGTTTTTTTTTTTTAAAGATTTATTTATTTATGCATACAAGCACTGGGGTACAGGCCAGAGGTGTAGGGGGGTGAGAGGATTCACCACAGAGAGCAGGGA
>JAGFMF010012069.1:5072811-5085628 GCA_019455555.1 Galemys pyrenaicus | reverse complement strand
CCCTCCCTGGCCGGCAGCAGGGATCGAACTCGTGCTGCAGTGGCTGCGGTTTGCTTCGTAGTGCGTTGCTTAACCCACTGCGCCACCAGGGGAGGCCCGGCTTGTTGTTTCTTTCCAGCCAAATCTGTATGCCTGCTTGACAAATTCTAACAGGGCAACATAAAGAGAGCCAGATGACATTTGTACATGTAGTGGTTTGTGTTTCAGTAGAGAAGCTCTAAGCTTCGAGGATCTGAATGTTTATAATGGGCAATAGGCATGCATGTCTTTTTCTTTGGAAGGAAACACTATCTCTGTCTTTTAAGAATCTATTCTAAAAAAAAAAAAAAAGAATGTATACAAAAGATATTCCAGAGCAAAAGACAGTCAGTGCCTCACTTGCAATGTGTACAAAAACTCAAGAGACTTTTGGAGAAATCTTACCCAACAAAGAATACCTACATACAATTTAATACTAGTTTACTTGAATAGTTTACTTCAGTTTTTTAAAATTTATTGGGGTAAATATATATAACGGAAAATTTGCCATATTATCCATGTTTAAGTGTACAGTTCACTGGCACTAATTATATTCATGGTGTTGTACAACTATTACTGCTATCTTTTCCTGAAACTTCTTCATTATCTCCAAACAGGAATTCTATAACCTTTAAGTAATAACTCCCATTCCCCCTTTCTCCTTGTGCCTGGTAACCTCTAAATCACTTTATGTCTCTATAAATTTGCCTAGTCTAGATATTTCATGTAAGTGGAATCATAAAATACCTTGCTTTTTGTGTCTGGCTTATATCACTTGGCATATGTTTTCCAGGTTCATCCATATTGTAGCAAGTGACAGAATTTCATTGCTTTTATGACTGTATTATGTTCTGTTGTATGAATATACCACTTTTTGTTTTTCCACTCATCTGTTGATAGATACTTGGGGTTTCCATCTTTTGGTGACCGTGAATAATGCTGAGATGAGCATTGACATAATAGTATCACTTTGAGTCCTTGTTTTCAATTCTTTGGGGTATATTTTTGTGGAGTTGAAAACTGTTTTCCAAATGCTGTATTTTATTTTCAATAATATATGAAGGTTTCAGTTTTATCACATCCTCATCAACAGTTGTTATTTTCCATTTTTTTGAGTAGAGACATCTTACTAGATGTGAAATGGTTCTGATTTGCAATTCCCTAATGATTAATAATGTTGAGCATCTTTTTATGTTTCTTGACAATTCCTATATCTCCCATCCACCTTATTGAAGTATAATTGACATGTAAAAATTGCACATATTTAAGGTGTTTTCTTAATGTGATGATTGAAATTGTAGATTATGAAATGATTATGACAACCAAGAAAATTAATACATACTTCAACTTCAAAAAAGTTACCGTTTTTTGTTTATAAAGGTAGAAGGAAAATTGGGACCTCCCTGGTGGCGCAAGGGGTTAAGCAACATACTCTGAAGCATCCTCAGCCACTGCAGCACAAGTTCCATCCCTGCTGCCCCCAGGGAATGGACCCATATGGCGCGGCAGACCTCTCCTGCCTCACCCGGTGCTCCCCTCAGCAGTGGGTTTCAAGTCGATCTGCTTGTTCTGCTCCCCACTCTGTCTCTGGTGAATCCTCTCACCCCCACACCTCTGGCTTGTACCCCAGCTCTTGTATCCATAAGTAAATAAATCTTTAAAAAAAAAAAGGTAGAAAAAATTGTTTTTCCCCCTACATAATCCACGAACATGGGGATGTCTTTCCTTTTTTTGTTTTATTTAATTTCTTTCATCAGTGATTTGTGGTTTTTGATACACACATCTTTCACTTCCTTGGTTAAGTTTATTTGTACTTCATTATTTTTAATGCTGTTATAAATAGGATTGTTTAATTTCCTCTTGGGGTAGCTCATGGTTATTGTGTAGAAATACCACTGAATTTTGTATTTATTTGATTTTATATCCTTCAGCTTTACTGAATTCATTTATTAGTTCTACTAGGCTTGTTTGATTTTGTTTTGTGTAGAGTCTTTACAATTTTCTACATATAAGATAATGTCATCTGCAAAGAGAGACAGTTTAGTTTCTTCCTTTTAGACTTGGATACCTTTTCTTTCTTTTTCTTCTTTATTGCTCCAAGTAGAACTTTCAGTACTATGTCCAGAGGAAGTATGGGAATGGACATCCTTGTATTGCTCCTGATCTTAGAGGAAAAGCTTCTTCACTGTTGATAATGTTACTTTGTCATATATCGCTTTCATTACGTTGAAGTTTGTTCCTTCTATACTTAATTTGTTGAGTGTTTATCATCAAAAACTTTTTTGATTATCATAGCTTTGTAATATATTTTGAAGTCAAGACATGTCATGTCTCCAGCATTTTTCTTTTTCAATATTCAAGATTCCATATATATTTTAGAATGGGTTTTTCTATTTCTGAAAAAAAAATTGGTATTTGAACAGGGATTGCATTGAAACCATAGATTACTATGGGTAGATAGTATTAACATCTTAACAACATTAAGCCTTTCAATCCATGAACATGGAGTGTGTTTCCATTTATTTATTTTCAAATATCTTTTACTATTGTTTTGTAGTTTTCATTGTACAAGTTTTTCATGTCCTTGGTTAATTCCAAACTATTTTAATCATTTTGATGCTGTTGTAAATGGAATTGTTTTTGTATTTCCTTTTTGGATAATTGGTTGTCAATATATAGAAATGAAACTGATTTTTATGTATTGATGTTTCTGGTACTTCGCTCTCAAAATTAATTAATTCTGAGAGTTTTTTGTGGAATCTTTAGAATTTTCTACACATGATCAGATCATATGTAAACAGAGATAACTTTACATTTTCCTCTTGTCAGGGAACAAAGGAAATCATCCTATACCCCTCTGGGTTCTTCTACCTGACAAATAATCAAACATCAGACAGATTGATAAGAAAAAAAGTTTATTTTATTTAATTAATTTATTTTTTTAAAGATTTATTTATGCACACAGGCACTGGGGTACAGGCCAGAGGTGTAGGGGGTGAGAGGATTCACCACAGAGAGCGGGGAGCAGAACAGGCAGATCAACGGAAGTACACTGCTGAGGGGAGCAGCGGGCTCAGCAGGAGAGGTCTACTGCGCCATGTGGGTCCCCTCCCTGGCCGGCAGCAGGGATCAAACTCGTGCTGCAGGGGCTGCGGATGCTTCATAGTGCGTTGTTTAACCCACTGCGCCACCAGGGAGGCCCTATTTTTTTCTTTTTTTAAAAGATTTATTTATTTATACATACAAGAGCTGGGGTACAGGCCAGAGTCGAGGAGGTGAGGGGATTCACCAGACAGAGTGGGGAGCAGAACAGGCAGACTGACTGAAACACACTGCCGGGGGCAGCAGCGGCAAGGCAGGAGAGGTCTGCTTTGCCATGTGGGTCCCCAGTTAGGGAGTTTACCCAGAAAGGTAGACAACAGACAAAAGATATGTAGATTTTAAGTTCTGCCTTCCCCATTAAAAACAATTAGTTGTTGGGCCTCCCTGGTGGCACAAGGGGTTAAGGCTCAGCACTGTGAAGCATCCATAGTCACAGCAGTAGGAGTTCGATCCCCTGCCAGGGAGGTGACCCACATGCCACATGGTGCAGCAGACCTTTCCTGCCTCACCGGCTGCTCCCCTCAGCAGTGTATTTGAGTCAATCTGCCTGTTCTGTTCCCTATCCTGACTCTGGTAAATCCTCTCACTGCCTGCACCTCTGGTCTGTACCTCTCAGTTCTTGTATGCATAAATAAATAAAAACCTAGTAAGACTACGGAAACCCCTATTTAAAAAAAAAAAAATTAGTTGTTCTTGGTGCACACCCTTACACAGTTTATATATAAATATCTTTTTCAAAAACAACTTTCTTACAGCCTTCAGAGTCCCTCCCATGAAATTAATCTTTTATCAAATAGACATATCTTGGAGTGACAGATTTTTGCTCTCCTGTACTTTCTATTTGGATGCCTTTTAGTTCCTGCCTAATTGCTCTGGCTTGCACTTCCTGCACTGTTTTGGTTTTTTTTTAATGTATCTTTTTTTTATGTTAAGGTGTTTCCTTCTGCATCAGTTGCAATAATCATGTGTTTTTTTTTCCTCTTCATTCTGTTAATATGGTACATTATGTTGCTTGATGTTTGTATATTGAACCATCTTTGCTTTCCACAAATAAATCCCAGTTGGTAATAATGTATAATACTTTTGTTATGCTTCTGCAATAGGTTTGCTAGTAGTTTGTTGAGGATTTTTGCATCAATATTCTTAAGGGCTAGTGGTCTATAGTTTGTTTTTCTTGTAATGCTTTGTTTGACTTTGGTATCAGAGTAATTAATACTGGAGCCATGAAATGAGTTAGAAAGTGTTCCTCCTCTTCAATTTTTGGGCAAAGTTTGAGAAGGATCGGTGTTAGTTCCTTAAACATTTAGTAGAATTCATGAGTGACAGTAGGGGCTTTTTTTTTAAAGATTTATGTATTTATGCATACAAGAGCTAGGGTATAGGCCAATGTCACAGGAGGTGAGAGGATTCACCAGAGACAGAGTGGGGAGCAGAACAGGCAGATGGACATAAATACACTGTTGAGGGGAGCAGCGGGCGAGGCAGTAGAGGTCTGCTGTGCCATATGGGTCACCTCCCTGGCCCGGACCAAATTCACATTGCTGTGCCCCGGGTGCTTCACAGTGCGGCACTTCACCCACTGCACCACCAGGGAGGCCAAGTAGGGACTTTTCTTTGCTGGGAGGTTTTTTTCTTTATTAGTATTTATTCAGTGCCTTTAATAGTTTTATGTCTAAATTATATATCTTTTTCTTTTTTTTTTTTTTTAAAGATTTATTTATTTATACATACTAGAGCTGGGGTACAGGCCAGAGTCGCGGGAGGTGAGAAGATTCACCAGACAGAGCGGGGAGCAGAACAGGCAGATCAACGGAAGCACACTGCSGAGGGCAGCAGCGGGGCGAGGCAGGAGAGGTCTGCTRCGCCATGTGGGTCCCCTCCCTGGCAGGAGGCAGGGATCGAACTTGTGCTGGAGTGGTTGCGGTTTGCTTCATAGTGCGTTGCTTAACCCACTGCGCCACCAGGGAGGCCCATATCTTTTTTAGTGAAGATTCTTTTCAATTTTTTGCTGACTCAATTTGACTTATTACTGGGTTGAAGTTTTTATATATGTATCATATAAGTCCTTTGTATCTTTTTTCCCTCTACCCATCTTAGATTTATTGGCAGGGGGCCCTGTAAATCAGACTAAACAAAGTTAGATTAACAAGAGAAAAACAAGCAAGTTTATTAGCACGTGTATCATGCACACACATGGTAGTACTCAGAGATGAGTAACTCAAAGGGTAGCTAGATTGTGGGCATATGTAACATCTTCTTTCTTTTTATTTTTTTAAAAATATTTATGCATACAAGACTGGGGTACAGGCCAAAGGTGCAGGGGGGTGAGAAGATTCACCAGAGACAGAGCGGGGAGCAGAACAGGCAGATCAACGGAAGTACACTGCTGAGGGGAGCAGCGGGTGAGGCCGCTGTGCCATGTGGGTCCCCTCCCTGGCCGGCAGCAGGGATCGAACTCCCACTGCAGTGGCTGCGTTTTGCTTCACAGTGCGTTGCTTAACCCATTGCCTCACCAGGGAGGCCCTTATGTAACATCTTTTTTAAAAGATGTATTTATTTATGCATACAAAAACTGGGGTAGAGGCCAGAGGTGTGCGGCTTTACCAGATAGAGTGGGGATCAGAACAGACAGATCTACTTAAATACACTGCTGAGGGGAGCAGCGGGCGAGACAGGAGAGGTGGGTTAGCTCCCTGGATGGGGATCGAACTCATGTGGCAGTGGCTGGTGATCTCTTGATAGCACTGTATCTTTAACCCCTGTGCCACCAGGGAGGCCCCCATTATATAACATCTTAACAAAAGATGTTAGAGAAATAATAAGCAAAAGAAAAGACTTTGAGATCTTACAGCATCAAATTGGAGGAAGGCAAATCTACGCGGAAACTAATGGAAGTTCAAGTCTAGTTAGTAAAACTCTGCTTTGTAGATTCTCGTGGGTCTTTCTCTTGGCTAAGAGTCTACAGTTGTCTCCAGTGATTAACGTTTATCCTTCTTGGTAGAAAGCAGAGGAGGAACACCTTTAAAAATTTATGCCCTGCTTTCGGGCAAATAGGGAGAAGTAGAGAACTTTTACTTCTGTTTCTACTCAGTTACCTTCAACTCAAAATGATCCTTATGCCAAAGTGGCATATTTTGGGGTGGCATAGTCTGCTATCTTTCAGCTCTTTGCATTTATATCATAATTGCTTTTCACATATTTTATCCCCTGTACTTCATCCTGAGATCCTTGGGTGTAGGGCTGCATCTTTGTATCTCCAATACTTAGTTGGTGTCTGAAACTCAGTAGGTGCTGAATTGAATTTCACCTAAAAAAATATTGCACTTTGCCCTTGCTCAACAAATGCCAGAGAATGAGTGTTCAGACAAAATTATTCTCTATCGGGCCTCCCTGGTGTCGCAGCGGGTTGAACGCTGCACTGTGAAGCATCTGTGGCACAGCGGCGCAAGTTCGATCCCCAGCCAGGGAGGGGACCCACATGGCACAGCAGACCTCTCCTGCCTCACCCGGTGCTCCCCTCAGCAGTGTGTTTCAGTCAGTCTGCCTGTTCTGCTCCTCACTCTGTCTCTGGTGAATCCTCTCACCTCCCGTGACTCTGGTTTGTACCCCAGCTCTTGTATGCATAAATAAATAAATCTTTAAAAAAAATTATTTTCTGTCATGGGTTCCAGAGGCCATGGGCCCTAATACAATCCTTTACACGTTTTTTTGATTTGTATTGTAATTATGTGAGCAATAGTTCATTGCTAATATCTGACATAACAATCTACATTTCAGCAAATTATATTCCCACTCTGACATTATTTGCATTTAAAATGAAGGCTGAAAAGGAGAATTCCTTTTGCCAAAGAGGAATTCCAAGCATTGTTGGTGGCCAATGAGATAAAATTTTGTTTTAAGGGGACCAGCAATTGTTTGGGGGAGAAACTGCCAAATCATTCAATAGAAAGAAGTGATTTTATTTTGGTTATACCTAGCAACAAGAACTATCCTCAAGACTTGAACTAAGTGTTAGTGTGTGACTGAGGGGCACCCTGGGATCTCCAAACTTGTACGTTCTGAACAGGTCTGACTATCTGTGCACAGAAAGACAAAGTAAACTCTTAGTGTACACGGACTTTCATAGAACTAGTGTGCACAGAGAAGAAAGGATTATAATTTCCTAATAAAACACCCCAAACTAGCCATCCTCTTGTGGGTAAATGCCGTCACAGAGGGTCAGTCCCAAGCGAGGCCACTGATGCCCAAAAACTTGCCACAAGTCTAAGGCACCTTCTGGCAGGGACCTGTAGGAAAGGAGTTCTAAAGCAGTTCCTGGAAAGATGGAACAAAGGAGATAACACATCAAGTAGTGGCTGCTGCCATTGTCAGTTTCCCCACATGTCTCTCACCCATGTGTCTCCTTCCATATCTCCTTTCCAGCAGTACCAGGGTGCAGGTCAGGCTGCAGGAACAAGAGCTCTCTTCTCCCTAGATCCCACCTGCCCTCCATGTTATATCACCTGACCACTCAGCTCTCCCCATGGTTAAGTGGGTGGGGAACATGGTATCTCCCCCTTTTATGAAGATGTCTCTGAAACATAAGGAGGTCTGAATTGGGAAGGATGAGAAGAATGCCCCAGCAGTGAAAGAGTTAAGCAGAAATTATGCTTCTGCCAGCAGTTTCTGGGATTCTGTCCAAACAGCTCGCTGTCAGCAGCATCAGCCAGCAGGAATGCATAATCTTCCACCCTTTGGTTTTGTGGGTAATATTAGCTAAGAAAACACTCCAGATTTTTCATGTTCATATGGTCTAGCTTCAGACATCCCCTTTACCCAATAGTGTCTACATTTGGGAAAATTTCTTAGTTTCTTTCTTTCCTTTTATCAATACAATTTTCAATCCAGGAAATAGCCAGCATCTTCCAGGACAAAAAGGCAGCTTTTCAGACAGTAAGGTCACTTTTCTTTTATTGCTATCGTTCTTTGAGTCAAAAGGGCACAATGACCTCAGGTTTTAACATTTGTGAAATGAAATATACTATCTGATTCATCCTTAACTCCCCTCCCCCCCAAGAAAAGCTCTTATTTAATTAGCGGTCAGCTAATGATTCATGGCACCTTAGAATGAGGAAAGGCACTGTGTGGAAATGTCCCCACTGTTATTACCTTTGGCCTGGTAAGAAGAATGCTGCTTCAATCAGGAGTCCTCCCTATCTTTCCTGAGAAACAAAGCAAAATGACATCTCATGCACTATACTGCAACTTAGTTCAGTCAACATAATTTTTGAAGATTTATTATATACAGAACTCCATGGTATATATAAAGCTGAATAATTTAACTCAATCAAAGCATATTGAGGCTTAAAGGAAGCTGGTACTAAGGTTACAAAGAATAAATTCTTTCCCCTACTTTAACTCAGTGTGGGCAGGGAGACAGTGTACAATTATAAAATAACGTGATAAGCACGATAGTGGAAGTTCAGAGGAAGAAACAAAAATTGTGTGGGGGGAATGGGACTTTGAGTTCTTTCCAGAACTCTGTGGTAGCTCTCAAAGCCTTCTCCCACAGCAAGTAATACATATTTTCCCCTCCTCTTCTATTTTTTGGGAGATTTTGAAAAGGATTGGTATTAATTCTTCTTTGAATGTGGCAGAACTCACCAATTGTAGGGCCCATGGGAAAAGAGTTTTCTCAGACATTTTTGCTGAGACCTTCTAGCACAGGTGGCCTAGTAGATAACCTGTAGCCTTGAGATATAGTCCACACGTGCCAAACGCAGTCAATAACATGTAACCTTGATGTACAGTTTGCATGTGCGAAACATACTGTACTTCTGTAAACTAGGCCTAAACTTGGCCCTGTGCCGGCTTTGTCTATAAATCATATAAAAGCTGATAGGGCTGGGGAGGAGCATGCTGGGATGACTCTTGCTGGCCACTCACAGGGCATGGGGGCCACGGCTGCAGTCAGAGCCCAGAGGGCTTCTTGACTTGTTTTCTCATCTGCTGCCATCAAGAACCGGGCAAGCTTGTAACTGAGGCTCCACACCAGTGAAGGTGTTGAGTCCTGGACTTTTCTTTGTTGAAAAGTTTTTGATTACTGGTGCAATCTCCTCTCTAGTAATTGGTCTACTTGGTGGAGGAAAGAATAGAAAGGAGACACCAAGGTCAAGAACCTGGCTCACTCAAGGAAGTGGAGGCAGAAGGGACTGCCATAGCCAGTAAACCCATCTATCAAAACTAAGGTTCGCAGGCACCAATGCCTAGAAGATGAGGCACAAGACCCGGGCTGGTATCAGACTGCTGCAGGGAGTGTAAAGAGCACAGACCTGAAGATGAACATATGGAGATTGAGGGCCATTGTAGACTCTCCCATCCCTTTCAAATTCTACATAATTATCAAAATCAACAACCAGCCACCCACAAAGATGAAGCCCTCCCTACCAAAAGATGATAAAACCTAACGCTGCCCACTTGTGTCTATGCAAGTGTCTTTTACTTTTCTGTCCCGTTCTCTAATAAACCTGCTCTTTAAATATAACTAACGTCTGTGTCTCATGGAGACACTCCCCTGGGGAACTCGCGGCATGCAGCTGAAAGGAGAGCTCTGGTGAAACCTTTTCCAGAGTGACCCCATGGACCCCACTCTCCAAACCCACTGACTCCAAAAACATCGTATTTAGATTTTCAATTTCTTCATGGTGTTATAGGGCAGAGAGAGGGGCACCTCAGAACCTGCCCGCTCTAAATGGGTTCTGCCATCTGCCACATCAAGTCAAATGTAAGTTTTCTTTAAAAATGATTTTATTTATGCATACAAGAACTGGGGTACAGGCCAGAGGTGGGGAGCAAGAGAATTCACTAGAGACAGAGCAGGGAGCACAACAGGCAGATTGATGGAAGGACACTGCTGAGGGGAGCAGTGGGCAAGGCAGGAGAGGTCTGCTACACCATGTGGGTCTGTTACAGGGCAACCCTAATATAAAATGGGTTTCCCTGACTGGGTCCTCACCCGCACGCTCAGAAGACTTTTATGATAAGCCTCAACTCACACACTACAAAAAAAAGAAGCACACGCGACAAAAGTTATTAAAGGGTTTTTCTTTACAAGAGAAGGGGAATAAAGTAGAAATAACACCAAGGAAAGAAAGGGATACAAGTCCGTAAATATCCTACCAGATTTTCCGAGCTGGAACGCAATGGTATGTTAAGAGCTGACTCTGTATCAAGGGAGATGGCTCCAAAGGAAGAGAGAAGCCCAAGGATCACCTGTCTGGTTTTATAGCAAGCCTGGCTGCTAACTCCACCCTCAGGTCCCAGTGATCCACTCTTCGAGAATCATCTTATCGGATTTGCGGTTCTGGAACACTGATGGTCTGGAGTGGGGGTTGGAGTCCACAAACCTATCTGTGTAATCCATTCAGGACTACTCTACCCCCTAACAGGTCCCTCCCTGGCCAGGGATAGAACTCGCACCGCAGTGGCTGTGGAAGCTCCACAGTGCGGTGTTCAACCCGTTGTGCCACTAGGGAGGCCCACATATAAGATCTTTAATGGAAAGGAACTTTAATACAATTAATAAACAACACAGAAAAGACAAATATAGTGACTAAATCAAGCATCCAAAGTTACCCATGCCCTCAAGAGTAAAAGTCCAGCCAAAATGGATTGGCCCAAAGCAAGGCCCAAAAGCCTGCCACAAATCTAAAGTATCTTTCAGTGGAGACTCATAGAAAAGGGCCTGAAACAGTCAGACAAATCTGGGAGAAAAGGAGCAAAATCAAAATCAAGATAAAAAACTGCCATTGTTAAGCTCCGCACGGGTCTCTCATCTGTTCCAATCAGTCCAGGCGCAAAAAGCAAGTGCAGTTTCTTCACATGTCCCTCTGCTCCACGTGCCTCTTCCAGGTCTCCTTGCTGCTCTCCATCCTGCTTCCTTCTTCCTCAATCTCCTCTCCAGCATCTTCTTATCCCTGCTCAGCTCCATCCTACTTAGGGTGGGACAGGAATCCAGGAACTTTCCATTTTCCTGGGGTCCACCCTGTTACAATGGTAGGTTTTGTTTCTAGGACTTTATCCATTTCTGCTAGGTCATCAAGTTGTTGGCCCTTTTTCTAATTGGATTGTTTTCTTAGTGTTGGGTTTTGAGGTTTTTTTATTTTTTTTAATGTTAGATATGTAATTTACAAATATTTTCTCCTCAGATATAGCTTGTTTTTTCATCCTCTTCATGTGGACTTTCATTGTATTAAAGTTTTTTTAAAAACATTGTTGAGGACGTTGGGCGCCAAACTGTTACAGGGCAACCCTAATATAAAATGGGTTCCCCTCACTGGGTCCTCCACCCGCGCACTCAGAAGACTTTTTAAAAGTTCCAACTTTAGGTACACGTGACAAAAGTTATTAACAGGTTTTATTTTACAAAAGAAGGGGAATAAAATAGTAATAATACCAAGGGAAAAAGAGAGGGATACAAATCCACAAATATTCTACCAGATCTCCTAAGCAATGGCACGTTGAGAGCTGGCTCCAAGTCAAGTGAGATGGCTCCAAAGGAAGAGAGATTGCTCCCAAAGGAAGGGGCAAGCCCAAGGCTCACCTGTTTTATAGCCAGCCTGGCTGCTTAACTCCACCCTCAGGTCCCAGTGATCCACTCTTCGATAATCATTTTATCGGATTTGTGGTCTTGGAACACTGATGGTCTGGATGGTCTAGAGTGGGGGTTGGAGTCCACACACCCATAATCCATTCAGGACTACCTTTTCCCCTAACATTTCCTTTCATGGCTCTTGCTTTGGTTTTGGTGTCAAAGTCTAAGAATTCTTTGCCTAGTCCTAGATTGCAAAGCTCTTCTGTCTTTTTTCTAAACGTATACTCTACAAAAGCCTTTAATTCCAGATCAAGGTGTCATCAGGGTTGGTTTGGGGAGACATCTTTTCCTGGCTTGTAACCAGCTTCCTTCTCGCTGAGGTTTCACAAGGCCTTTGCACAAGGTTGGGGTGGGGAGAACTCCATGGTATCTTTTATTCTGCTCAAAAGAACACCATTCTAATTGGATTAGGGCCCCACCCTGATGACCTCATTTAATATTTATTGCTTCCCTATAGGCCCTCTCTCCAAATATACTCATTTTGTGATCAGGTCTTCAATATATGAATTTGGTGGCGGAGGGAGAGGACACAGTTCATTCCAAAACAAACACAGACCCAGAGTATTCAACCATTCGTGCATCATGTGTGGACCTTCTGTAACAGGGTGGTCCCCAGGAAAGGGGGAAGTTTTAGAATCCCGGTTCCACCCCAAGTGGGTGGAACTGAGTAGGGAAAAAAGATTCTGTAGGGAGAACAGGACAGAAGGAAGAGAGGAAGAAGGAAGCAGGATGGAGAGCAGCAAGGAGACCTGGAGGAGGCATGTGGAGCAGAGCAACATGTGAAGAAACTGCGCTTGCTTTTTGGTCTTGGACTGGTTGGAACAGATGTGGGTGAGAGACCCATGGAGAGGTTAACAATGGCAGCTTTCATCTTGATTTTGATTTTGCTCTTTCCTCCCAGATTTGTCTCTTTCTGACCCTTTTCTATGGGTCTCTACTGAAAGGTCCTTTAGACGCGTTGCAGGCTTTTGGGCCTTGCTTTGGGCCAATCCTATTTCGCTAGACTTTTTTTTTAAAGATTCATTTATTTATGCATATAAGCACTGGGGTACAGGCCAAGAGGTG
>JAGFMF010012069.1:5036116-5059796 GCA_019455555.1 Galemys pyrenaicus | reverse complement strand
CCAGCCAGCAGCAGGGATCGAACTCGTGCTGCAGTGGCTGCGGTTTGCTTCATAGTGCGTTGCTTAACCCACTGCGCCACCAGGGAGGCCCTCTTGACGTCTTTAGAATCAAAATTGGAGAGGGTGTTTGAGAGTCTTACATCACGGCTTCTGTAAAGTCTACCTCCGTGTACCCATCCACACGTGTTTGGTACAGGCTACCTCTCATATTGATGCAAAACATCATCACCGGAAAGGCCCCATTTGAATATCTTGTTGTGTTGATAAATAATCTATCCACAATCACTTAACACATTAACAGAGTACTTAGAGTTTAGAAAGAAAATTCAAGTCTATTACCTTGCTTAATTTTCACAACAACCCTACAAAATAGGTGTTTTCATTACTCTTGCGTTGCAAATGAAAACATACATCCTTACAAAGCCTGTGTGAGACATTTCACATGGTTATTTTATTTGGTTTTCACAAGAATCATCAGAAGTAAATATTATCGTCCAACATCCAGAGAGATAAAATAACCCAACTCCAAATCAAGTAGTAGATGTGGTGAGTTGACCTGCCCTTGCTGGGGTCACGACATGAGGGCACCTCACGACATGAGGACGTGGGGCCAAGTTTTCTAACTCCAGATTTATTCTCTTTCCCATCAAAGTAAGGCTGAGGTGGGACTTTACCAAGGCAGAGAAGAGAGAGAAGAATCTGGGAAATTTCTACCTGCTGTTCTAGGATATGAGATTTGGAAGAAACAGGCTTATGTTTTAAGGGCAAATCTACTTTGATTTGCAGTTGGGTTATTTCACCTCTTTGAACCTTGGGTGGCAATATCCACTTCTGGTAGTTCTTGTGGAAATCAAATAGCTATGGGAAATATCTAGCACAAGGCTTCTGCAGGATTTTGTTTTCCTTCCCCCTTTGTACAAAGCCATTTGGTTTAAGGAAGGGTAAGTGGAGAGGGACAATGAGCGTAACAAAAGGGGGGAAGGTTCTGCGTGGCTGATGTGGATAGTCATAGCACGGAGGGCAAAGTGAGACTACAGAACACCGCCCCTCAGTCACGGCAGAATTTATTCCTCCGCGACACAGACTATTTAGGGTTTGGATAAATTATTTATTTATTTATTTAAAAAAAATTTTTTTTCTTTTTATTCATACAAGAACTGGGGTACAGGCCAGAAGTACGGGGGGTGAGAGGATCCACCAGAGACAGTGGGGAACAGAACAGGCAGACAGACTGAAATACACTGCTGAGGGGAGCAGCGGGCAAGGCAGGAGAGGTCTGCTGTGCCATGTGGGTCCCCTCCCTGGTCAGTGGCAGGGATCGAACTTGTGCTGCAGTAGTTGCGGCTTGCCTCATAGTGCGTTGCTTAACCCACTGTGCCACCAGGGCAGGCCCTGGATAAATAATTTAGACTGAACTGAAAAATTAGGCAATAGTCCCAGTTCTACTAAGGAGGGAGGGAGGGAGAGAGAGAGAGAGAGAGAGACAGGAACCTGAGAAATTCTACCTGCTGTTCTAGACACCAGTAGCCAGGTGTTTGCCAGTAAGGTAGGGAGGTAAATTGAAGACTTGAAATTGTAGATAAGGTTTTCCATGTCAAAAGTTGGAAATTATTCTGTGAAGGAATCAAGAAAATTGACCAATGAATTCTCTTCACTTTTACATCTTTATAAGCATTTCTGGCCCTGTTTTGTATGTGCAGTTGTTCAGAATCACCAATTAGAGCAGACACTGTTGGTTACCTACCCAGATCCTTTTCTTTGTTTTTTTTTTTTTTAAGATTTACTTGTTTATGCATACAAGAACTGGGGTACAGGCCAGAGGTGCAGGGGTGAGAGGATTCACCAGACAGAGTGAGGAGCAGAACAGGCAGATACAGGACTACACTGCTGAGGGGAGCAACAGGCAGGCAAGACAGGAGAGGTCTGCTGCGCCATGTGGGTCACCTCCCTGGTCGGGGATTGAACTCGTGCTGCAGTGGCTGTGATACTTTCATAGTGCTGCGACTTAACTCCTCACGCCACCAGGAAGGCCCCCTCCCAGGTCCTTTTCTCCTTCTAGAATCACTTTCTATGGTCATGTGCTCAGAGAAAGTATCCTACCCCTACCCCACTCCAAAACAGGATGACTCCATTCTTTTGTCCATATGGGTTTAGGCATGGGCATGTGGTCCAAACTTGGACAATGAAATATGAAGGGAAGTCTGCTGAGGGAAATCTTGGGAAAGTTTTGCTCACTCCTAGAAAGGGACATAAGAAGAAATATCCCGCCTTTTTTGCTCCGCCTCTCAATGTTTTTTTTAAGGATATGATGCCTGGAGTTGCTGCAACCAGCTTGTGATTATGAAGCACAAATGTGAAGATAAAACCTAACATACTAAAGATGAGGGAATAGTAAGAGAACACTGCCTGAGCCCTTGATAACATTCTACTATTGAATTAGCTCTGGAACCATTTCCCTCCAGGCATATATGAGTGAATAACTGCTATTACTTTTAAGCCAATTTTAGCCAAATATTCTGTATTTGTAACCAAAAGCACCCTAACCAAAAAAATCAAACATTTTGGTACAACATTTTTTATGACATTATTAGTACTCATTTATTAGATGATGTCAAACAGATGCCAGTCAGAGAGAAGACTCAGAGTTCTAATGCACAAAAAGACAAATGAAATACTAGTAACAGAGTACATAGGTGACCCCAAAAGGATGGAAAGATGAAGGAAACTCCCTTCGCCAGATGGAAATGGAGAAGAAAGGAAGTTCTATGTACATTACAGCAAAACTAAGCCATGTGCAATACGAGGTATGCACGGGCCACACAGAGATAAATGTATGTTTTATGGATCAGCCTCCCTCTACAGAAGTTATACCCTTTCCAAGTGCGATCTCAAACCAGAAGAAGAAAAACCTAAAGCTTAAAGAATAATTCAACAATGTTTCTTATGCTTAGCATGACTGAAATTATGTGTTTGGCTCTCTTGTTGATTTATGGGGGGATGGCTCTGTGCCAGAGATTGTGCTAGGGACCCCATAATATCTGTTTAAATCCTTATGGCAACTGTGACAGATAATATTTGTTGCCTATTTCATCTCCATTTTGCTCTTCTCTTGATGCGGCTCCCCTCCCTCTTCGGGGCTGGGGAAGGGATACTCATGGCATGACAATAGCCCTTTCTAAAGAACGTTCTTCAGAAATCCTTTTTTCGCCCATGTCTCTGGCTTTGTTCAACGTGACAATGTGCCCAAGAGAAAACATCACCTTCTAGACTTCTTTATTTGGCCAGGCCTCTGAGAGAATCTTGGACAATGAGAAGCAATGTAGCTGCTTGGGCTGCTCGGGAAAGCTTTTTAAAGGCGAACCGATGTAGCTAACTCGTCTCTGGCTTTCTGTGCTTTATTCTTTCCATTCTTCCTGAAACATGGAGGTGACCCCCTGAGATGAAACAGCCATCAAAGAGGAATAAAGACAAAAGGCAAAATGACCACAGTGAAAGCCAGGAGGGCCTGGTGTCCCACAGTACTATGCAGATATGGTACTAATTCTGAACTGCCTTCCCCGAAAAGTCTTCATTGTGAGAGAAAAATAAACTCCTATTTGGCTAAATGTCTGTGAGGTCAAGTTTTTATTCTATGCAGCTGAATGCATGCTAACTGGGAGTAGTACAGTGACGTTTACCTTTTCAAATACTGTGAATTTATCATGCACAGAATGATTGCTGCACTTTCCTTTTGCAATCCTGACTTGTGGTAATATTTTTTCCAAGTTCATTGTCATCCCCTTTAAAGATTAAGTCTCTTGTTCCTATCTTTTGAAAAAAGTAATGAGTTCCTTCCCCCAAGTTCCATTATGACAATAAACAAGGTGTTTTAAAAAGAAAAACTCTACAGGGATAAAGAAATTGACAAAATTTTACAAGCAAGAGTGGCAAGTAATGATTGATCCAGCAAATTGAAGAGACTGAGCCCTGAGTTTCTTAAGGGGCTAAGGGAGACAAAGAAGAAGTTAATTTCTGGTATGAAATTCCAGAAAGATTCAGGATTTGGTGGCAACCCATACCTGAAAGAGGGGTGTCAGGGAATTGGAAAATAAAAGGGTTCATTGAAAGTGGGCCTATCAGTCAAGATCTAGCTAGGACCATATCCAAAGGAATTTAATATAAAGAATTGTTGACTGGACAGAAGGTCATTGACTAAGTAACTGAAAGAATGAAAAAGAACTCTAAGGTACCATGGAGGCGGTAAGAAGCAGCTACCATTCTCAGGGCTGGGGGCAAGAAAGATGGAATTTTTAGAACCGAGAAGCCTAAAAGAAAGATGCATGGGTTTGGGACCCAGAACCCTGAGGAGGGTGCGGCTCAGCTGGTGCTGGAGTCTCTGGTGTGGGGGGCGTGATGAGGCAGGTAGGTTTTGTGTGCGTTAAACAACGATCAACCAAGTTGAACTGTTGCCGCAGAAAGGAAGCAATGCCAGAGTCAAGAAGCCTTGCTTGGGGGCTACTCCCAGGAGTAGAAGACAACAGGAAGTAGCTTGTCCCTTCTTCTCCCTGCCGACCAGTTTCTCTCTATTGCCCTCTATGGGCAGAGCCCAACAGGGAACAGCTGGCACAGTTATGGTGATATTTTTACCAGTGTCGCAAAGCTGAGTGCTGGTGGTGTTGGTATTAGAAGCAAATTTAAATTCAGATCTCCAAGTTCAGCAAGGCAACTGCTGCTCCTCCCACTCCCGCTGACTACTGAGATGTATTCTCCGGACAGTAGAAGTTTCTGGACTGGGGGACATCAAGCCCCATTGAGGGTGGAATGCTATATTGACAATAGGAATCAAGAGAAGGCTTGGTTATATGAAAACTTCAGCCCTCTTTTCTCAAATGACCTCCACTGAAAGTTAGATATATATTCCCTAAGCAGGGGGTTGGAGGGTTCTTCTCTAAGAATCTGACAGCCCAAGACAAAAGACCTCAATATCCTGATAGCAGTATAATGGTCTGGCTGGAGTACAGTGAAATCTGTAATCAATTACTCCTACCAAGTTCTCTTCCAATCAGGTTTTCAGGTTATAATCTTCAATGTGAACAGATAACTTAAGATTACAAGATGTGTCAGGAAACTCTCTAAGGTACAAGACATAGGCCAAAACACTTAGAAAAAATTTGGAGGAAATAGACAATGCTGAAAGATATCATCTTTGATATTTAATATTTTTCTGAGAAACTCTTATTCATGGAAAATAAGAAATAAAATCTTTGGCTCCATCAAGAAGTTTGGCACATGAATAGTAAGAGTCCCAGTGTGAGACACTGGGAGAATGGGAGGGTAGAAATCATTTAAGAGATAATTCCAAAAAATTTCCCCGATCTGAAGGATATAGGTTTCCAGATTGAAAGGGTACACTATGTCCACACAGGGACTCAACTCTACAAAGCACATAATCATGAAATTTAGAGCACAAGGGAGAAAGGGAAGATTCTATGAGCTTCAGGGAGAAAATGACTTATACCAGGAAGGATAGAGTCAACCTCTGGAATCTTTGTTAGAGATCTCAACCCAACTCAAGCCCAACTAATCTGACAATATCTGTGTGCAGCTATAATAAATGTCATTTAGTTGTTGTTTTGTTTTTTTTTTTAAAGATTTATCTATTCATGCATGCAAGAGCTGAGGTACAGGCCAGAGTCCAGGGGGGTGTGAGGATTCACCAGAGACAGAGTGGGGAGCAGAACAGGCAGACCAACTGAAACACATTGCTGAGGGGAGCAGCGGGCGAGGCAGAAGAGGTCTGCCTGTGCCATGTGGGCCCTCCCTGGCCGGCGGCAGGGATCGAACCCGTGCTGCAGTGGCTGCGGTTTGCTTCATAGTGCGTTGCTTAACCCACTGCGTCACCAGGGAGGCCCCTATAATAAATGTCATTTATTAATCACCAAAGGCTTTACAGATTATCTTTTTTAATCTTCAAACTTTCAACAAACCAAAATAATCCTATGCCTATTAACGTTCCTCAATTCCCATTGAGGGGATTGGAGCTCTAGCAGGTACGCGATTTGAGTAAGTCCGCAGAACTATGAGAGTTTATAACAACAATAGCTAACATATTCCTTGCTTACTATGTGCCAGTCTCCTGGCAGTAAAGGGCACTGTTGATTGCCTCACCTTGCATCACCAACGGTCACCCACCCCAACCTGCCAACAGAATCCCCTCTGTTTTCACTTATCTATTCCTCAAGAAAAGAGACCTTATCTTCAGCTTGATGGTTCAAATAAATCAGGGTGATCCTCAACAGTGATTTAATTAAAGGCAGGTTATAACCTAGCTCTGGCCAAAAACCTGGGAGGGAGTCACTGAAGAACTTCTGGGAAAGGTTTTTCTCACTTTTAAAAAGACACAAAGGAAAGTCTTCTACTGCTGCATATTGTAGTCTCTGGATGTGATGCTTGAATCTGTGACAGCCATCTTATGACCATGAGGCAAGACAGCATAGGAAAGAACATAAACTAGAAAGAACCTACATCCTGATGAACTAACAAATCTTAACACTTCTCTACTTTGGGACTTCTTGTTATAGGAGAAAATTAATTTTCCTTAAGATTTCAGAAAAAAATCTTTAATAAGATCATATGTCAGAATGGATCTGGATTTCTCAACAGCAAAACAAGGAACCTAAAAGACAATGAGGCAGTGCCTTCAAAATGCTGAGGAAAATAAATTACAACCTAGAATTCTATACCTGCAAATCAATCAGTTAATGTGAGGATGGATTAAAGGCATTTTTAGATATGCAAAGTCTCCAAAAATTTACCTCCCAGGCACCCAGTTCTCAGAAGCTACTGGAACTGCTCCATCAAAACAAAGGATGAAAACAAGAAAGAGAAAGATGTGGGAACCTGGAAATAGGGGATATAATTCAAGAAAGAAGAGCAATCAGGATGATAATGAAAGGAAAGTCTATGACAGCAGCTAAACCCCAGGAATAGAGAGTGACCAGTACAGATTGGAGAAGGTCAAACATTTCCAGGAAAGAGTTCTTTTAAAAAAGATGAAATTACTTTCTGCCTACTTGTGTCTGTGCAAAAGTCTTCTCCTTTCCTTTTCCAAATAAACCTGTTCTTTTAAAATGTATGGAGAGAAAAAGATGAAATTGATAGAAATCTTGTTAAATTTGAACATATTAAAAGGATATTTAGACAATAAAGGAAGATTTGGGGAATGAATTCAGTGTAAGTATATAAGAAATGACATAAGCGAAAAAAAAAAAAAAAAAACCCAAAAGCTATTAATTCCAGGAGAAAGAAAAAATCGAGCGAGGAAGAAGTGATCATGGGGTACTACTTAGGTAACCCATGAAATACATTTACATAATTATAATAATGTAAGAATGAATATGGGTTTGGCCAAATTATGATATCTTGGAGGACTAGGGCATGAAAGGTGTGGGGCGAATGTAGTAAGCATGGAGCAGGGAGTCAGCGAAAGAGCAGAAATCTTCATTTCTCAAACTGAGACATCAATAGATCGTACCTACACTACATAAAGCAAGAATTACCACTATAAGCATGTTGTTTCGTTATATGGAGGGAAATATGCAAAGAAATAGAGAAGTAAATGGTTGCCTTTGGGTCGTGGAATATGGAGGTAATGGGGTACAGAGAACTTCATTTTTCATTATTAGCCTTGTAGAACTGACTGTTAGGAGTTTGGATAACTTTAGTAAAAATAAAACTAGATTTAAAACATAAGAAACAAAAAGAAATTATTTTCCAGAAAAAGAATCAATTATTAACATCAAGGCAACTAAGAATTATTCAAGAAAGGAAAGAGCATGGAATGTGCTCAGCTGTGAATACTAGTTATGTAACATGCCCACTATGTTCTCTTTGCCTTACAGATTCATCCACCCTCTCTACCTACTCTGTGCCCAGGAGGCAGACCTCTATGGACGCCACCAATAGACCCCGGTGCCCTTTGACTGCAGGTGGGTTCTGGCTCTGGGGAGCCTCAGCAGATCAGAGGAGGAGACGGGATTGGGGTACATAGTCAGGTATTACAGGAACTATCTCTTGGCTGTCTTGCTAGTGTGGTGAGCTCAGTCCGGCTGCATGCCTTGACCTCTACTGCAGCTATAACCAAGCAATTCTCTCTGTACGGATCTCTGCCTCCATGTTCTTTGGGTCCTAGGAGTGGTAATGAAACCCTCCACCTAGCCCCACTGGTTTTACCAGCGCCATCTGTAGTGCTTTCTGTATACCCTGCCCAACTTTTGGGTCCTTTATTAAACCCTTCTCAAATTACCCAAATTGAGCATGCCATCTGTTTCTTGCTGGAACCCTCACTGATACACATGAGCTATAAATGGTGAATATTGACTTAGTAAAAATCTCATGATTTGGGAGGTGAGTTGGGGAACTAGGTATCTATTTGAAGAAGGTACATAGAAGAGAGCTAGATCTTCATTTTTCATAAGAAGAAAATAGATTATATCTGAAAGCAAGATATTCAGGAAATAGGAGTATATTCATGTCATTTAGAAAAGATGGAAGTAACTCCCAGAAGAAATAGCAAAAATGAGGAAATGAAGATCTTTCTGATGTATTGTTTGAGGAGTACCTTCTAAAACTGCTTTTTAGACTGTGGTTAGAGACTCATTTGTAGGTTTAGAAATCAATTTAATGGGTATTAGTCATGAGTTTTATTAGTTAGAATACAGCAGAAATTATCAGCATTAAAACAATGAGGGAAATTTGGATTTTGTTAACCTGGTCAGTTTTATATTTGTATGTGTTTACATGATGTAAAATGTATTTCTTATCCTGAGTTGGACTCAAAAAAGCTTGAAAGAAAAAACTGTGGGAGCTGAGATTGCAGCAGAAGTAAATATCCTAACCAGCTGGGGTTAAGGGGTTATGTTATTCTCTGTGGATACAGTTACATTTCGAATGGCTGACAGAAGTAATAATTTACTGCACTGGTGTGAGGCCCTGTCACGTTAACAGTTTCACATGCAGTTCTTATTATGTTCTCTCTGTACATCATAATGTTCTTGGCTCACTAATGACAAAATTCAGAGTCTTGCTGCTGGAATGATATATGGCTTTATCATGGAAGCCACTACCTACAAAAAAGTGTAATTGTTCAGGATGGGCCTGGGGGAATGCCATAATGAGGCTAGCAAGTGAGAATAAAAATTGTATGGAATACAGTAGGAAACAGAAAGGAAACCCAGACATATTGGCAATTAATTGATACTTAAACTACCAGCCAGGTGATTCAGGGCTCAAGCAAACAGAATTCTTTTTTTCCTGAGTCCTCAGTGTCTTTTCCTCATGGAGCTCAGCACAGGTCTGTGAAAAGGCACTCATCAAAGAGCAAACAGAATTCTTGGACTATAAAAACAGAACACCATCTCATAGGAATAATCATTTAACGCTTTTGTTTTAGGGATGGAAAATGAGGTCTAAGCTGGTGAAATAAATTGGAAAAGTGTACTGTTTAGGAAAGAAATGAATTGAAAATAAAAAAAATCTTTATAGTACCATATTTATCATACATAGTTGAAACTGTATAATTATGGAATTTAAACTACATTTATTGTATGCTTTATGTAATTATGTGAATACATTCATCAAGAAGAAAATGAGCAACTAACCACAGCTTTCCCACCAACTAGTATGAAGTGAATAACAAGTGGCCCTAAAAAACCAGAAATTGCTATACACTAGAATGTTCATTCGCTTTGAGTTCTTCAGAGCTCTAAACAGAAATGACAAGTGCGCGGGGCCTCCCTGGTGCCACAAGGAGTTAATTCCCAGCACTATGAAGCTAGCCACAGCCACTGCAGCACGAGTTGGATCCCCGGCCAGGGAGGGGACCCACATGGCACAGCAGACCTCTCCTGTCTCGCCCACTGCTCCCCTCAGCAGTGTATTTCAGTCCATCTGCCTGTTCTGCTCCCCACTCTGTCTCTGGTGAATTCTCTCACCTCCCCGCACCTCTGGCCTGCACCCCAGCTCTTGTGTGCAAAATAAATCTTTAAAAGAATAAAAAGAAATGACAAGTGTATAGTTTCTGATCATGAGGACAAGCTCTAAGAAGCGCTTTTTGAGTATATTTTTTATTCTAGCCAACTAGTTGTGAATGGATCTGTGTTTGGGTCTGTGACAGTGACAGGGTGAAAGGGGTCTGAGGATTGTCCCAGACACTGGTTCCAGGAAAGTCACCACACCTCCTGAGAACCCAGAAGCAGCCAGAGCTTGTGCTCATCACCACCATCACTCCCTGTTTCTCGTAGTGTGATAATGAACGGAAAGGGTTGGAGGGTTGAAATGAAGGCTGCTTCTCCAGCCCTCATGCTCTAGTGTCAGACAGCACACACCACACAATTCCTGTGTGTCAACCTCTGAGCTAAGCCCACAGAAAACCGAAGAAGGAGATGGAGCTCTACTCTCTCAGAACTTTCAATCTGCTTAAATATGCATGAAACAAGAGCATGATACCATACACATGTAATAAAGAGATAACTTGTGGGGACTGAGAAATAAGAAATAAGCTGACCTTAGTTCTGGGGCTAAGAAGAGGTATGTGTCCCTGATGCCATCCCATGACTTGTTAGGAGAAGTCTTGCCACCTTTGAGTGGGCTGTTGAATCACACGAGGCTCTCATTTTCTACAGCACTTGGCAGGACCAGACCAAGTGAACGTAAGGGCTAATAGGCACTTATGAGCCCACTGGCAAAACCGGCCTGCATTAAGAACTGATTGCACTGGCTCTCAAAATTCCAGCTGCCTGTCTGCCTTCAACTACTATTTGCCTCCTGCTCAGCTATAGAAATCTGGGTTAAAAGAAGTGGGCGTCAGGAAAATCAAGTCCTGTACACTGCCCACCAGGCCTGTCTTCTGCCTGAAGCAGCCACACAGTGTGATAAACAGAACCACCTGGAAGAGGCATCGGGCAGGTTCTTTGGTGTAAACAACATCTGTCAATTGGTTAAGCAAAGGGGAATGTATTGAGGCTAGAGGGGCACTCATGGAATCTCTAGAGTAGCGAGAGAATCAGGCTTGTAAGCTTGAACTGTGCCATCAGGTTGCTTCCCTGGGGGCTTGAGCAACGCAACCCACATGGCCAATCCTGGCATAGCACACTCCCACCAGGACCTCTGCCACTGCCACCTGAAAGGCTCTCCTGCAGGCCCTGCCATCCTCAGTAGGGCGGATTCTGTACTGTGCCTCTGCCTCACTCCCTTTTAAATCAAACCCTCTCATTGGGGGGACAATTGCATACCACACCCTGCCTGCAGGAAGTCTGAGAAAACAATTTTCTGCCTTCTGCCTTGGGAGGCAAAAGGTGCAAAGTCCTCCTGACATAGGAAGGATGTGCCCAGATGCTGGACAGCCAAAAGGCACGAAAAAATGTTCATGTGTTAAATGAGCCTAAGGCAGAAAGTACAGAGTCCCAGTTTTGTGTTGCTGACCTCGCTACACACTGCCTTGGTAATAATTGAAACATGGCAGTTCCTTTCCATTAAAAGGGTACAGTGACTCTCTTGGCCTTCCCAGGCCAGGGATACTTGTGCAGGTGGAATGGTACAGAGCAGCAGCAATAATAGCGGGTAAGGGCTCAAGAAGGTCACGTGACTTAGGAAGTGCCTCCTGACATACGCACAGCAGTGGTGTTCTCTGCTGATGTTAGTCACTGAGGTAAATCCTGAATCACAGTTCAGATGTTTGTCTGATAAAACCACATCTAAAATGCTTTCTGAGGGCCTCCCTGGTGGCGCAGAGGGCTAAGCAGTGCACTTTGAAGTAAAATGCTTTCCGTCACTCGTCATTCAGGAAATGCAAATTAAAACCACAACAAAATATCACCTCACACCTGTTAGAATGACCGTCATCGAAAAGACAAGCGATAACAAATGCTGGTGCAGATGTGGATAAGGGAACCCTGTGCACTGCTGGTGAGAATGTAAATTGGTAAATAACATTATGGAAAACAGTATGGAGGAGCCTCACAAATTTAAAAATAGAACTACCATATGCTACAGCAATTCTGCTTTTGGGAATATATTCAAAGGAAACAAAAACAATAACTCAAGAATATTCTGCACCCCCATGTTTATGGCAGCATTATTTACAACAGCCAAGACATGGAAACAATCTAAGTGTCCATCAGTGGATGAATGGATGAGGAACTTCTGGTGTACATGTATACAGTGGAATATCATTCAGCCATAAAAATGAGGAAATAAGTCAGAGAAAGACAAGTACTGTATGATCTCACTTATATGTGGAATATTTTTTAAAAATGCAAATACTAAATCCATAGAAAAAGCGATCAGACTTGTCGTTACCAGAGGTGGAGTTAAGAACATCACTTGATAAAGATCAATATAGACCGAGATCTGGCCTCCCTTTTTGTTCGGTGGTCACTTTAGACAAATGAATTTTGCTGATTCAACTCTACTAATTACAAACTAGCACTTACAAACCAGGGCTTGCCTAGGACGCTGGGTTTGAATCCTGCTCTTCTCCGCCTATGAGTTTGAACTCAGGCCCTAGTTTTCTCATCTCTGAAATAGTGATAATGATGACACCTCATAGGGTTAAAGGATAAAATGAGATCTTGTGTGTGAAGAATACCTGGCACACATTTAGCACTGAATAAATGTTAGTCCTTTTATTGATTTAGTAATTGTTGTTATTATAGTTTCCCTGTTTTTTAATCCTTTTTATGCAAATACGGTATATATGAGTCAAACTAGATTAAAGAGGCCTTTCAAATAAGTTCAGTCACAACTCTATACAAAAATAGAGATTTAAATTAGAATATTTAAAAAAAACCCCAAAAATAGAGATTTAAATATTACAGTTTATTGACTTGAATGGAAAGGAAATAAAGTACAAATATAGATCAAACAGGTCTGAAATAAATGAAGAGATATTGTTGTTTGTCTGCCATAACAATGTACAAGGGAACCTAGTTCAGTCGTTATTTCCAATTACCAACCTAAAAGGTTTCGGCGCAGTTAGAAGAGGGAGAGCCAGGCCAAGTTTCTGACAAGCAGGAACTTTACTGCACCCCAGCGAGGTTCACTGACCATGCAGAGTGGAGGTCAGAGGAGTAGCGCCTGGGTGGGGTGGGGAAGGAGTTTTTATAGGTTCCGGGAGTGGAGTTTGGGGTAGAGTATGGGGAGCTTAATTCTGTCACATGGACATCAGATGGTATTGATGGTATTATCTCGTTATTGGATCTATCTTAAGACCTCCCTTGGGTGGTGACTCCTCAAGCCCTTTCACAACCCACAGTTACACTGTGGATTTTATTAAACAAATAAATACTCAAGAATATATAAACAAAATATAAATTATATATCTGCTTTTTTGATTCCACCTGTTCAGTCCAAGATAGTTGAGACAACTTACTACTTAACTGATAAACTTTGCTAATAAAAGCGCCCCTGATGTCCTACACAAAAATGTGTATGTTTAAAAATTATGAAAGAAGCTATTTTAAACCTGAAAGATAGACTATACCTTCAGGTCTTGAAAGCGTTCCACATGAAGGAAAATTCTTGCTGAACTTGAAAGGAAGAAATTTTTATGCAAAAGGAGAGGGAGGAGAAAAGTACATATTTAATCCCCTTGTGACTGGACAGTCCATCTGGGTGATAGTATTATCATCTATGATTATACTGATGCAATTCTCAGATAACCTAGACCAGCATTCAGGAAACAGTGGCTCCAGGATAAGGGTCAAACCCTGAGGGTACTATCCAAACCTTCTACTACCAGCCCCTTCTTAATCTTCCTGGTCTCCTCTCTTGACTGTCTTCACTTCAAACATTGGCCGCATCAGCACAGCAACCTGGAATGGTTTTTACCCCTTCCTCTGGCAGCTCCTTTCCCCCACTGACCTTCACTGACTCTAAGTTCATGGTTTCTTCCATTTTAGCTCCAAGTTGTGTTGGAAACCACTCCTCTGAGCCCTGCTAATGCCTGCTGTATAGCCCCATCATCGCCCTTACCTCTCCAGGTTATAAGGATTTATTTGGGTCTGCCCCCTTTAATAGACTATAAGAACCTTGAGGATAAGGATCATAGAGTATTAATCTTTGCCTCCCAAGTATGGCTGGTCCAAAGCCCAGAGAGAAGAAAACAAGAGAGGGAGGGAGGGTAAAAGAAGGGTACTATAGTTGTTCGGGTCTTCTTCAGAGAAGCAGATTTGGAGATAAAACAGGCAAGGAATTTATTAAAGAAAACACCTGTGAAAGAATATGTGGGCGGGAGCTGGCAGAACTCAGGCAGGACCTAGTAGATCTCTGTGCAGGCCTCAACTGTGAAGGAGAGAAAACGTTTTGGAGGAAGGAAGCATCTTAGGCTGCACTTGAGTCTAAAGACGGCTTGACCAGGTCAGTGGGGAGATCATGAGCCAACGTTGCCTGTTAAAGAATTTCCCTGTCTGAGGAATGGGCTGCCTTGATTCAGTCACTTGTGGGAGCAGCCTGTGGGAGGAATGGCCTCAGGACCGTTGTGGCCATAGATGTCACAGGCTATATTCAGAGACTCAAGGTCAGTTACACTTCTGGCAGTCAGATCCGAGTGTTTAATTCTCATGAGGAAGGGAGGAAGGGAAGGAGGACACTGAATCAGAATTTCCAGGGAAGAGGTCCAGAAATTTTATTTTTTTAAAGGTCTCAAATGATACTACAGCATAACCATGCAGAGCAGGAAATAATCACAGACTCTTGAGGACTGATGTTACTAACCTAGACTTAAAATGCACCAACAGACCTTTACAGTTGTCATCACAGGTCTCGATTCTAGTTCCACACTTGTGATTTACTTGGTCACTTCCTCTGTACAGTTTTCAAATCTCCCTTTTCAGTGTCCCCATTAGGAAATGAATTAGAAAGAAGTCCTCAAATAGAAAACTCATTTGACTCCCAAGCTCAGTCCTTCCATCTTTGTGTTCTAAAACTGCTGATAATTAGTTAATTTAAACTAGAAGAAACTCTGCTAACCTTATTTCAAAGCCTACTTGTTCTATTATTGTTCTAACCATTTCTGTGTGTATATTGGCACAAATTCCCAGCTGATCTCTCAGGACCACCCAAGATGTTGGATGACTGTTACAGAGACCGGTTAGAGCAAGGAAGATATAATTCATTTAAAATACACTAAAATGGTCAGGGTCACTAAAATTACTATGGGCATTTTAATGTCCATAAATTGGATAGCTTAGAAGAAATGGATACATTTTTAGAAGCATGTAACCTTCCAAGATTAAGATTACAGGCAAGGAAATTGAAACCGTAAAAAAAAAATTCTCCTAAGAAACAAAAGCTCTGGATTAGACAGTTTCACTAATGAATTCTGCCAACCCTTCAAAGATGGACTAGCACCTATCGTTCTCAAACTCTCAAAAAATTGAAAAGGGCATATTTCCAAAAACATTTTATGAGGCCAACACTATTCTGATACCAAAAGCAGATAATAATATTATACACAACAAGAGAAAACTACAAGTCAATATCCTTGATGAAAATAGATGCGAAAATCCTCAACAAAATCTTAGCAAACTGAATTCAACAATACATTAAAAGGATCCTATATCATTACCAAGTGGGATTTGTTCCAAGGATGCAAGGATGGTTCAGCATATACAAATCAATCAATGTAATTCATCACATCAACAAAAGAATAGATTTAAAAAATGATATGATTATATCAATAGATGTAGCAAAAGCATCTGACAAGATTCAATAGCTATTTTTGATTTAAGAAAACTATCAACAAAATGCGGTAGAAGGAACATAGCTCAATACAGTAAAGGCCATATATGATCAACCCACAGCTAATATCATACTCAGTGGTGAGAAACTGAATACTTTTTCTCTAAAATCAGGTACAAGGTAAGGTTGTCCACTTTCACTACTACTATTCAACATAGTATTGAAAGTCCTAGCTAGAGCAATTAGGCAAGAGCAGGCTATAAAAGAAATCCAAATTGGAAATGAAGGTAAAACTATCATTTTTGACAGAAGACATGGAAATATATATAGAAATCTTAAAGACTCCTTGAAAACTATATTAGAATAATAATTCAGTATAGCGATCTTGCAGTTACAAAATCAACATACAAAAATCAGTTGCATTCCTGTATGCCAACACTAAACTAGAGGAGAACAAAATCAAGAAAATAACCCCAGTTATAATTGCATCAAAAAAATTAAGTACCAAGGAATGAATTTAAAATAGGTGAAAGACCTGTACAATGAAAATGATAAGACATTATTAAAAGAAATAGAAGATACAAGGAAATGGAAAGATATTCCATGATCATGAATTGGAAGAACCAACATTTTTAAAATGGCCACCTTACCCAAAGTAATATATAGATTCAATGGAATCCCTATCAAAATTCCAATGGCACTCTTCAAGGAAATAGAATGAACATTATTAAAACTTGTATGGAATTACAAGACTCTGAATGGCCAAAGTAATCTTGACAAAAAAGAAGAGTGGTAGTATCATACTTCCAGACTTTGAACTATACTACAATGTGATTTTAGTCAAAACAGTATGGTACTGTAATAAAAATAGACACACAGATTAATGGAATAGAATTAAGGACCCAGAATAAACCCACACATATTTGGACTATAAATTTTTGACAAAGGAGCCAAGAGTTTACAACAGAGAAAGGAGAGTCTCTTCAACAAATGGTGTTGGGAAAACTGGATAGCCACATGCAAAAGGATGACACTAGACAACTATCTCACACCATAGACCAGAATTAACTCAAAATGGATTAAAGAGTTGAAAGTCAGACCTGAAACTATAAAATACATAGAAGAAAACACAGACAAAGCAGTCCAGGACATTGACTTCAATGATATCTATGGGGAGTTCACTCCAACAGCAAGGGAAACAAAAGCAAAAATAAACAAATGGGTCTACATCAAACTAAAAAGCTTCAGCATGGTGAAAGAAGCTATCATTAAAATGAAGAGACACCCTCCTGAATAGGAAAAAATATTTACCCATCAAAAATTTTACAAAGGGCTAATATCTGAGATCTGCAAAGAATTCATATAGCAAGAAAAGGAATAACCCAATCAAAAATGGTTAGAAGAGCTAGATAGACACTTCTCCAAGAAAGATAGACAGATGGCCAACAGGTAGACACAAAAAAATGCTCATCATTTTTGTCATCAGG
Source organism: Galemys pyrenaicus (assembly GCA_019455555.1). Lineage (NCBI taxonomy): Eukaryota > Metazoa > Chordata > Mammalia > Eulipotyphla > Talpidae > Galemys > Galemys pyrenaicus. The sequence continues at coordinate 5,042,592 of JAGFMF010012069.1, read as the reverse complement.
GATATGCAAATAAAACTACAATGAGATACTATCTCATACCTGTGAGAATGAGCCATTTCAAAAAGACTAGAAACAAGTGTTGACAAGGATGTGAGAAAAAGGAATGAGCTTCATATACTGTTGGTTGGAATCTATACTTCACCAGGCCCAATAGAAAACAGTATGGAGATTTCTCAAAATATTAAAAATAGATTTACCATATAGTATAGCAATTCCACTTTAAGGTATCTAGCCAAAGAATACCAAAGTGCATCAAAAGGATATGTGTACTCCCATGTTAATTACAGCACTATTTACATTAGCCAGGGTATGGAAACAACCTAAGTGCCCAATAACAGGTGAGTGGATGAAGGAGATGTGGTATACTTGTGACAACATGGGTGGAATGAAAGGGGATTACACTAAGTTAAATAAATCAGAATGAGAAAGACAAATACCAGAGGGTTTCATTCATGTGGAATACAGAGAAATAAAACAAAGGAACAGTTAAAACTAAGCCTAGAAATCTGACTATAGTATCGCGGCTACCAGGGCCAACCTGGTGGTACAGGGGATTAAGTCTACACACTATCAAGCTATCACCAGCCACTGCAGCATGAGTTTGATCTCTGACCAGGGAGTTGACCCACATGGCACAGCAGACCTCTCCTGTCTCACCCACAGCTCCCCTCAGCAGTGTATTTCAGTCGATCTGCCTGTTCTGCTCCCCACTCTGTCTCTGGTGAATCTTCTCACCACCACCACCTCTGGCCATCACCCCAGCTCTTGTGTGCATAAATAAATAAAATAAATCTTTAGAAAAAATAAAGAACTGAGGCTACCAAAGGGAGGCAGGAGATGGACAGAGGTGGGATCCAGTGAATATAGTGGAGGATTATAGGTGCTCTGGTGGTAGATGTGATATGGTAATATATATCTAAGGAGGTATACACCTAAATTATATACAGTGTTTTAAACCAACATCACCTTAATAAGCTATAACACAATTTAAAAAGTAATAAATAAAACCTCCTTTTCCAAGCTGAATAATATTCCATTGTGTGGATATACCACATGTTTGCTTATGCTATGCATTCATCTGTTAATGAACACTTGGGTTGGCTTCCACCTTTTAGTTATTATAAATGATGCTATGAACATGGATGTACAAATACCTTTTTGAGATCCTGCTTTCAATTCTTTTTGTCATGTACTCAGAAGTAGAATTGCTGGATCATATGGGAGTTCTTTTTTTTCCCTTGAAGAACTGTCATGCAGTTTTCCATGACAGCTATACCATTTTACATTCCCATCAACAATGGGGGAGTTCAACAAGGGTTCCAATTATTCTACTTCCTCAACACTTGTTACACTCTTTCTTTCATTGTAGCCATCCTCCTCCTTTTATTTTAACTTTCATTTTATATATAAATATGTATATATTGATATATTCAAAATCATATATTTTGGCTATTTGCATTTTCTTTCCTATGAATTTACTGTTTATAATTTATAGTCATTACCTTCCTCTCTATTGGGTTGTCTTTTTCTTATCAATATGCAGAAGCCATACACACACACACAAACATCTGTCCTATGGTTATGTTGAAATATTAAAATTACCATTCTTTTTGGTCACAAACAGTTGATTACAAGCAATTTCATATAGTTCCACCAAATTTATGAATATTAATCCTTTATCTACCTTTTGCCTTAACTATTTTCTCAGTCTCTTAATTATCCTTTGACTTTTGTGGTATCTTCTACCACTGAAAATTTTTATTATTTATATTATTAAATCTGTTTCTTGTATTATAAGAAGCTCTCCCTATCTGAATACTATATAAATACTCTCCACAATGTACTTCTAAAATGTTTATTTTTCCTTTGTATCTTTCATCCATCTGTAATTAAAGGAATAGGGTCTAACTTTGTATTTTTTTATGTAATAGGCAATTAATCTAGCACCATTTATTATATAAACCATCATTGAATTGAAATACTACCCTTATTATACACAGCATTAAGCTCCTATAAATTCTATTTCTTCTTTATTCATTTCCACCACCTATTTGCTCTTGTACCAATGACCTACTCTTTAGACTACACTAGAGTTTTAATATTCATTAGGACAAGATATTAGTGGGGTATAACTGGTCTTGTTTTTCAGGGTTTTATTAGCAATTACACAGAGTTGTTGAGCTTTTCTTCTTCACACAAATCTACAGAGATCCCAAGTTAATAGTTAAATTACGTACACAAGTTAATACCTCCCTTGGCTTACTTACTGAATAAGCTTAGCGTACTTACTGAGAGTCTCTTAAGTTTGTTCATCTTGTGAGACCAGTACCCAGGCCTGGCTCAGATGGAAAGTAGGGGAAGGAAGAATCAAGTCTCCCCAGAAGCCTTCAGCATAGGCCTATGGTTGCTCATAATTGTTGCCAAATGTCCTTAGGAAGGACCTCCCAGGTAGATGAGATTATAAAAGAAGGTGAAAGAGTAACAGAAATGAACTAGGTGTTTCAAAGTTTGGGTTAAGAATGCTTTTGTTCTTCAGATATTTAAATAACCCCAAAGTAGAAATAACTTCTCTGCATGTCAGTCTACAACTTCACTTATCAAATGAAACATATGGACGGTGCACTGCCACCGTGGGATCTCCCAGCCAATAGTGAGGAACCACCAAGAGCCAGTTAGGGCACATACCCCAGACAGCACGCCAGAGCACCTGTTTCCACGGGATGCCAGACGATCATGGAAATAAGTCAAACATTCCACACAGTTAAGTCAGGTCTCCACACACATAACTAAGAACATGTACATGGACTCCTGACGTAACTAGGGACATATACATGGACTCCTGACGTAAGTAGGGACATGTGCATGAACTCCTGACGTAACTAGGGATATGTACTTGGTCCCACTCCCACTGAAGCAAGGGCTACCTTGAAGAGAAATCTAAAATCCTCTGTAGTGGCCTTGCCTTATCTCTCGTTGCCATGTTTGTGTTACGTGTCTGCTATTTGCACTGTGCTTCTATCATCCATATTACTCAGTCACTGGTTACAGATAGCTTCAGTTCTTTATAAAACTGTTTTATAAAATGTTTTAAAAAACATCAACTTAGTTTTAAAGAAAAAAAAAAAGCTCCAAATAGTAAAAATGGATATAGAGTATAAAAATAGATATGTAGAAAGAAAACTGAAATTCATAGAAATGTCTTGTGTGCCCTTTCCTTCCTTGCCCAGTCTCCCCTAACTTCTGTCATGTCTCAATTACATGGACAGTAGCTTCTATAAATGAGCTACAAGAATCCAGTCATCTTAGATTTCTCATTATAAATTAACATCCTTGTCTGTTAAAGTGCAAATTGGTTAAATTTTATAGTAAGGACAGCATTCCTCTTCAGCAGATTCCATGTGATGAGCAGGGAATAAAGAACTCCGCTCCCAGAGGGAGAGGGCGCAGAGGCCAGTCAGTGCCTGGTGGAGGAGAGAGCACCCGTGGGTACCCACGGGAGGCAGGTGATACAGGTGAGGGCCTCACAGCCTCGTGGGAAGTGCATCCTAACTTCTGCAGTCATGGGAAACCCAAGGGAATCAAGTGGGGGGTGTGATCCTGTACACTGGCATGGAGGGGGTGTCTGGCAGCCCACTTGCAGAGAGAGGTAGTTGTTCAGCATGTGACAAAGGACAGGAAACAGGAATGGCAGGATGGGTTAGGAAGAGCTCCCTGCCTAGAAGCTGGGGCCTAGAGTAGGTATCTGGGCAACACTGCCTTTTGTTGACGCTGCAGGATGAGCAGAGAGAAAACATGAGAGCCCAAAACTCAAACCAAAGAGGACCATTTAGAGGCCTCCCTGGTGGCGCAAGGGGTTGAGCACCACATTATGAGGAATCCGCAGCCACTGCAACACTGGTTCGATCCCGGGTCAGGAAGGAGACCCACATGGCGCAGCAGACCTCTCCTGCTTCGCCCGCTGCTCCCCTCGCAGTGTGTTTCAGTCAGTCTGCCTGTTCTGTTTGCCTCTCTGTCTCTGGTGAATCCTCTTACCAACCCCCCGCCCCCCACACACACCCCTCTGACCTGTACTCCAGCTCTTGTATGCATAAATAAATCTTAAAAACAAAAAACAAAGAGGACCATTTAGACTGCCTCACCTGGTCCAACTACTCAGAGAGGGAAAACACCCCAAACCCTTCGCCTCTGCCCCTAGTGCCAGGAGTGCTGATGGAAGCCACCCTGGGCAACACTGTAGCAGAGTATTTCCAAACGCCAAAGGCGGGCTAGAGGGCTCCCCCTTTCCGTCTGGATCTACACCACCCTTCTGCATCCACAATGTGGCCCTGCAGGCTGACCTCAGAGGACTTCATCAGTGGGCTTAGATGTGCTCCACCTTCCAGTTGCCTCAGGAGACCAGGAGAAGAGCTATCAGAGTATCTATTTCCTTTAAATGCCTCCCTGCTGGGTCTCTGAGGGCTGGCTGCATCTCTGAATCAAAAGCCCCTGCACCTGTCAGGAGGCTCTCTTCACAGAATTCACCCTTTAGGTTCCAGTAACTGCTTCCTCATTCTGCTCCTTTTGGCCTGTGGTTTCTCTACACCCTGATATGCTTGTGTAAATAGTCTATTAAACTCATCTCAATTTACCCAATCTGAGGGTGCCATCTGGTTCCTGCGAGGTCTGGGAATGATACGGATAGCTTGTCTGACAGAACCTGTTGATAGAGAGTCGAGGACCCCTTCTTGTTCCAGGCTGAAGTGGGCGTCTGCAGATAGCTGGAGGCTACTGTGTGCATCTGGAGCGGAGCCCAGCACTTGAGCTCTCCGGGCTCAGGAATTATGTCTTACTGGCTTTACCACCCCAGCGCTGTGTTCCTTTTCTTTCTTCAGTTCAGAATACTTTTCTGTCTTTCATGGGTTCCCTTCTCAAATAATAACATCCCTGAAAGGCTGTATTTTGAATGATTTTCTGCTAAGATTAAGATAATCAGAGAAAGGGGCCTCCCTGGTGGCACAAGGGGTTGAGCACCTCACTATGAAGCTATCTGCACCCACTGCGGCACAAGTTCCATCCCTGCCAGGGAGCTGACCCACTTGGCGCAGCAGGCCTCTCCTGCTTCGCCCGCTGCTCCCCTCAGCAGTGTGTTTCAGTCAGTCTGCCTGTTCTGCTCCCCACTCTGTCTCTGGTGAATCCTCTCACCACCACCCCCCCACACCTCTAGCCTGGACCCCAGCTCTAATAAATAAATAAATCTTAAAAAAAAAAAAAGATAATCAAAGAGCCCTTGAGCAGGAATGAAATGCCAACATTCAGGGAAGGAACAGCCCTTGGGGAAGGGAACAGGGGCTGCGGAGATGAGGACCTGGAAGAGCACTGGAGGAAAACTGTGCCCTAACAGGGAGAAATAGGAAGCTCCAGAGACCTCCACCCATTACATGACTTTACTCAAGGGCAAACTTCTGGGTCAGGAGGAGGTGGTGCTCATCCAGCTAAAGAGAAACAGGAGAAAAATATTATCTCCCGCCACCATGCAGGAGGGTTTCCTCTCCTCAGCAGGTGGCGGGCATAGGCCAGTTACCTGCAAATGTCACAGTATAAAAATATACTAGCAGTTGTTAGATTAGGTATACGTGGCCCTTTATCATTTTTTAAAAAACCAATGTACATGTGAATATAGCTATGTCTAAATAGTGTGTCTTGAGAAAGATGAGTATACATGAAAAAAATTATTGTATTGAGGTTTTAGAATACTTTTCCTTTTTAGCTTTATTGAGGTATAATTGATACAGAAAGAACGTAAGTTTAATGTATACATCTTAATGGGTTCAGATATATGCACACACTCATGATACCATTGCACAATCAAAATAATAGACATTCACACCTTCAAAATTTTCCTTATTTCCTTGTGTTATTTCATGGTGATGGGGGGGGGAGTGTAAGAATCTGTGGGGAAGGTGTATGTAAGAATACAACACAAGAGCCTTCTTGTTAGCATGTTAAACTGTATGTACTATGTTGCACAGTAGATCTCTAGAAATTACCTTGTATTTTGCATAAATTTTTCACTAAAATTGTTGATATCATAGAATTATTCTTACAATAAAAATGAAGGCAAAACCCCCACAAAGCTAGTATTTTTATGAAATTAGGCAAAGTATCTTCTTTTTAGCCTCTTTTTCTACAGCTATATGAGATAAGTGTTCTCTACAGTTCCATTCAGATTTTACAAAATGTGATTCTGAGCTGTTAAGATGAGTCATAAATTTCATGTGAATACAGAAAATCACATTTCATGTCAATACGGAGAGGTTTTGATTACTTTAATATCACCATAACAATCAAGATATAAATAAAGTTGGTTTTTTTCCCCTCTGGAGACAACAATAACTGAGTTTTTTTTTTTAAGATTTATTTATTTATGCATACAAGCACTGGGGTACAGGCCAGAGGTGTGGGGGGTGAGAGGATTCACCACAGAGAGCAGGGAGCAG
>JAGFMF010012069.1:5006683-5033584 GCA_019455555.1 Galemys pyrenaicus | reverse complement strand
GCTCCCCGCTCTCTGTGGTGAATCCTCTCACCCCCCTACACCTCTGGCCTGTACCCCAGTGCTTGTGTGCATAAATAAATAAATCTTTAAAAAAAAATAAATAAAAAAAGAAATTGAATTTGTATTTTAAAACTCCCCCCAAAGAAACACCTATTGTCAGTCGTATTTGGAAAAGCATTGATACCAAATTCGATATAATATTTTCTAGTAAACAGAAGAAGAGGGAACTCCTGTAACCCTGGTTGTGGCATTCTGACAGAAAGGGTGGTGAAAGAGGAGGGGAGCGAGGGGTGCAGAAGGACAATAGACTCTTGGATTCAATATCTCTTTTTGAGAAGTTAAGAAGTTTAGGAACTGAATCTTAAGAAGGAATTATACTAAAGACTTAGTCATTCTGATTTGAAGGAGGACCATGTGAGGACTGGGAAAGTACATTTTAAAGATCTGGGAAAAGTACATTTTAAAGACGTGACCCTGAAGATAACAGTATTAATGAATCATTGTGGGACTCCTTGAAAACTGAGTAATCAGAGGAAAAAGAGAGGGAGGAGGGACAAGGAGGTGATTGATGTGTTCGCTCAGGGCCTTAGTATTTGGTCTATATTGTTCACAGGTTCTGAGTCCTACTCCAGAAGAGCCGACCTTCATCAGTTGACTGAGACAGGGGTACCTCTTGCTGGAAGCAGGCAACTCAGAGCCACCTCATAACATGATGTGGTCTTTAGAAGTCTGGTTATGCAGCTAGCAACCAGGAGACTGGGCCACGCTCTAGGCAAGAAACAAAAAGGAGCAGCCCTGGTACACACAAGGATAAAAAAGGTGTTGCATGGAGTCCTGAAACGAGGGACAGCAGTTAAGTCAGCAGGAGCCAGACTTCAGGCTGAAGCTAATGGCTTTTAACAAAGCTGGAGTCAGAAACAAATGAAGGTGTGGTAGGCATAATTCCAAGATGGCCTCCAAGATTCCTGCTGTATCATCTCCCCCACTTCGAGTGTGGGCGGGATCTGTGAATACAGTCAGATAATCATGCCAATGATTAAATTATATCGTACAACAGTCCTCCATAGCAAACTGGAGGGAGATTCTCCTGGAGGGAGATTCTCCTGGAGGGAGAGCCTCTGCAGATGTAGCTGCCAGGTTATCCACGGCCGGCTGGGACCTGTGGGCACTCTGTAGATGCTGAGAGAAATCCCCAGCCAGCACCCAACCAGAAAATGGAGATCTCAGTCTTATAACTTTAAGAAAATGAATTCTGGGCCTCCCTGGTGGCGCAGTGGGTTAAGCAACGCACTAGGAAGCAAACCGCACTCACTGTAGTCACCACAGCACGAGTTCTATTCCTGCCGCTGGCCAGGGAGGGGACCCACATGGCACAGCAGACCTCTCCTGCCTTGCCCGCTGCTCCCCTCAGCAGTGTGTTTCAGTCAATCTGCCTGTTCTGCTCCCAGCTCTGTCTCTGGTGGATCCTCTCACCGCCCTGGACTCTGGCCTGTACCCCAGCTCTTGTATGTATAAATAAATCTTAAAAAAAAAAAAAGAAAATGAATTCTGCTAGTAATCTAAATAAGCTTGGAAGAGGACAGGACATGGTGGCTCAGATGAAATCACAGCCCTCTCTGGTTGACTCCTTCATTTCAGCCTGCCGAGACCCTGAGCAGAGGAAACTGTGCAGGCTCTCTCCCAGCCAACCTGTGCCAGGATTCCTCAGCCACAAAGCCGTGAATAGTAAATTCATATTGTTTTAAGTCACTAAGTTTGTGGTGATTTGTTACATGGCAGTAGAAAACATATAGAAGATCTGGCCGAGATTCAGGAATATGGGGATCCAGCTGTCTGATGGGTCCCAAAGGGCACTAACTTCACTTGAAGCAATCATAGAGGACATTCCACCCCTGACACAGCTATCTTTAAGGGGCCTTGGCCACTCTCAGACATTGCTGGGTGTAAACTTGCACAACCCTCACAGAAGTCAATTTAGTAGTATGTATCAAAATTACAAGTGCATATGATATATTTATTAAAGATTTATTTATACATACAAGAGTTGGGGGTATAGGCCAGAGTTGTGCGAGGGGAAAGGATTCATCAGAGACAGAGTGGGGAGGAGAGCAGTTGGATCTACTGAAACACACTGCCGAGGGGAGCAGCGGGTGAGGCAGGAGAGGTCTGCTGTGCCATGTGGGTCCCCTCTCTGGCGGGGGATCGAACTCGCGCTCCTGTGCCACTGATGTTTTACTGTGTGGTACTCAAGCCGCTGCGCCACCAGGGAGGCCCCAAGAGCATATGATTTTTGATCCAGTAATTTCACTTCCAGAAATTTACCCTAGAGATATACTTATCTACTAGATCCTTCCCCTGTTCATGCATCCATTCATTCAACACACAAATATTGTTAGTAATAGCAAAAGATTGCAAGCACCCTAAATTGTACAGTAATTAAGTACATTACTGTATAATAGAATACCACATAGTTGAAACAAAGGGCACTCCGCACCTGTACCAACATGGAAAGAGCTCGAATATGTTTTTAAGGGATAAAAGCAGAATAGAGCGTACATCGCGTGAAAAGGAGAAGAGTGAGGGTGTGTTTACCTTTGTTCCGTGTGGAAGGTTATAGTGGCTGCCTACTTGGTGAGGCTAGCTAGGAATTGGGCAGTGGGTACAGGCATCAGAGGAAGAACTTTCCCTGTGTAGTTGGTCATACTTTTAATTTCTGAACCATTTTTTGGCTATTAACTATATAAAATGTTATGTATGTGTGTAGTTTAAAATTAAAACTATCTTTTCCAGAGTAATTATATTATATAATTCAACATGTATGTACTTCCTTAGGTTCGCCACTAAAAGACTTTAAAGACTATGATCCAGTAGAGTTAGGGAACCACATGTTTTTTGTAACATAACCTCCCAGTTTCTTATGCTGTTTGAGACCAGGATGTCAGCATGGAAAGATGACCCTTCCCCGCCCCCAGGTTTAGATTTTGCAGCTTGATGGAGCCATAGTTTACCTTCCCCACCTAGCTCCCTGGGGAGAATTTAAGGGCTGTTTTCCAGCCGTACCAGGAGCCTTGTTGGCAGCTAATATTCCCCTGGGAGGTGAGAAGCTGAAGATCCCTACCAGGCCCCAGCCATCTGTGAAAACCCGGAGTTCAAATAACCTAACCAGTCCTGTCCTACAGGTCTGAATTCCCTCAAGGGGGACTGAGACTCGACTGGGATGTATCAGTGTTAGTTGTTTACATCTGGAATCCTTCTGCCTGTTTGGTGCCTACGGTCTGCCAGTTGATTTTAGCTATCGCCTGTCCTTAGCTGCTTTTCCTCTCACTTGAATCCCTCCTATTGTGTCCTGCCCTCTCTCCTGGGCTTCCTCTCCTGATTTTGCCTGTTGCTGCAGATTGCTTTCCGGTATTAGATAGGGCCCAGCAAGAAACAGATGGCATGCTCAAATTGGGTAATTTGAGAAGAGTTTAATAAGGGATTATTTATAAAAAAGTGTAGGCAAGTGGTACAGTGAAACCACTAGGGATAGGGGAGTACCCTGGGGAAGGGGAAGGGCCAGCAATGGAAGGATGGGTGGAGAGGGCCCTGCAGGAGCTGAGATTTGTGGTTAATCAGAGGAGGCAGCCGGCTCACTCAAACTCATCAGAGAGAGCCTGGGAAAGTAAAAACCCCTACCACACTTTCCTTCCTTTCTTCTCTCTCCTACAGTTACCTTGTTTTCCAAACCCAACAGAAGACACAGGATCCCATTGATTCTACCCATAGAGGTCAGTTTCTGAACCACAGAGCGTGATGGGAAGGAGTAGAGAGTGGATCTGGAGGAGCAAATGGAACATCTCTAGCATCCCTCTCATAACACTTTAGAAAAAACATATGATGGAAAATTTCAGACATATTTTTAAAAGTAAAGGGAATAGAATAATGAACCCCACATACCCATTATCCAGTTTCAGCCTTTATCAGCTTAGAGCCAATTTCATTTTGGTCATGTCCCCATTCACTCTTGCCCTCTTGTTATTTTGCAGACATCATATCATTTCATCTGTCAATAATTCATATGCATCTCTAGAAGATAAGGATATTTTTTAGACCACAAAACCATTAGCAAAAGATAAAAATAAAACAACTCCTTAATATCACTGAATATCCAATCAATGTCAAGTTTTTAATTGTCCAATAAATGTCATACATGGCTTTTTAAAAAGGAACCTGTTTGCTTGAATCCAGATCCAAATTAGGGCTAATCGTTGCAGTATATTTTTGCTGAATAAAACAAGACATTTGCTCTATATTAGTCCTCGCAGTCTAGATTTTGGTGATTGTGTTTCGATGGCCTAATTTAACACACCTTCTTCCCTGTATTTCTTGTGCATGATTAAGCTCTAAAGGCTTAATCAGATTAGGTACAATTTTTATTACTTCATAGTGGTGCTGTGTTCTTTCTTTAGGAAACACACAAAGTCTGGATGACAAGTTTTGTGATGTTAATAGCCATGATAATATTCAAATTTATTATTCCTTTTCTTATCTCTACTATTTTGCATCTTGATTTGTTTTTTTCAATACATAAGACCTTTTAATTCATTGGACTGCCACATCTCCTGGTGTAGACTTATTTCATCCTTAGAAGCGGCATAATTTTTGTGTTGTGGATGTGCTATCATTTATTCAATCATTCTCCTGTTGACGTGCTTTCACTTGGCATCCAGGGTTTTCCTTTTTTTCAAGTATGAACAATGATGTAATAAACCATCCTTTCACACATGCCTTACTTACTAATACGTTCATTGGTATCAAATAGATTCCTAAGAGCTCGGTTGCAGGGGAAATGAAATATTTTTAAATTAAGAGATGTTACCAGATTACTTTCTAAAATGACTATAATACTTCAGTGTCCACTGGCACTGTGCAAGCAGACTTTTTAATCTATGTCCTCATCGGCTATGGGTATTAATAATGTTTATAATTTTTTTTGCCAGATCATGGGTATAGAATAATGTCCCTTTGCTTCAGTCTCTGAAGCCAGATGGCTGGGTTTAAGTTCTGATTGTGCCACTTACTAGATGTGCGCCTTGGTCAAATCAGCTTCTCAGGATTTCAGTTTCCTTATCTGTAAAATGGGGTAATAGGAATACCTGTCTCAGCATGTTGTAAAGATTAAGTTACAAAGATTGAGTTAACAGATACAAAATGCTTTGTGCAATGTCTGACTCATTGCATGTGCTTCTCATTATTTTTCTGTCTCTTTTAACTTTCTCTCTTTTCCAGCCTAAAGTCTTATGGTATAACATCAATTCCTCTATTGCCAGTACCTCAGTACCCTGAGTCCCCTATTCTTTTACATTCCTACCATTGCAAAGTCCACTCTCTTACCTGAGGCAGTCGTGCATACTGTAGCACTAGGAATTTGGGCTCTCTTTCTCAGGGCTGTCTGTGTCCCAAGCACTAATCAGAAATCTCCACATGCCTCTGAGTCCATTTCCTCTCCCCTCCCCAAAGCAGGTAATCTAAAATGGTCACATTTTTTGATCTTCTACCTGCTAACCTTTAAGCAGACAACCTTAAATCCCTTATCTGTAACCTTATAAGGGTAGGTCGGGCAGACTGATTTGTTCAAGACATACTTCAATGTGTAGTTTGGAAAGATAAAAGGCTTCTTTGCAGTCAGGGTTTGGATGTGATTTGGGTTCAGCCAAATGCATGCTGGCACTCCTGTGTGGTAGCATATGCCCCCACAGAGAAAAAGCGTTTTTCAAATTGCTTTCAAGTACCATCTTTTGACTTTACAAAACTAAGTGGGATGTCCCTAAGTGTTCCAGCAATTTCCCAGAGAAATCAATCAGGTGGCACTCGAAAGAGGTGGAGAGAGAGAGATTTGTCACATGGGCAGGCTCAGTGGGCTCACTCTCAAAAAGTCTGAGCCCAAAATTGCAGGAATGGTAGTTCTATATAGTTTGTATGTGGTAGCTTGTCACCCCATCCATCATAGACTTTCTTTATTGTTTGGGAAGGGGGTCAAGGTAGCTGTGGCTACTACTGCGGGCAAACAGCACACGCAGGAACGTTCTGCTCCAGCAAGCCGCAGAATCCAAGCAGCAGACGTAGCACTTCCTGCTTCGTAAGGACAAAGCACTCTTAAAAAGCCTTCAACTGTTTTCAGCAGTCTTAGTTAATAACATTAATATTGCTATTTCCACACACACATGCATGTGCACGTGCACACACATGTCTTATTAGCAATTATGTTCATATGGTTAGGAATCAACGTTTTCCATAAAAGATAAAAGAGGGTGATAGTATAAAATCAAATGGATTAAGTGTAAACCTTCTTTAAATAAAGATTTGTTTTTATTTATGCATACAAGACCTGGGGTGCAGACCAGAGTCGCAGGAGGTGAGAAGATTCACCAGCGACAGAGCAGATGGACTGGAATACACTGCTGAGGGGAGCAGCAGGCCCAATAGGAGAGGTCTGCTGTGCCATGTGGGTCCCCTCCCTGACTGGGGATCGAACTCGTGCTGCTGTGCTGCAGAAACTTCACAGTACGGCGCTCAACCCGCTGCGCCACCAGGGAGGCCCCTAAGCGTAAAACTTTTAATTATAAATTAAATTAGAAATATCAGTATGAACCAATGTTTTAGTTCCCCACCCCCCCTCAAAAAATGTACAACTCTTAGCTTTGTATACTGAAAAGACTTAGATATAATGGTGACTTTATAGCAGTGAGCACAGTGGTATCAAAATATTAGCCTCTAGATACCTTTTTCTAAGATACCTGCACCCCTTTTTCTAAGATACCAAAGTTTATTGCAGAACTATTTATAATAGGTAAAATATGGAAAGAACCCAAATGCCCAAAAATAAATGACTGGATCAAGAAGATGTGGTATTATACTCAACGGAATACTATTCGGTAATCAAAAAAAGAGAAACTCATGCCATTCGCAGCAACATGGATGGAGCAGGAAGGGATTATGCTCAGTGAAATAGGTCAGAAGGAAAAGGAAAAATATCGATGGTTCCACTTAGGAGGAATATAGGGGAACCAAATAAGGGATCGGGGGGAAAATAATTTTAAAAAATTGGCAGACAGCTATAAATCAGAGACATTTTGTGGGGGGGGGGGAGAAGGCTCAGAACAGGGGAGAGAAGAGCGCAAGAGGCTATGGTGATGGTGCACAGGTAAATTGGTGGTAGGAATTCTATGGGGACTACACCTGAGAGGAGACGGCAAATGTTGTACAAAAATGAGCAGTGATGTAAAATATATAAAAATAAATTATTTAAGTAAATAAATACCTTTTTCTACCTAAGGAAAACAGGGCTCCTTAGAGAAATAACTGGTTCCACTCAAAGGTAGGATGTGTACAAAATAAGCAAAGAAGCTGTCAATGAGGGCTGAGGTTGTGTCAAAAAGACACAGACATTAACTTGAAGATAGTCCTACTAGTTTAAAATGAGATAATTTGAGGGTCTCCCTGGTGGAACAGGGGGTTAAGTACCACACAAAAGCTACCCACAGCCACTGCAGCACGAGTTCGAACCCAGCCAGGGAGGGGACCCACATGGCGCAGCAGACCTCTCCTGCCTCGCCTGCTGCTCCCCTCAGCAGTGTACTTCAGTCAATCTGCCTGTTCTGCTCCCCAGTCTGTCTCTGGTGAATCTTCTTACCCCCCGCTCCTCTGGCTTGTACCCCAGGTCTTGTATGCATAAATATATAAAATCTTTTTTTAAAAATGGAATAATTGAGCATCAAAATGCATAAGCATTGCAGTTCATAAATATCAAAAAATTAAGTTATGAGTTCATAATGATACATGATAAATGAAACAAAACTCAGAAAGATCATTGGTCATCCTTGGAGGTTGTCAGAGCACAAATTCACTGTTAAGGAGTTTTAAGAAAGAAGACAGCATAAAGCACTTATCCTACTTTTCCTGTATAAGCACTGGTTTTCTAGGTAACCAAAGAGTTGCTGAAGAACAATGGTTTTCTTTTAAGAGGAATTCTAGCCAGTATGCAGAATAGTGATAAAGATAATCATTATCACCACTTCTCAGGTACAAATAAATAACAGATCTTAGCAATGATCATCAGTGGCTGCTAGAACTACTAGGGGAAGAATTGATAGGAAACTTTATAATGGATGAGTCAGGCTGACACTACCTGATTCCACTAATAAATTTTAGCACCACTACGAGAGACAACATACATTATCTACCTCTTGCTGTGACATAATTAGAAGTACACAGTTTCTGGGCCCGCCCTGGTGGCGCAGTGGGTTGAGCAACGCATTATGAAGCAGACCGCAGCCTCCGGCCAGGGAGGGGACCCACATGGTGTAGCAGACCTCTCCTGCCTCGCCTGCTGCTCCCCTCAGCAGTGTGTTTCTGTCCATCTGCCTGTTCTGAGTCCTGTTCTGTATGGTGGATTCTCTCACCACCCCACACCTCTGACCTGTACCCCAGTGCTGGTATGCATAAATAAATAAATCTTAAAAAAAAAAAAAGAAGTACACAGTTTCACCTATTAAATAAATTTTTGGGGTCTCCCTGGTGGCGCAGTGTGTTAAGCAATGCACTATGAAGCAAACAGCAGTCATTACAGTACAAGTTTGATCCCTGTTGCCGGCCAGGGAGGGGACCCACATGGAGCAGCAGACCTCTCCTGCCTTCCCTGTTGCTCCCCTCAGCAGTGTGTTTAAGTCAACCTGCCTGTTCTGCTCCCGGCTCTGTCTCTGGTGAATCCTCTCACCTCCCTGGACTCTGGCCTGTACCCCAGCTCTTGTATGCATAAATAAATAAATAAAATCTTTTTAAAAATAAATAAATAAATTTTTGCCTATAAAAAAAACTTAAAATTTTGGAAAACATGGAGAATAGAGAGTTAAATGACGCTGTGCAGAAGCAATCAACCTAATCCAGGATATAATATATCCTACAGGATAAATGATCCAATATTTCCAATAAATAAATTGTGAGTGTTTGGGGGAGGGTAAGAAGGTGGGGCTATCACAGAATAAAAGATACTTAAGAACTATAATAACAAAATGCACTATATGAACCATGTCGGGAACACAATGTAAACAAACTAGCTGAAAGTGATATCTATGTGAGAATTGGAGAACTTTTAATATAGCCTGAGGTGAAATGATACTAAGCAATTATTTATTTTCTAAGGTGTAATAATGGCATGTTATTAATATTATTTTCATTGTCCTTATTAGTTACAAATATTTATTGAAACATTTGTCTCTAAAATTACATAGTCTGGGTTTGTTTGAAAATATTCCAACCCCCCCAAAAAAATGTTGGAGTGGATAAATAGAACAAAATTGGCAAAATACAGTTAATTGTTGAAGCTGAATGATGAGTCAGAGTTCATTATACTATCATTTCTACTTTTGTGTATGTTTAAATTTCTTTCATAATAAGAAGTTTTTAAAAATAAATGTTTCTTAACAATAAGATCAAGAAATCAATAGATTGGAGGAAACTAAGGAGACAAGACTAAATGGCTCAGTGGGTTAAGCAAGGCACTATGAAGCAAACTGCAGCTGGCAGGGGTGGGGGAGTGGACAGGGGACCCACATGGCCCAGCAGACCTCTCCTGCTGTGCCCGCTGCTCCCTTCTGTTGCCTGTTCTGCTCCCGGCTCTCAGTGGTGAATCCTCTCACCCTCCCCCACACCTCTGGCCTGTACCCCAGTGCTTGTATGCATAAATAAATCTTTAAAAAATGCAATGTGGTATTGTGGACCAGATCTTGAAAGAAAAGGGGAAATTCTGTGGTTTAGTGTAATAATGTGTAATTTAGAAAAGCATTTCACCAACTATTTTGTTATCTGTGCAATGTGCAATGTTACTTTCTTAGTTTTTTAAAGATTTATTTATTTATGCATACAGGAACTGGGGTATAGGCCAGAGGTGTGTGTTGGTGAGCGCATTCACCAGAGGCAGAGTGGGTGGAAGAACAGACAGATGGACTGAAAAACACTGCTGAGGGGAGCAGTGGGTGAGACAGGAGAGGTCTACTGAGCCATGTGGGTTCCCTCCCTGGCTGGGGATCGAATTCATGCTGTAAAGGCTGCAGAGGCTACAGATAGCTTCATAGTGTTGTGCCTTAACCCTTTGCACCACCAGGGAGGCCCCTACTTTCTTAGTTTTCATAAATACACCAACATTGTCCTATTCTGTTTGGGAAGCTATAATAAAATACCATAGATTGGCTAGCTTATAAATAATAGAAATTTTTTTTTCCAATTTCTGAAGGCTGATGTCCAGGATTAAGGTGCCAACATGTTCAGGTGAAGGCCCTCTTCATAACCAGTTCATAACCAGAATTGTTCATAACCAGCATCTTCTCACTGTGTCCCCACATAGCGGAAGAAGCTAAGGATCTTTCTGGAGCCTCTTTTATATGGCACTAATTCCATTCATGAGCTCCACCATCAAACTTAAGTTCCTCCCATGGCCCCACCTCCAAAACCACCACCAATGGGGATTAGGATTTAAACATGAATACTGAGGAGACACAAATATTCATACCATAACAATGGTTACATAAGGTTACATCAGAGAAAACTGAGTGAAGGGAATATGGAATTTTCTATACTATCTTTGCAACTCTTTTGTAAATTTAAAGTACCCTAAAATAAAAAGTTAAAAATAGATTGCTTTTTAATTTCTACATATAACAAGTTTCTTAAAATTCACTTATACCTTCAGAGAAAAAAATCTTAATGCCTCTAAGATAGATGCCTAAAATAATTGTTGAAACATGAGGACATTGGCTTATCTACACTGCCTCCATGTTTCCCCCCTCTAGGATTGCAAGAATTTAGTGTGTTATTTTAGAATTTCTATCTACATCATCATGTTATGTGTAACATTTATATGCTATTTTCTTTCTATAGTTGCTGTAGCCTTTAATGGACCATTTACCATTCCTCATTATTTTCACTATAATATCTCTTGAGAGAAATTCATCAGACAGTTAGATATTCAAGGAAAACCTTTGTGAACTCTAAAGGCATCTGTTTGTGACATTATACTTGATGGCAATCTGACTTGATACACATACTCATTCTGTAAAGACCTGTAGGCTTTACTCCTACATCTTTTTTTTTTAAAGAGTTATTTATTTATGCATACAAGAACTGGGTGTATAGGCCAGAGGTGCGAGGGGTGAGAGGATTCACCAGAGACAAAGTGGGGAGCAGAACAGTCAGATCTACTGATATACACTGCTGAGGGGAGCAGTGGGCAAGACAAGAGAGGTCTGCTGCGCCATGTGGGTCACCTCCCTGGCCCGGGATCGAACTGGAGCTGCAGTGGCTGCAGATAGCTTCATAGCGCTGTGACTTAACCCCTTTTGCCATCAGGGAAGCCCTCCTCCATCTTCTAATGTTGGATGCGTTAGAGAGACTGGAAGGCAGATGATTTTTTTTTCCCCATTCACAAATGATTTGATTCATTTGCAAGAATTTTTTGATCTCTAAAGTTCATTAATTTCATCAGAATATGTTTTACAGTTAATTATTTTACACTGTTTTTTTTTTACCGGGGACAACTTTGTTCTTTCAAGCTATAAATTCAAGTCTTTTTTCTGAAAACAGTCTTGAATTACATATGTGAACATTTTCGTTGATGTTACTGTTCCAGTTAATCTGTTATCTTATTGAGAAGCACCAATCATACATATGATAGATCTCCTTGTTCTCTACCTATGTCATTTTCTCTCTATTCCTTTTAAACTTAACAAAAAGGTTTGTTATATTCTCAATTATCTTATTTTTTTGAAGCCTTCCTTCCATGCCTATAACTTTTTTCCCTAACAAATCCATATGCCTTTTTTCTGTTTCTAATATAACATTCATTTCTCCATAATTTCTGTTTTCTTCACTTTTCTTTTGAACTCTGCCAGTTCATTTTGTCTTTTATTTTGTTCTTGAGTTATTTTATCACTGTTTAAGCTCATGATTCACAGATTTTGTTTTGCTTAAGTTTTTTGCATTTCTATATAAAACTTTGGTCATGATTTTCAGTGTTTCCAACACAAAATATCTTTGATGTGTGCTCTTCAGTTATGTTCCTATATTATTGAAGATATTTTTGTATAGTTCATATATTGACTCCTTTTTATTATTACAAATATTTCAGTGATGATTGATTTTCCTAGAACAGCATTATGGAAAGCAGGAAGGACAAGTCGAGCTCTGAACAGTGAAATGTATCTAAAATATATAAAGAATTCTCAGAACTCAACAATTTTCAAACAAAAATTAGAAAATGGTCAAAAGATATAAACAACAATGATATATAGATAGAAATAAGCATGTGAAAAAAATTTCAACATCATTACCTATTAGGGAGATGCAAAATAAAAGTCCAGTGAGATACTGCCCCATACCTACTAGTAAGACTAGAAACAAAACATCATAAACTGACAACAAACGTAGTACCAAATGTACTCTCATACACGTTGGAGGAATGCAAAATGGTACATGTACTTTGGAAAACAGTTAAGCCATTACTTATAAAGTTAAACGTATACTTACCATATGTCCAAATAATCGCACTTCTAGGTCGCCTTAGAGCAGGGGTCACAAAACTAAGGCGAGTAAGTCAGATTAGACCAATGATCGGCTTTTGTGTGGCCCATGGGCTTAGAATGCTTTTTATAAACATTCTACATTTGAATAATTTAAAGAGTTGGTTTTTGTTTTGTTTTAAAAAAGAATGTTACAAAAACTACACATGGCCCACAAAATCTAAACAATTTACTATCTAGCCCTTTACAGAAAATGTTTGCCAACCTCTGTCCTAGACAAATGAAAATTTATGTTCACACCGAAACCCATACATTAACTTTTAAATCCCCACTGTTCCTTCCGCGCCATACTGGAAACAAACCAAATATCATTCCATTGGTGAATGAGTAATGAAATGTGATACATCCAAAATAATGAAATTCTACTTAGCAATAGAAAGGAATGAACTCTCTATCATTGCACACAATTTTGATGAATCTCAAAGGTGCTATGCTACATGAAGGAAGTCAGTCTTAAACAAAAGTCAGGAATCATAAATACTGCTTCAAGTATATTTCCATTTGCATATGACAGTCTGAAAAACAAAATTATAAGTACACAGAACAAATCAAGGTGTTTCAGGTGAGAGGGCCAGACTGTCAAAGGGGTAGCATGTTTGTGGGGTAAAGGAGCTATTCAGTTTCCTGACTGTGATGCTCATTCTACAAATCTATAATATGGCTTAAAATTTATAGAATTGTGTACCAAGAGAAGTATAGTTTACTGTATGATAACTTTATTTATTTATTTTATTTTTTTTTAAAGATTTATTTATTTATGCATACAAAGCACTGGGGTACAGGCCAGAGGCATGGGGGGTGAGAGGATTCACCACAGACAGAGCAGGGAGCAGAACAGGCAGATCAACGGAAGTACACTGCTGAGGGGAGCAGCGGGCACAGCAGGAGAGGTCTGCTGCACCATGTGGGTCGCGCCCCGGCCGGCAGCAGGGATCGAACTCGTGCTGCAGTGGCTGCAGTTTGCTTCACAGTGCATTGCCTAACCCACTGCGCCACCAGGGAGGCCCTACTGTATGATAACTTTAAAAGGAAAATAAATTTTTACAAGATTCAAAGTGGCCAAACATTTGCCAATGTGTAATTCATTTCAAAGTAGCTCATGAAAGAAAATGAAATTCGAAATTGAGCTAACAGCAGTTATAAACACAAAACAAAGGCAAGAATGCTAGTGCCATACCAGGGACATTTAAATTGGTTATTAACCTTTGTCTTGTTGTCAGCCCTTATTATAGAGATTATGTGATAGAATAATGCTTCTGCCGGTGCAAGGAGAGGCTGCAGTGGTTGGTGGTAAATGCCATGGATCTAGGGCCATATGGAAGACCATTAGACATGGCACAAATAGTGCCCTTCTACAATATCAGTGCTTCTTGACTAACATTACTAATTAAGACATTTAGAACTTAATTGAAAATTTGGCAGGCTTTAGAACAGGGGCAGAAGTCATTCCCGAGGATATAGCGTACTTTCAGTTTTCATAACCAATCCCTAAAGTGTCCCTGCAGAACAATAAGTAATTCAGCACTCACGGGGAGGCAGCACCGTGAGTTGGGTTGTTCTGGGGTGAGATTATCATGGACCTCACACCTCATGTACTTCTGTTAATGGAGCTCCGTGATACTGAACACTCTAATATTACCTCCAGATGGTGGCAGTGATGAAAAATAGCTAATCTCTCTTTATCCAGTTGAAAACTTCCAAGCCAAGTATTTTAAAGCAACATGGTATTGTCTTTCCTTGCCATCTAAGGGATTATCTCTCCACCCAGTCTCTCAAAGGCCATTTTTAAGTTAGTTGAAACGTTCTCCCTTCTAGAGAAAACCAATTAAGAAATGAAACACTGATCGTGCATCTCCAAGTCCATATGCTCTTTACAACGTGCCAGAACTATTGTAAGTGTCAATACAAGAAAATAAATGTATGTTTAGTAATGTCCCCAAAAAGAAGAGTTAAGAGGATTGGCAAAAAGTCAGTCAGACGTTGGCACAAGCAAATGGGTAGAGATGGAGGATAAATTGGAGGGAGACCAATTGAATAACTTAGCATCCAGAGGTGTTCATTAAGTGATCAATCTCAGTCAAGAATGAGGACTGTGGGGCCTCCCTGGTGGCACAGTGGGTTTAAGCAACACACTATGAAGCAAACCGCAGCCACTGCAGCACGAGTTCGGTCCCTGCCGTCGGCCAGGGAGGGGGCCCACATGGCACAGCAGACCTCTCCTGCCTCGCCCGCTGCTCCCCTCAGCAGTGTGTTTTAGTCAGTCTGCCTGTTCTGCTCCCCACTCTGTCTCTGGTGAATCCTCTCACGGCCCTGTACTCTGGCCTGTACCCCAGCTCTTGTATGCATAAATAAGTAAACCCTTAAAAAAAAAATGAAGACTGTGGGTCTCTCCCTGCTGGCTCAGAGGTTAAAGACACAGCACTATCATGCTAACGCCAGTGACTTACATGAGTTTAATCCCTGGCCAGGGAACTGACCCACATGGCACAGCAGACCTCTCCTGTTGTGTCTGCTGCTCCCCTCAGCTCTGTATTTCAATACATCTGCCTGTTCTGCTCCCCACTCTGTCTCTGGTGAATCCTCTCACCAGCCCCACCACACACACACCTCTGGCCTGTACTTGTATGCATAAATAAATAAATCTTTAAAAAAAAAAAGAAAGTAAAGGAGAGCCACAAGACTTTGATCTCTGATCCTTCTAGGAAGCAGAGTTTCCTAAGGAAGAAAGAGATTTGTTGTAGGTAATGCCTATGACAGATAAAAGAGGGAGAAAGAGAGCGGGGCAGGGTGAGCTTCACAATGCAATGTAGAGTTGATAGTCTTAGCCTATACAATGGGAGCTTCAACCAGAGACCAGTCATTATAGGAATAACCATTACACAGTATTGGCAAGAGCCTAGTACCTCCACCATACTCAGAGCTTCTGAGGAAGAAAATGGCTTTCATGCACAAGCTGATGCAGGGTGGTGTCAGCAAAATGGTAGAATAAGAAATCTCAGACTCTTCATCTTCCTAAAGAGACACAAATTCAGCAACAATAAATGAATGAGGGCCTCCCTGGTGGCACAGTGGGTTAAGCAACGCACTATGAAGCAAACCACAGCCACTGCAGCACGAGTTTGATCCCTGCTGCCCGCCAGGGAGGGGACCCACATGGCGTAGCAGATCTCTCCTGCCTGGCCCGCTGCTCCCCTCAGCAGTGTGTTTCAGTCAGTCTGCATGTTCTGTTCCCACTCTGTAAATCCTTTCACCTCCCTGGGCTCTGGCCTATACCCTAGCTCTTATATGTATAAATAAATAAATCTTTTAAAAATGGATGAATTTCCTTTATGAGAAGTCCAGAAACCAGTTAAAAGGCTCCTGCACCCCAGCACTCATGAAACCAGTAGAAAATGTTATGGCACCCTCTCACCATAGTCCCTCTTCCCACCAGCACCAGGCCACATGATAATGAGGAAATCCCCAGCTCCTGGATTTTCCCTGGATAAGGAAACAGAAGACTAGACAGTATGTCTAGCATTCTTACTTTTGACAGGGGCTTCCAAGGGACTGGCTTATGTCTTGCCTGTCTTAAAGTGTTGACAGGACCCAGCATACTTTAAATGCCTGGGGCACCGAGAACAAAAAGAGTGAGATGGCATGCTGTTGCTCCAGAGGACGTGCAGTATAACAAATAGGCTGATAGAGCTTGGTGGCCTTTCCCCCAAGGGGAAAGGGAAAAGTAGAGCATGTAGCCAACATTCCAGTTGTGCAGTGGGCTGCTTCAGGGACTCGTTTGTGTCTCAGAGCACGGATGGGAGTTAACATGCTCTAGATATCTGGGGGCTGCTCAAAAAAAAAAAAAAATCACTGCTGCCTGCTGCTGCTCCAGAGCGCCCATGGTATAGGAGACAGGCCAATACACGTTGGCAGCCTCTCCTTTAGGGAGACTAGACAACAGTGGAACATGCATCCAACATTCTGGCTTGTTGGAGGTCTGCCCAAGGGACTGGTTTCTGTCTAGCACAACTTGGGGTGTTGACAGGACCTGGCTGTGGAGGAAAAAAAAGCTAGGTGGCATGCTGCTGCTTCAGAGGATCCACAGTATAGTAGGTAGACGCCAGAGTAAGCAGGAGATTATGAGCTCCTGAAGAAATTAAACAAACGGATACCTCTATTTAGAAATCTATACATGCAAGTCCAGAGAAGAGACATCCACAGAGAAGGTGAGAGCTCCCAGAATCTCTACCCAGGCTGGTTAAGGTCTTTCCCTGAGCGAAACGAGTGCACAGATTGAGAGAGGTGGCAGTTTTATCAAGTTACGGTTATGTGGAACAGCAGGAAATGGAAAAATTGCCTGATTCATGGGACAAAAGCAAATCTCCAGAAACCCACCCTAAAAAAACTAATCACGGGCCCGCCCTGGTGGCGCAGCAGGTTAAGCAACTAACTATGAAGCAAACCACAGCCACTGCAGCACGAGTTCGATCCCTGCTGCCGGCCAGGGGGGGACCCACATGGCGTAGCAGACCTCTCCTGCCTCGCCCGCTGCTGCCCTCGGCAGTGTACTTCCATTGATCTGCCTGTTCTGCTCCCTGCTCTGTCTGGTGGATTCGCTCACCACCCCCACACCTCTGGCCTGTACCCCAGTGCTTGTATGCATAAATAAATCTTTAAAAAAAAAAAAAACTAATCACCTGGGGCCTCCCTGGTGGCGCAGTGGGTTAAGCAACGCACTATGAAGCAAACCGCAGCCACTGCAGCACCAGTTCGATCCCTGCTGCCGGCCACGGAGGGGACCCACATGGCGCAGCAGACCTCTCCTGCCTGGCCCGCTGCTCCCCTCAGCAGTGTGTTTCAGTCAGTCTGCCTGTTCTGCTTCCCACTCTGTCTCTGGTGAATCCTCTCACCACCCATACTTCTGGCCTGTCCCCCAGCTCTTATATGCATAAATAAATAAATAAATCTTTTAAAAAAAATTAATCACCTGTCAAAGATTTCAAAACAATTATCAAAAAGATCTGCAATGCGTTTAGGAAAGTGCTGCATGAACAAAATGAGAATTTCGATTAAGAGCTAAAAATATATAGCAACAAAGCAAACAATTTTGGCAATAATAATGCAATAAATGAACTGAAAATTTCACTAGAACAGCAGACTTGATCAAGCAGCAAAAAAAATAATCAGTGATTTTTTTTTAAATCATTTTGAAATGATCTAATCAGAGAGGAAAAAGGAATGGCAAGTAGTGAAGAAAGATTGAGGAATTTATGGGACACCATCAAACAGATCAATCTATGTGTTATGGTAGTCTCAAAAGGAGAAAAGACACAAAGGAACAGAAAGGCTATTTGAAAAAAAGAGTGGCTGAAGGGCCTCCCTGGTGGCGCAGCGGGTTGAGCACCGCACTGTGAAGCATCAGCTGCAAAGCAGCACAAGTTCAATCCCCGGCCAGGGAGGGGACCCACATGGCGCAGCAGCCCTCTCCTGCCTCGCCCGCTGCTCTCCTCAGCAGTGTGTTTCAGTCAGTCTGCCTGTTCTGCTCCCCACTCTGTCTGATGAATCCTCTCACCTCCTGTACCCCAGCTCTTGTATGCATAAATAAATCAATCTTATAAAAAAAAAAGCAAATAAAACAAACCTAAAAAAAAAAAACATGTTAAAAAAAGAAAAAGAGTGGCTGAAAACTTCCCAAATCTGTGGAAGGAAATAGGCATCCATATTCAAGAATCCCAATAAAACATATTATGGACAAATTTTCAAATGGAAAACATAGAGAAAATTTTGAAAGCAGCAAGAGAAAAATAAACCGCTGCATACATGGGAACAAACCCCCTCACCCCAAGACTATAGTGGAATTTTTATTAGGGACCACACATGCAGGCCAGAAGGGATATATTCAAATTGATGAAATTAACTGCCCAGCAAGAATGCTATATCCACAAAAACTGCCCATCTAAAATGAGGGAAAGAGAATGACTTCCCCAGATAAATAAAAGTTGAAGAAGTTCATCACTACTAGACCACCATTACAAGAAATGCTAATGAGAGTCCTTCAAGTTGAAATGAAAAGGTACTAAACAGTAGCACTAAAGCATATAAAAATATTAAGTTCCCAAGTAAGGGTATATATATAGATGGATATAGGTATGCTGTAATACTGCAATTCAAAAGATAAAAGTTCATTTTCAAATTATCTGATTGGAGAAAACGTAACTTTAATTATAAAAGTATGTTAATGGATGTATGATATAAAATATGTAGTTTGTGGCATCAATAACAAAGTGGAAGTGTAAAGTATTTATATGCAACTGAATTTGTTATCAGCTTAAAATAAATTATTGCAACTGGAAGATGTTTCATGTAAGCCCCACAGTAACGACAAAATACCTATAGGAAATACGCAAAAGAAAATAAGAAAGAAATCAAAACAGGTCACTATTTTTAAAAAAAATCAGTAACACACAAAGACAGCAAGAGAATAATGACAAGGGAAAGGAGACAGTTATCCAAGTCAGTACGAAGTTCTTCCTTATCATGAATTACTTTAAATATCAATACACTAAAATCCCTCTAATCAAAAACATAGGGTAGCTGAATGGGTGAAAAATGTAAGATCCCACTATACGCAATCTACAGAATTAACTTTACACTTACAGATACATGTGAAAGGATGGACAAAGATATCCCACATAAATGGTAACCAAAGGGGAGTAGAGAGGGCCCCATTTATAGGAGACAAAATAGATTAACTGAAAAGTGTCACAAGATTCAAAGAAGGACTGTACACAATAAAAGGATCAGCTCACTAGGATGATGTAAGGACTATATATGCATTCAAATGGAAGCACCAAAATATATAAAGCAAACACTGAAAAACTGAAGGGAGACATTAGCAGCAACATGACAATTGTAAAAGGTTGTTTTTTTTCTGACTGTATCCAGCATTATCTAAGAGGCTTTTCATAAATGATCATGGTATTCAAGGCAGGATAGGGGCAGACAATCATTAACAGCATACATTCCTCTCCAATGGACACCAAAATCAGAAAGCCGCTATTAAAACCCAATGAAGTCTTCATTTGATGCTCTGAACAGGGAAAATTTACAGTGACATTTCACATTTTCATAAGCTGACCCTGACTTTCAGGTAATGAAATGAAAATGGCAGACTTATCAATCTGAAGATCCACAAGTTAAAAAAGGAACCGCTGCTCTTTTAAGGGGTGCCGTCTCGATGGTGACACTGGAAAGTCCAGACTGCCTGACATACAGATAACCACCTTCTTGTAGTCAGGTCTCAACAGGTATCTCTGGGTTCAAGGGAGTCAAGTCTGTGCTGAAGACAGACAGGGAGTAGAGGACATAAAAATGAATTTTAGTTTTTCCTCTGTGCCAAGGTGGCTAATTGTGCACCAAACTAAAAGGAAGTCTCTCAAAACTAGAAGGTAAAGGGTTTCTTGCCCACATTAGTCCAGCTTTGGAGACATTCTATTTAGTGACATGCCCTTGCCCCCAAAACAATGAAGTGGTCTGTGTGCAAACAACATAGCTTAAAAAAAAAAAGTAAAACAAAATTCTGTATTTTTATAAAACTTGACAAAAAATGATATTTCAATTTGTATGGTCCCCAGAAATACAGTTATCAAAATAGCACACACTTCACTTGGTATCTCCAGCACCTTCAGCTTTTTGTGCCTGGTCTGTGTTTGGCATCTCTGTTTTCTGAAGAGTTATTCCCATCTTTGCCAGCCTCGGCTTACCGTTTTTCCCTTTGGGTACCTGCTGTCCCTTCCTTTCACCAGCCTTTTTAGGTTTGGGCTCTGGCTTTGGAGAAGCAGCTTTAGCACGTAGCTTTGTGGATCTTCTCTGTGGTTCAGCCTTCACCTTGGCTTTATCTCCTTGACCATCCCCGTCAACCTTTCTCTTGGACATGGTGGCGATACTGGTGGGATGCGGGTGCTGAACATGGACATGCAGCCGTGGGTGGGCTTTGGTTGGTTCAGAGGTTGTCCTCGCCACTTCTTCACACCACTCCAGGAGTGAAAGATCAATGTCCTGCCTTCAGCACTGGTGAAATCTACCAACTATTTAACAAGAGTTAATGCCACACTATCTGAAATTCTTTCCCCAAAAAAATTGAAGAGGAGAGAAACTTCCAAACTCATTTTATGAGGCTACCAGCATTACCTTAATATCAAAGCCAGGTGAGTACAATACAAGAAAAGGAAATTATAGGTCAATATTCCTCCAGGAACATACATGAGAAAATCCTCAACAGAATATTAACAGACTCGGGGCCTTCCCAGTGGCGCAAGGGTTAAGTCGCAGCTCTATGAAGCAAACTGCAGCCACTGCAGAACAAGTTCGATCCCTGCAGCCAGCTGAGAAGGTGACCCACATGGCACAGCAGACCTCTCCTGCCTGGCCCACTGCTCCCCTCAGCAGTGGAATTCAGGTGATCTGCCTGTTCTGCTCCCAACTCTGTCTCTGGTGAATCCTCTCACACACACACACACACACACCCCACCCAAAAGAGTGAGGGCTGACACTAGCGATTCTGGGAGCTCTCACCTCTGTGGATGTCTCGACTTGCACGTGTAGATTTCTTTTTTTTTTTTTTTAAGATTTATTTATGCATACAAGCACGGGGGTACAGGACAGAGGTGTAGGGAGTGAGAGGATTCACCAGAGATAGAGTGGGGAGCAGAACAGGCAGATCAACAGAAACACACTGCTGAGGGGAGGAACGGGCAAGGCAGGAGAGGTCTGCTGTGCCATGTGAGTCACCTCCCCAGCTGGCTGCAGGCATCGAACTCATGTTGCAGTGGCTGCAGTTTGCTTCATAGTGCGGTGCTTAACCCACTGCGCCACCAGGGAGGTCCTCGTGTAGACTTCTAATTAGAGGTATTCTTTTAATTTTTTCAGGAGCTCATAATCTCTTGCTTACTCTGGTCTATTCACTAACTGTGGATCCTCTTAAGCAACAATATGCCACTCTTAGGAGTGGAATTGAGAACCAGCTTTTTTGATTCATTGATTTTGTCTAATTTTGTTTTGTTTTCAACTTCACTGATTTCTGCCCTTATATTTATTATTTCCCTTCTTCTGTTGCTTTAGTTCTATTTTTTCATGTGTGCATCTATATTTTTATTTTCTTAGACTTTTATATTTCTTACAGCATTGTTCATTCTTGTATAATATTTCATTTCTCCCCTCAGGTGTAGTCCCCATAATCTCCCACCACCACATAACCCGTGAAGCTTTGGTTCTGTTTTGTGCTTTTTCTAGGTTCTTGAGGAGGGAGCTTAGAACGCTGATTTTTTTTTTTAAGATTTTATTTATTTATGTGTACAAGAACTGGGGTACAGGCCAGTGGCGGGGGTGAGAAGATTCACCAGAAACAGAGCAGGGAGCAGAACAGGCAGATCGACGGAAATACACTGCTGAGGGGAGCAGCAGACAAGGCAAGAGAGGTCTGCTGCACCATGTGGGTCCCCTCCCAGTAGGGCATTCAACCCGCTGAGCTACCAGGGAGGCCCCCAGAACTCTGATTTGAGACTTTCCCTCTTTCTTTTTTTAATTGAAATATACTTGGCATATGACATTGTATAACAGATATATTGTAATATGATTGCCATTGAGTGTTAGTTAGCACCACGGTCCTGACATATAATTATCATTTCTTTTTTTGTGATGGGAATAATTAAGTCTAGTCTCCTAGTAAGCTTGATGATTCTAATACTGTTGTCTACGTTCACTATAATGTGTATTAGATCTCCAGGACTTATTTATCTACTAGTTGCATTTGTACCCTAAACAATATCTCTCCTATTCCCTCAACCCCTTCCCCCACTAACCTCCGTTTTCACTTTCAGTGTCTACTTTTTTTGATTTCACATGTAAGTGATGTCATAAAAATATTTGTCTTTCTCTCTGACTTACTGCACTTAGCATAATTCTTTCAATGTTCATTCAAGTTATCACAAACAACAAGGTTGTCTGGTGTACATCTTTCTCTGTCTCTCTGTCTCACTTAGCATAATGTCCTTAAGGTCTATCCACGTTGCCCCAGACAACAGGATTACCTTCTTTTCATGAGTAATATTCCATTATATTTATATAAATATACACTATATATATATAACACATTTTCCTTATTCCTTTATTTATTGATGGACATTTAGGTTGTTTATATCTTGGCTATTCTGAATATTGCTGTGATAAACAAGAGAGTCTGTTTGATATCTTATTTTCACTTCCTCTGACTAAATAATCAGAAGTAGGATTGCTAGGTCATATGGTAGTTCTATTTTTAACTTTTTGAGGAACCTACATATTGTTTTCCATAGTGCCTGGACCAATGTTTTCTAATGAAACATCTACTGTAATTCTAATAGTTTTTCTCCTATAGATAATGTATCATTTCTCATTAGCTGACTTCAAGAACTTTTGTCTTTAGTTTTCAAAAGTTTGATTGTGATGTACATTGGTGTAGTTTTTTGGTTTTTTTATGCACACAAGAACGGGGGTCTAGGTCAGAGGTGCGGAGGGGGAGAGGATTCACCAGAGACAGAGTGGGGAACAGAACAGGCGCATCCACTAAAATACACTGCTGAGGGAAGCAGCGGGCAAGACAGGAGAGGTCTGCCACGCCATGTGGGTCAGCTCCCTGGCCAGGGATAGAACTCAGGCTGCAGTAGCTGGAGATAGCTTGATGGCGCTGACACTTTAACCCCTGTTCCACCTGGAAGGCCCCCAGTATAGATTTCTTAAGTTTATCATTTCAAGATTTATTCAACTTTTAAATGTGTAGGTCTTTTGCCTAATTTGGGGGATTTTAAACCATTCTCTCTCTGAAAGCCTCTTCCCGTCATTTTGGGACTGTGATGACAAGAGTCTCAAATGATGACAAGGGTTAGTTAGCTATTTTGTTATAGTCCTATGTAATGCTGGATGCTCTACTCTTTTTTGTTCAGTCTGTTTTCTCTCTGTTGTTCAAATTATATAATTCTTATTTTATATCTTCAAGGTCATTGGTTCTTTCCTGTCTTCTTCATTCTGCTGTGAATCCATTCTTTGCATTTTTTAATTTCAGTTTTTATTTTTCAGTCCTAAAAGCTACTTGATTATCTTTAGAGCTTGCATTTCTGTCCTGAAAATTTTTGATGAGACTTTCTATTCTTTTGATCTGTTTTCAAGTGTGTCTTACTTATTGAAGCATTTTTATGATGTCCGCTTTGAAGTCCTTATCAGATAATTCTCATAGCTTTACCACCGCAGTGATAGCATCTATTGATTAACTATTTTTTCAGGTTAAAAGCTTCTTGGTTCTTGGTATGATGAGTGATTTTTCTACTCTTAGGTATAAGACGAGATTTTATTTAGATGATGTTTTAACAGCCCTCCTCTGATACGGCTCTGGCTGGAGAATGGAAGATGTCACCTCATTACAGCTGGGGAGGCTTAGACTTTCACATTCTTTACTCAGTCTGTGTTGACCCTGGGGAAGTGCAGGGTCAAGGGTCATAAGGAGCGGCCCCTTGTTACTTCTGGGTTGGGGTGGGAGTTGTGGTTCCCCATTAGGCTTTGGCTGATACCATCCTGGCTTGGAGGTGGAAGGGGAGTCATAACTTTCCCAGGTTGCTTCTTCTGACACCAGTGGGGACTGACCGCATTACCATTGAGCAAGGTTCAAGTCCTGACTTTCTCTGATAGCAGCTCAGCAAGGAGGGAGAGGGGTCTCATTCCTGGTGGTGAGTGAGGTGGGTGTTCAAAATCCCCACCTGGTCTCTACTGACACCAGTAAGTGTGGGTTGTTATCACCCACTAGGAATTAAAGTCCTAACTCATCACTTGACCTTCTCTGATACCCCCTGAGGGGGAAGAGGCACGGGACCCCTCATGACAGCCCCGCAAATGGTAGCATTACTGGGTTGTCAGTTTCTGCACTATCCGGAGGGATAGATGAGGCAGAAAAAAAAGCAGGGACACTGCCGTGTTATTCCTCAGGCCCCAGGCCCCTAGTTAGGCTGCTTTCTCTCTGCCGTTCATGGTCTTATGTTCATTTTATATGTAAGTCCATAGGGTTTAGCTGTACTTAGAGAAAGGGGTAAGGAAAAGTACTTCTGTCTTTCCAGGCGTAGAAGTCAAAATAAATAAATATTTATGAATTCTGTTTCCCTTCATAGACAATGAGCTCTGTGTTGGCCGAAATGCAGCATTCATGCCACCAGAAGAACTTGCTTCATGTTCCTCTCCAATATTATGTCTTAATTCTGTAGCTCGGAATGGCACCAAGGCCCTACTCTAGTTTCCATAGATGCCAGCCTCCTGCACGGTGTTAACAGGGCTTACTGTGGAGAAAGGATTCTAAAATCAGTTGAATTGGGAAAGCCTGTGCCTGCATTTCTGGAAATTTGCAAAGCCCATTAATTTTCTAAAGACCACTAGAGTACTGAAATGAAGAGACCAGCTTGATTTTGTTAAGCATATTTGACCCCCAGATCTCATAAATCCTATTAATGTGTCAAAGGTCAGCAGATTCCGTGCGACCCAGGTAGGAAGTGCTGTTGTAGGAAGTGCTGTTCTCAAGGGACGTTGCTATTTTCGTCTCTCAAAACTTAGTATAGAAAGTATCTTATTACACTAGTGCACAAAGAAGGTGTGCATTCTCAGGAGAAAAATGAAATCCCTAACCCTGAATATGAGATCACTGTCTTGGTTTGGAAACCCCAGAAACAAACCCCAAGATAAGGCATTGAACACAGATTTGGGGAACATGGGAAGGTGATCTCAGAAACATCAGTAGGGAAGTGGGAAAGTGAGACAGGGATTTATTTATTATTTATGCATAGGAGAAGTGGGGGATAGGCCAAAGCTATGGGGTGTGAGAGGATTCACAAGAGACAGAGTGGGGAGCAGAACAGGCAGACTGACTGTAATACACTGCTGAGGGGAGCAGTGAGTGAAGCAGGAGAGGTCTGCTGCGCCATGTGGGTCCCCTCCCAGGCCGGAGGCAGGGATCGAACTCGTGCTGCAGTGGCTGCTGAAGCTGCACACTGCAGCAGGCAACTTCTTGTGCCACCAGGGAGGCTCCCAATAATGTATTTTTAAGGATAATGGCACAAACCATCTATCCATGTATCTCTGTCTCTACAGACACTGTTTTAAGTTCAAGAAGATACCTGGGAGTGACCAGGGTGGCTGCAGTAAGATGGGGCAGGCTGGGAAACACCTACTTCTCAAACTACCCCCACTCCCTGGAATGGTGCAGATGCCAGTGGGACAGACTGAGCTGCAGGGTCACTGGGCACAGATCCAGCCTCTAAGCCAAGAGCAGTCCTATAGAGCAGACCACCCATGGCACCTGACAGCTATGGCAGAGCACTGCTGATCTAGGCAGCACTGCGGAAGTCAAATCTGGACGAACAAAGTGTTCCTAAAGATGTTCTTAGGACGTGAGGGGCCCAAGAGGATGCAGGCTTTGTGTCCGGTAGTTAGGGCCAAATGCTGGGAAGGAGTTCAGCCAGGGCTCTGGAGTCTGTGAGGAAGCTTAGAAGACTGTCGGAATCCACAGCCCAAGGCCAGACCTTAAATACAGAGGACAAATCCAAGACCAAGAGATGGTCAAAAGTAGAACCGTGGCTAAGAAAATGTACAACTGTGGCTTCTAGTTAAGGAGATTAAAAAGTCCAAGATCAGGATGACATAAGCGAAACAAAGGATCAGAGGATGAAAATAAGACAGAACTAGCAGGGAAACTATAGATCTGAGATATACAGCAGGGGAGGCGGGAGAGGGGTCAAAACCAGAAAGGGAAGAGCACAAGGGTCACAGGTGAGGTAGTTGTGGGAGACTTAGGGGGACTACACTTGAGGAGAGAAATCAAATATTATACAAAAATGAACAACCATATAAGAAAAATTTTTAAAGATTTATTTATGCATACAAGAACTGGGGTACAGGCCAGAGGTGTGTGGGGGTGAGAGGATCCACCAGAGACAGAGTGGGGAGCAGAACAGGCAGGTGGACTGAAATACACTACTGAGGGGAGCAGCGGGTGAGGCAGGAGAGGTGTGCAGTATCATGTGGGTCATGTCCCTGGCTGGGGATCGAACTCGTGTTCTAGTGGCTGCATATGCTTCATAGGGCAGAACCTAACCCCTTGCACCACCAGGGAGGCCCCCAAGAAAATTTTTTTCAAAATTAAAAAAAAAATAGTTTAAGAACACATAAAAAAAATCGACCTACCCCACCCACCCCCCCAAAATGACATAAGGAACAAGAATACCCTGTTTCTGAGGCCCAG
>JAGFMF010012069.1:4993059-5005144 GCA_019455555.1 Galemys pyrenaicus | reverse complement strand
GGTGAATCTTCTCACCCCCCCCCCACACACACCTCTGGCCTGTACCCCAGCGCTTGTATGCATAAATAAATAAACCTTTAAAAAAAAAAAAAGTGGCAGACTTTCGGGGCCTCCCTGGTGGCGCAATCAGTTGGGCAACGCACTATGAAGCAGACCACAGCCACTGCAGCACAAGTTCGATCCCTGCGGCTGGCCAGGAAGGGACCCACATGGCGCAGCAGACCTCTCCTGCCTCGCCCACTGCTCCCCTCAGCAGTGTGTTTCAGTCAGTCTGCCTGTTCTGCTCCCCACTCTGTCTCTAGTGGATCCTCTCATCCCCCCTCACCTCTGGCCTGTACCCCAGTGCTTGTATGCATAAATAAATAAATCTTTTAAAAAAAAAAAAGTGGCAGACTTTCGTCCTGGGGTGGCCGACCTCAGAAGTGGCAGACCACTATAAACTAGAGGCATTCGTGGAAACATGGATGCAGCTAGAAGGGATTATGCTCAGTGAAATAAGTCAGAAGGAAAAAGAAACACACCGGATGGTCCCCCTTATAGGAGGAATATAGGGGATCAAGGGCAAAAATAAAATAATCACATCAACAATAACAAAAATGACAAGACAAAATGAAAATAAACAGACAGGTACAAACAGACATTCTGCAGGGGAGGAGGAATTGGGATCAAAGTAGGGGTGGGAAGAGCACAAGGGACTGTGGTGACGGTGCGTGGGTGAACTGGTGGTGGAAACTCTATGGAGACTACACCTAGAAAAGAACGCAAACATGGTAATAAAAATTAATTTAAAAAAAGAAGTGGCAGACCTCTTTCTGCCATAGCCTGCCGGCCCCATAGCTGCAGCCCCACTTTGCAGCATCCGCAGACAACTGGATCTTCTCCTCTACTCTACTCTTACCCATGTCCTTCTACCCTGTTGGTTAAAATAAACTGTGTTTATTTCTTTTTCTGGACCCAAAACTGGTAAGAAAGGTTCTGACCCAGCTGGATTTAGACTCTTTGCCTAGTAACAGTTTCTCAGTATATACACATATTGGATTATTATGTTGTATACCTAAAACTATTATAATGTTCTGTGTCAATTATACCTCAGTTTGAAAAAAATGGAAATCAGGATCCTGCCCACCAGCTTTAAAAGGCAGCTAACTTCTGGAATATCATTCGGGTCAATCATTTATTTAATCAATAGCCACAACTTCTGTCCTTCGTAATTCACAGATAGAATTTGCTGACGATTTGAAAAGCCCCTTGTTTCTTAATATTAAAAATCATCTGTTTGACTTCCTCTACTTATATAGTATTAATGGTCCTTTCTCCTTGTTTCTCTTCAGATGACACTGTACATGTCTATTTTAGTGAGTTTCCTGTTAAATACTTACTTTCCTCTTTCTGTTTCCCCTCTGCTCTTTTATTTGCTATTATTTTTATACCCTGAGATTGACCTTGGCCTGCTACACCCATACCCCAAGCAAACCCACAGCAAAACATGGATCTTTTCATTTGTATTGACCACATCAACAAGAATTTATTCCTTACAGTACTCTCCTTACCCATTTCCTTTTTGTTTTTAGTTTTGTTTTGAATCCTTCGTTGCCCAGCTTTCCCTGGCAAATGTTCAAGATAAAACTGCTTATTTATCTAAACCTACTCTCTTTTTTTAGTTCTTCTTTCCTTTCTCCCTTTTGCCCCTGGCTTCCTGAAAGTCTGCCTCAAGTATCCATTTTATGTCTTTTTTTTTTACCAATAACAAATACTTCATTTACTGTTTTGAATAAATGGTGCTTTTCAACTAATGGAAACCTTGTTTCTCCTTTGAAAACAGTTTCTTTGAAAACATGGTATTAGAAGAATCAGATAAACCTCTCTGATACTTTCACTGAAATATTTCTGCTTTCTCACTGCAGAATTACAAATATGTGGCATCACACATATTTGGAGTCAAATTCTGACAAGATGCCTCAATCACCCAAAACTTTATGAGTTTTTCCATCAAATGTGACTTCAGTTATTAAGATGTCCCAGGTAATTAGACTCACCAGCAACCTCCTGAATCCTCAGTGGAGTAAACCTGATATTGTTGGAAGAAGCAGTTTGGGGAAAATTACTTCTCAGTGGTAAAAATTAGAGGTTTGATGTCTGAGGAATTTTGTTTGCTTCTCAGAAATCCTTTGACTGTGTGATGTGGGGAAACCGCTCCCACTGCCATACAGAGGCAACCCCCATTACAGAAGTTTTTTGTTTGTTTGTTTGTTTTTTATGCATACAAGAACTGGGGTACAGGCCAGAGTCCAGGGCGGTGAGAGGATTCACCAGAGACAGAGTGGGGAGCAGAACAGGCAGACTGACTGAAACACACTGCTGAGGGGAGCAGTGGGCGAGGCAGGAGAGGGTTGCTGTGCCATGTGGGTCCCCTCCCTGGCCGGAGGCAGGTATCGAACTTGAGCAGCAGTGGCTGCAGTCTGCTTCATGGTGCGTTGCTTAACCCACTGCGCCGCCAGGGAGGCCAAACCATTACAGAAGTTCTATAAGAAAAATATTATAAAATATTAACAACATTTTTCAAGCTTCTTGTTTATTTCACTACATTAGATCTAACAAGCCACTCTCCCTTCTCCCTGTCACTCTGTGCTAGAGAACAGTCTGAGGGTGGGTTTCCCCTCTTTGTGAACCAACTTGAGAGCACCAGGCAGAATATTAAACTCATCCACTGGATAACATGATACTACACACAGAAAACCCTAAAGTCTGCACTTAAAACAAGTAATCAGCATAGTAAAGTGGCAGGTTAAAAAAATCAATATATAAAAATCTGTTGCATTTCTATATGCAAACAAGTTAGAAGAGAAAGAAATCAAGCAAACAATCCCACTACAAAAAAAGAAGTATCATGCTCCCACTTCAATTATACTACAAAGTGATAGTAATCAAAATAATATGGTATTGAAATAAAAATAGGCACACAGATCAATAGAACAGAATTGAGAGCCTGGAACTAAGCCCACATATATATGGACAGTTTATTTATAACAAAGGAGTAAAGAGCATATAAATAAAAAAGGGGAGGCTTCAAAAATTGGTGTAGCAGAAACTGGACAGCCACAAACAAAAGAAAGAAACTGACCACTCTTAAACCATACATATAATTAATTCAAATAAATTAAAAACTTGAATATAAGACCTAAAACTATAAAAAACATAGAAGAAAACATAGGCAATACACTCCACAACATTGGCCTTAGAGATGTCTTTGAGGACACAACTCCAATGGAAATAGAAAAAAAAACAGCAAAAGGGCCTGCCTGGTACAGAGGTTAAAGTCTCAGTGCTCTGAAACTATCACCAGCCACTATGGCATGAGTTTGATCCCCAGCCATGGAGATCACCCACATGGCGCAGTCGACCCTATTTTCAAGAAACAGACTCGAAAATACAATTTTAATTGACATAGTCATCAATCTCCTGTCACTGTCATTCTAAATTAGCTTCTACTCCCCTCCCCACCACCCCCAGTATTTGTTGAGACAGTGGCATCATAGCACTGGGGTCCTAGGGTGTATGGTAAATGTGAAAGGGGTTTGGGAAGGTGCTCAATGTCTGGCTTCTCTATGTCCAACATATTAATACACAAGCTCTCGAGTATGTCAGGAGGTTGTTCTCATGTCTCTGAAAGATATTTTGATTTCTTTATGAAATTGTTTTCTGTAGACTTTAGAAAAAAAACTTATGATTCCATGAATACTTGTAGGTAGGATTCCTAACTATTCAACTGAGTAAGCCCAGTAGGAAGATGGGAGGAAATAAAAATAAGGAATCAACTGACTCAAGAGGAGAGAAATGGATAAAGGCTAGGACAGCTTGTCCATTCAACTGTATTATGCAAATTTTCTGCAGCTGTCTGTTCAGCTGCTGAAGTCTGGGTTAAAGTTCAAAAGGGAAAGCTTTACATGCACATATTTTCCAATTGAAAAAATGTTCACGTATTTAAAACGCAAATATTTTCATATATTAAAAATCCAGTGATGAATTTTAATAAGGCATTTATGCACAACAGAGAAATGCAGCTCAGATTTAAACATCATTAATGTTTTAAACTGTATTAATTTTAAAACCTCAGCCCTGGCACACTTACACAGCCTGTCTCCTCCTGCTAGCTCTGGCCACAATCTCTGGGCTAAACGTGAGTCATAACTTGTGTCACTGTAGACAGCATCTGCGAGGTGGGGTGTTTCACTTCTCGCTTTAGCTCATGTTTGTGCTGATTGGAAAGTAGGAATCTAAGAGGAAAGGTTCTTCCTAGTCTCTGGACTAAGGCATTTTTAAGATTAAAATAAATTGAAGAGATGAGACAATTTGAACTATAGTAATAGGTATAGTAATAGATACATAATGCCACATATCTGTATGCCCAAAAAGGGTAAATATTATGTTATGTATATTATACCAATATTTAAAAAATAGATTAAAGCCCATCAAGTATGTTTAAATTTTTGAATTCGGAGTGATGTTTTAAAACTAGTCGCTTTGGAAGATGACAGGGAACCAAAGAGAAAGCATTAAACATAGGTTCTGCTTTTCCTACAGAAACTGTATAATAAGGCAACCAAATAGTACATCAGGCAAGCATTTCTTTATAAAAGTATTTCAACTAGTAAATGGAAATAAAATGATAGAATTATATTATTATCATTTTACAACATTCAATGAATTAATTGATGGAGGCAATAAGAATCAACAGTTGCTAATATTGAGAAGAGAGAACGCATTCCAGACATTCTGTAACTCCTGATAAAAGAACTCAGCTTATAGTCTTGGTATGAGAAAACTTCTGGATCCAGCTATTTTCAAGGAAAGCTGTGGATAGAATATATATGGAAATGCATCATGCATGTACAAACAAAATTCAGATTGTAGAAAATGCTTTAGGGGGCCTTCCTGGTGGTGCAAAGGGTTAAGTCTCAGCACTACAAAGCTATCAGCAGCCACTGCAGCACTAGTTCAATCCCCAGTCAGGGAGCTGACCCATGTGGCGCAGCAGACCTCTCCAGTCTCACCCGCTGCTCCCCACAGCAGTGGGGAGAACAGAACATTCAATCCACTTGTTCTGTTCCCCACTCTGTCTCTGGTGAATCCTCTCACTCCCCGCACCTCTGTCCTACACCACAGCCCTTGTATGCATAAGTAAATAAATCTTAAAAAAAAAAAAAGAAAATGCTCTAGTTCAAATTGTCCATGTTCTTCAATAGGTAAATTATATGGAAAACAAAGGAATGAAGAAGGAACCTGTAGATTAAAAAATATTTAAAAGTTGAATCGATAAATTTTTTAATGAGCCAGGCTCAACTAAGGTGTCAAAAGATGCACACTTGTATAATAAAGTCATAAAGATATGCGAGGAAATTATTACCATAAAAATCCAGATACAGTAGACGTAGGGGGACTTTTGGGGTGGCTGGCAAAGTACTACTTTACCTGGATGGTAGTTACAAAATTGTGACTTTATAATAATTCACTTCCTATGCATTTTTGTGTGCCTTTCTGTGTTTCATTTTATAACAGAATATCTTTAAGGGGGCATGTGGAGTGAGCTGTAGTAGTATGAGTCATCCAGGATTGCCATGTGGATGTGGGACAGAACAAAAGATGATGAAAGAACTGGTTAGCCCCCCAGAGGCCATCTAAGGGCCAAGAATTTGCCCAGCTACATGTGGGTAGATGGTAACTGAATTATACCATGAGTTTGGGCCAAGACAAAGTTCTCAATGCCTGGCAGAAATAGATGAGAAAGGGCTCAGAAGTTGTTTTGAACAAATCATATTTTAGTTCTTGGAGCAATTTAGTTCTCCAGGTATCATAGCTTAAGCCAGACAATTATCAGCAAAACTTGGAATAGTCTGTGCTATTTGAGGACTGTGAGTGAGGAAGTACTAGCTTTAGAGACCCCCATTTCATTATAAAGAAATGTTATAACATCCTTATCAGCAATATACAGTGTGCTTAAAGCTATATCCAAGGCTGCAGTCAGCTCTTTTTCTGCCAAGAAATCTGGAGAAGGTGAGGTGCTTATTACATAAGTGATACCAAAAATCCCAGATATAAGTTCCCAGGGGGAAGGCAGCATAAAATGTCAGAGCAAGAAAAACAGTATGTTCAACCAAAGAGTGTAATTTCACAGTGCGATACAAATAAACACATTAGAATCCTAAAATCCACAAATCTGACAATACCAATTGCTGGTAAAGATGTGGAACAACAGGAATTCTCATGCATTGTTGGTGAAAATGCAAATATTGTACAGTCACTTTAGAAGACTGACAGTTTCTTACACCGTTAAATGGAGAATTACCATAAAAAAACAGCACTTGCTCTCCTAGCTAATGACCTAACAGATTTGAAAGTTATAGCCACACAAAAACTGCATATAGATGCTTTACTTATAATCACCAAAACCTGGAGCAACCAAGAATTCCCTTGATAAACAAGCTGTGGTACATCCATATAATGGAATACTATTCAGTGATAAAAAGAAATGTGCTATCAGACCATGTGGGAAAAAAAAAAAAAAAAGATGTTGCAGCAGGCATCATAGACTAGAAAGCAATCTTGATGATGGAGCCATGCACCAAATACAGCAGAGCAGAAAGAAAGAGCCTGCATCCTACCTAGATTGTGTAGAGCCGCCTTAACAGCCCTGGATGCCTGCCCCTTGACCTTTTTTTACAGGAGAAAAATTAACCCCCTTGTCATGGTTAGCCACAATAATTTGGGTTTTTGTAACATGCTATGGAACCTAATTCTAACTGATACATTGACCAGGGATCATAGAGAAGAATAATATTTGTTGGAAACTTTAAACTTTACGTATCAACTATCCTAAAGAAAAATAGTAGGAATGTTATTCCCTAAGGTACTGATTAAACCACTTAAATCTGAAACTAGCACCTGATATACACTGAAAAGAGAAAAAAAAAATTTTTTTATAGATTTACTTATTTATGCATACAAGAACTGGGGTACAGGCCAGAGGTGTGGGGGGGGTGAGAGGATTCACCACAGAGAGTGGGGAGCAGAACCGGCAGATCAACGGAAGTACACTGCTGAGGGGAGCAGCGGGCGAGGCAGGAGAGGTCTGCTGCACCATGTGGGTCCCCTCCCTGGCCGGCAGCAGGGACCGAACTCATGCTGCAGTGGCTGCGGTTTGCTTCATAGTGTGTTGCTTAACCCACTGCGCCACCAGGGAGGCCCTGAAAAGAGAAAATTTAACTGATCCAGTGATTGTATCTTTTGACAAATGAATTTTCCATGTGAGCTAATTTGTAGTGCTAGGTTATCTGCCTCTATACCTTTGCTGCATAGTAGATTTGGTGAGCGGGTACACAGAGCATCATAAAGAGCTTGGACTTGACGTTGGTTAATTTGCCCATTGTGCCTAGGTTACATATGAGGGAATATTAAGTCAACAGATGTGCTGTGTGCTGGAATCATGTCCTTTGGGGGTAAAAGCAATGAAAGGAAAAACAAAATCAAATTTTTAAAGGTAATTCTTTCAATCTTGGAGACAGACAAGGAATAGGATAAGGAGGACAGGATGGACTTTTCCAAATGCACCTTGCTTGGGAAACATGTAAATATTTTTGTGTAATTATAAAAACAAATTTAAATCAAAGGAATAAAAAAAAATCCCTGAATAACAAAAATGAAACAAACCAATGTGTATAGAAAAATTGGTGACATAATAACACAGAAAAAATTATTTCAAAAAACTTTAAACACTGTACATTTTATTGACTGTACATCCTTTTTGGGATATATCCTATATTGACCAAAAGAAATACAAACAAAAAACCCTTAAACTATTATTGATGATTCTACTATTGGTATTTTGATACTATTAGTGTATATAAGATACATACATATATGCACACATGCATATGTATATACATACACACAAATATATTAGAATAAAGAAAATAAGTATGTTAATGCCACTAGAAACTAATATTGTCAAGCTCAAAGAAAAGTGATACAAACATAAATTCAATGAAATTAGATAAAAGCCATGTAATCATACTTTTTGATAGAGATAGCAATATGAATTTGCAAATTACTTTTACCTTTCTAAAAAGTACAAACTTCTGGGCCTCCTGGTGGCGCAGGGGTAAAAGTCTCAGCGCTATCAAGTTATCTATCACCAGTCACTGCACCATGAGTTTGATCCCCGGCCAGGGAGACCCACATGGTGCAGCAGACCTCTCCTGTCTCACCTGCTGCTCCCCTCAGCATTGTATTTCAGTTGATCTGCCTGTTCTGCTCTCCACTCCGTCTCTGGTGAATTCTCTCACCCCCACACCTCTAGCCTGTACCCCAGTTCTTGTGTGCATAATAAATATTTGTTTTTTTTAAAATTACAAATTCCCCAGCTCTGAAGAAAGAAAAGGTAATGATCAACTTGAGGGTTATTAGTGCTCCTAATACTCAGGTTATCATTTTTTTTGTGTTTAGTTGAACGTAACCAGAACTCCCTGAAAAAAATAGCTGACTTTTGTAGCAGAAAACATGGAAGCTATCAAATATTACTGATGCTTATATCAAAGGGACAAAGTAACCAATTTTAAGGGATTCTACTTTCTAAAGATGGGACAGTTCAAATGTCAAAAGGAATGATGATCTTTAAGGTCAGGAACAAGAAAAGGATGTCTGCTCTCATCTATTTTATTCAACATTACATTGTATATTCTTTTTTTTTAAAAGATCTATTGTATATTCTAACAAGAAAAAGAAAGTATCAAGATAGGAAAGGAAAATGTAAATTAATCTCTATCTGCAGATGACATTATCCTGTAAATAGAAAAGCCTCAGAATGAACTAAAATACTATTATAACTATTAAGTTCAGCAAAGTTGAAGATACAAGATCAATTAACAAAAACCAATTGTATACCTATACACTATCAAGACAACTATGAAAATAAAATAAAATAAAAAGCAACTCTATATTAGCATCAATAAATAAAACTTAGGGATAAATTAAACAAAAGAAGTACAAAATGGTATGCTGAAAATCATAAAACATAGTTGAAAGACATCAAAGGTCTAAGTAAATGCAACTTATCGCATGCTTATGAGGCAAGTAGCAATACCACCTCCAAAAGTGACCGATAGATACGATACTATACCTATCAAAACTCCACTTGTTTTTTTGCAGTAATTGACAGGTTGACCCTAAAATTCACATAGAAATGCAAGACACCCACAATTGCCAAACCAATCTTGAAAAAGAAGAACAAAGTTGGAAGACTGACACTTCCAGATTTCAAAACTTACTATGA
Source organism: Galemys pyrenaicus (assembly GCA_019455555.1). Taxonomy (NCBI): domain Eukaryota; kingdom Metazoa; phylum Chordata; class Mammalia; order Eulipotyphla; family Talpidae; genus Galemys; species Galemys pyrenaicus. Next base: position 4,995,819 of record JAGFMF010012069.1, on the reverse strand, counting down.
AAGTATCATAATCAAGATAGTATGGTACTGGCATAAAGACAAACATACAAATCAATGCAATAGAATTGGGCATCCAGAAATAAACTCTTTCATTTACTGTCAGTTTTCAACAAGTATGCCAAGACTATTTAACAGGGAGTGAAGAGTCTGTTCAACAAATGGTGCTGGAACAACTGGATATGCACTTACAAAAGAATGATGTTGCAGCCTTACCTCACACTCATACGAAAACTAACTCAAAATATATCAAGGAGCTAAATGTAAGCATTAAATCTAAAACCGCTTAGAAATAAGTAAGAATATCTTGATGACCTTGGACTAGACAATAGATTCTGAAATACAACACCAAAAGCACAACAGCAAAAGAATAAATATGGATAAATTGGACTACATCAAAACTATCCCAAAAAGTGAGAAGACAGGGGCCTCCCTGGTGGTGCAATGGGTTAAGCACCGCACCATGAACCATCCACAGCCACTGCAGCATGAGTTCGATCCCCGGCCAGGAGGGTGACCCACATGGTGCAGCAGACCTGCCTCGTCCGCTGCTCCCCTCAGCAGTGTATTTCAGTTAATGTGCCTGTTCTGCTCCTCTCTCTGTCTCTGGTGAATCCTCTCAGTCCCCATAACTCTGGCCTGGACCCCAGTTCTTGTACCTATAAATAAATAAATATTTTTTTTAAAAAAGTGAGATGACAACCAAAAGATGGAAGAAGGGCCTCCTTGGTGGTGCAGGGGGTTGAGCGCCGCACTGTGAAGCTTCCGCAGCCACAAGGCTCAAGCTCGATCCCCAGCCGGGGAAGGGACCCACATGGAGCAGTGGACCTCTCCTGCCTCACCCGCTGCTCCTCACAGCAGTGTGTTTTGGTCGGTCTGCCTGTTCTGTTCCCCACTGTCGTTGGTCCTCTCACCACCCGCGACACTGGCCTGTGGCCCAGCTCTTGTGTGCATAGATAGATAAAATCTTTGGGGAAAAAAAAAAGGTGGAAGAAAACTTTCCAAATTACATATTTAAGAAGAGATATGTAGAATATGTAAAGAAAAACTCCTAATAACTCATTAAGAAAAAGACAACCCAATTTAAAAATGGGCAGAGGATCTGAATAGATATTGCTCAAAAGAAGGTAAAGACATGAACATATATCTCAATAAACACATCTCAAAAGATGCTCAATATCATTAGTCATTAGGAAAATGCAAATCAAAACACAATGATACTACTTTTTACCCATTAGTATGGCTACACTCAAACACTTGATAATAAGTGTTGGAGAGGATGTGTGGAAGTCCTTATACAATGCTGTTAGGAATGTCAAATGGTGCATTTGCTTTTGAAAACAGATTGTCTGTTACTTAAAATGTTAAGGATGTAGCTACCATATGACTTAGGAGCATTTCCACTCCCCGGTATATAACATGCCTAGAAAATATATCCTATGTATGCCTAGAAACAAAAAATATATCCACACAAAACATGTAAACAATATTTATTGCAACATTATTTATAATTTGCCACATTGTTGCATAATTGCAACATTATTCAAATAGTCATTAAGTGGGGAAATAATGCCATATTAGTTTCCACCACAAATCAAAGAATCACCACAAACTGGGTGAGTTAAAACAAGAGAAACTTATTCTCTCACAGTTCTGGGGGCCAGAAATCTGAAATCAAAGTGCTGGTAGGGTTATATTCCCTCCGAACATTCTAAGAGAAAGTTCTTCCTTGCCTCTTTCAGCTTCTGATGGCTCCAAATGTTCCTTGGCTTGTTGTGGCTACCTGACTCCACTCTCTGCCTTCATCTTTACAGGTCCTTTACACTTTGTCTCTCTGTCCTCTGTGTATCTCTTAGAACGATACTAGTCACGGATCTGAGGGTCCCACCAGAATAATATTATCTTTAGACCCTTAACTTATTTATGTCCCCAGAAGAACCGTTTTCCAAATAAGATCGCATTCACAGGTCATGAAAGTTATCATTTTGGGAACCACCATTCAATCCGTTACAAACCTAAATATCAATCAACTGATGAATGCTTAAACAAGATATGGTTAATCTTTGCAATGAAATATTATTTGGGAATATAAAGTACTGACACATCTACAACATGAATCGACCTGGAAAATGTTATACTATGGAAAGAAACCAGACAAAGTTTCCCATATTGTACAATTCCATTTATGTCAAATGTCCACAATAGGCCAATCAATAGAAGCAGAAAGTCGATCAGTGGTTGCCTAATGCTATGGGATTTCTTTTTTGCATGATGAAAATTTTGTAAACTTATATTACTGTAATAATTCTACAACTGTGAATTACCAAAAACAAGTGAATAGTGCACTTTAAATGGATGAATTTTATGGTATGTGAATTATAGCTCCATGAAACAAAAGTAAAGAATTAAAAATGAATAATGAACGTAATGGATTGAAATACATCAAATATGCTATAGTCTATATGCTCGTGATATTTTTTAAAGCACTTTGGAAAAAAATGAAAAGCACTTTGGTGCTTTAAATCTTTAAAAAACCCAAAAAGATGAAATCTTGCCATTTCCATGCAACCACATGGATGGACTGGAGGGGATCATACTAAGTGAAATTAAGTCAGAAGGAAAAAGACAAATACTGGATCATTTCACTCACGTGAGTCTTTTTTTTTTAAAAAAGATTTATTTATTTATGCATACTAGAGCTGGGGTACAGGCCAGAGGTACAGGGGGTGAGAGGATTCACCAGACACAGAGTGGGAAACAGAA
>JAGFMF010012069.1:4980645-4992368 GCA_019455555.1 Galemys pyrenaicus | reverse complement strand
GAGAGCAGGGAGCAGAACAGGCAGATCAACTGAAGTACATGAGGGGAACAGCGGGCACAGAAGGAGAGGTCTGCTGCGCCATGTGGGTCCCCTCCCTGGCCAGCAGCAGGGATGGAACTCGTGCTGCAGTGGTTGCGGTTTGCTTCATAGTGCGTTGCTTAACCCACTGTGCCACCAGGGAGGCCCCTGGAGGCAACTCATTCTTAATAGTTTTGTTATCATTACTGGGTTGGCTTGGCTCACCTGGGAGATTCTTTTCTACCTGCTTTCAGCTGGGACTATAGTCTTCCGCTGGTTGAGTTAAGCTAGAATGACCAAGATGGCGCACACATATGGCCTGCAGTTGGTGTTGGCTGCTCGCTGGGAGCTCAGCTAGGGCGGTTGTCCACAGCACCTGCACAGCACCTCTCTGTGCCACTTGGGCTTCTCTCTGCATGGTAACTGGGTCCTGAGAGAAAGTGCCTCAAGCGTAAATGTTCCAAAACTGGAAGCTGCCAGTTCTCAGCACCTACAGTATCTTTTCTGCAATATTCTATTGAAGAATCATAAGGGACAGAAATAAGCTCCACCTTTCATGATTAGAGGGGCAAAGAATTTGTAGCCATCTTTAATCTTTAATCCACTTCATTATGCATCCTTGTTTCTCCAGTATTTGTTCCGTAAATAAAGATACAGTTTTTAAAGAAACACATCAGAAAAGTACTCCGTATATGTCTTTAGAAAGTGATTGCTTTGGACCACGCTGGCTGACATTTTTCCTGCTGTTCAGCTAAGTCAGAGTCTGGGAGGTTTGGGGGTGGTTGAGGGTGCTGAAGCTAAGGCTGGATGGGAGGAAAAACCAGGGCAGGACTAATCTTTCTCTGTAAAAACCCCTTGTATGAGTCAGTTGTTCTCAAAAATAATTGGAGAACAAATCAGGTCATCTATTTTTAATTATTGTGGTTATTAATTTGATAAAGTGTAATTCAATACTGTTCTTGCAAGGAATAATTCTTGAGACTTGAGGAACTATTAGTGTTCTCTTCCAAGGTATTGTTTCCTTAATTTAGTTTTAAGGCATAACAGCTTTCTACAACTTTTCTTCCTTACCCTTTAACCAACAATTGCTGACGCTCAGATTTTCTCTGACATTATCTAAAACACAGTCCAGGGGAGGTTTTTGTTTTGTTTTTTATGTGCATTGTACAAGCACAAAGACCTCTATTTTGGGATGAGAAACAGTTCCTAGAACTGAAAAATGCAAAGTTAGAGGCAAGTTTGAACAATATGAGTTTTACATAAAGACAGAGCTTTTCTTCTAATTGGAGCATTTACAGTAAACAAATGATTGATAAAGACACCCAGTGGCCTCTATAAACAAGGAAGTGTAGCACCCAGCAATGCTGAACACTGTGTTTATTTTCCACTGAAAGAGGATGTAAACTGCTAATCACAGACATGCCACAGTTTAATTTCTACACAAGACCCCTTCCTGGTTTTCTATTTTAAAAAAATGTTGGCAATCAGTTTTGCTCATTGAATTTCTTTGTGTAGAATTCTTAAGTGCTATTTTAACAGATTATCCAAAAAAATGCTCTTTGAAAAAAAACCCTTAGGTGCGTCTATGCTTGGATTCATTTTGCTATTGAAAACAACAGCTAACAGCTGGGATATAAATGCATGGAGAAGGAAATAAACACTGGGTCTTGACCATGACCTAGTAGTTAGTTATGTCAGAAGAGTCTGGCATTCAATCAATTGGCTAGAAAGCAAATATGGGAGTAGGGGAATGGAAGGAGTGGGGGAAAAAAACACATATTTCTGGCCCTTTCTAAAATTCTGAACACAGAATAATACACAGCGAGAGGCTACGGATCATCTTGCTGATGAAAGGGTGGGTGAAATAAACTGTCCTCATCTAAACTAAGACCCTTCCTGACACATTCAAGAAGATGTCTGACATTTGAAACTCTTTTTTACAGCCTTTCTCGCATGGTTTCAGACTCTGGGTGAGGAATTAGATAGCCTTCCTATATGGCTATCTATCTGCCTGGCTTAGTTGAGATCTTTTCTGAATGTTTCAGACCATTCTTTATTTTATTATTTTTTTAAAAGATTTATTTATTTATGCATACAAGAATTGGGGTACAGACCAGAGATGTGGGGGGTGAAAGGATCCACCAGAGGCAGAGTGGGGAGCAGAACAGGCAGACTGATGCATACAAGAATTGGGGTACAGACCAGAGATGTGGGGGGTGAGAGGATCCACCAGAGGCAGAGTGAGGAGCAGAACAGGCAGACTGACTGAAACACACTGCTGAGGGGAGCAGCGGGCGAGCCAGGAGAGGTCTGCAGTGTCTTGTGGGTCCCCTCCCAGGCCGGAGGCAAGGATCAAACTCATGCTGCAGTGGCTGTGGTTTGCTTCATAGTGCGTTGCTTAACCCACTGTGCCACCAGGGAGGCCCCCCATTCCTTATTTGAAAACTTTTTTTTCTTCTTACTGAAGTAACATTGCATTATAACATCATTTAAGTTTCAGATGTACATGACTGAGAATCAACATTTGTATGAACTACATTAAGTTCACTACTAAACATCGAGGCCTACCATTCGCCAAATTTTTGTCCCCTTTCTCCCAGTTTACCCATCCCCCTCCTTTCCCTTCTGGTAACCACTAATTTGAGGCCATTTCTAATTTGTTTTAGATCCACCCTTTTCTAGAGACACCCTTCCTGGGCCTCCCTGGTGGCGCAGTGGGTTAAGCAGCACACCATGAAGCAAACCGCAGCCACTGCAGCAGGAGTTCGATCCCTGCTGCTGGCCAGGGAGGGGACCCACATGGCGCAGCAGACCTCTCCTGCCTTGCCCGCTGCTCCCCTCAGCAATGTGTTTCAGTCAGTCTGTCTGTTCTGCTCCCCACTCTCTCTCTGGTGAATCCTCTCACCGTCCTGGACTCTGGCCTGTACCCCAGCTCTTGTATGTATAAATAAATAAATCTTTAAAAAAAAAAATAGAGAGACCATTCCTGAAATACTTGACATATTCCTGACTTGAGATACTTTCTGAGGCACGGGGGACCCTTCCTAACTTATTTTAGGGTAGTCCTGAGGATTTTGACATGCTTCCTGATTTGTTCAAAATGAGTGCCCACATATTTGAGACTCTTCTTGTCTAAGATCCTTCCAGACACATTTAAAACTGTACCTGACAACTCGGAAACCCATTCTGACTTGTTCGAGACTCTTCCAGACTTGCGTGGAACTATTACTAACAGAAGTCCATCCCTGATATATTGAGACTACTCCTGTCTGTTTGCTATTCTTACTTACAGGTTTGAAGCTCTTCTGGACTATTTTTAACTATTCCTTGTTCGAGATGATTCCTACCATATTTAAGACCCCACTCAAGGACCCCGGGTTGGGGCGGGCTTCCGGGAGAGGGGCGCGCGGGAGAGAAAAGTCACGACTAGCTGTAGGGACTTTTTCTCCTTGCTATTCAAGAAATGGCTTCCCTCTCAGAATACGCCTTGCGCATGAGTCGTCTGAGCACCGGGTTGTTTTGTGAAGTTGCCAGGCCCACTGACTCCAAATCCATGAAAGTGGTGAAACTATTTAGTGAGCAGCCTTTGGCTAAGAGGAAGGAGACTTACGACTGGTACCCAGTTCACAACACCTATTTTGCACTCATGGGGACACTACGGTTTTTTGGCCTCTACAGAGATGAACATCAGGATTTTAAGGATGAGCAGTTGTGTCTAAAGAAGCTTCGTGGAATGGGGAAACCAAGGAAAGGAGAAGGGAAAACAGCAGCAAAAAAGAAATAGTGTTCGTCCATCAGGAAAAGAAATGTCTTCCTCGATGACTGAAAGCAGAAGCAAGAGTAGTTCTTATCTTTCCACATATTGGAGGGTTATAAGCTTCCTGAGTTGAAGATGATGTGGAATACCACAGTCATCTCCGTGTTGAAGTCTAATCCAGTTGAACTGTGACTGGTTACTTGGACACATTCTAATTCTACAAAATTATTTTGGCCTTGGTTTTATAATCTGAGGTTTACTTCATGCTCTCAAGAAACAAGTGTGTAAATCATTATTTAATGACTTGTTTGGGGAGGGGAAGGGATATTGGGGGAACAGAGGGAGAAAACTCATTAAATGAGATCCTGTAAAAAAAAAAAAAAAAGGACCCCACTCAACATATTTCAGACCCTTCCTGACATGTTTGACAGCATTTCTGACTGTATGAGAACTTCTTGATACGTTTGAGACCCTACTAATCTGAGATGCTTGCTGATGTGTTTAATCTTCTTCCTATCATTTTTCAGACCCTTGAAGACTTGTTGGAGATTTTCTGCCATGTTGGAGAATTTAGTTGACTTATTTGAGACACTTCATACTGTGTGACCGTTCCAAAAGTGCTTGAGATCCTTCTGGACTTCTTGAGACTCTTCCGAACAGGTATGAGAACTTTCTTGACTGTTTAAAACTGTTCCTTTCCATGCGAGACCCTTCTAGAGTTACTTGAACTATTTCTGACACGTTTTCAGCTTCTGATTTGTTCAAGACTGTTCCTCACTATTTTAAGTTTGTTCCTAACTTGTTTTGAGACACTGACATGTTTGAGCTTCTTCTTAGTGTACTTTAAATTTCTTGACTGGGCCACTTCCTGTCATGCTTGAGACCCTTCATGAATTGAGATCCTTGCTAATACCCCTTGTTGAGACCTTTTTGAGCATATTTGAGATAATTCCAGCCATGGTGGAGACACTTCCTGACATCTTGAGAGACTTCTTGATTTATTGGAAAGCCTTCTGGAGGTATTTTAGACTTATCCTACTTGTTTGAAAACCTTTTTGACATTTTTGAGACTATTTGACACTCTTCCTGATGTAGTTTAAATGAGTTGGAATTTGAGACTCTTCCTGACAAATTTGAGACCCTTTCCTCCTTTTTGAGACTTTTCCTGATACCTTTAAAAACTTTTCTGAGTTGTTCGAAACTCTTCTTGAGCTGTCAAGACCCTTCCTGAAGCATTTGAACCACTTCCTGACTCTAAAAACTTCACTGGTGTAGTGAAAACTATTGTTTTTAGCTGTTGTTCACTTTATTGAAAACTATTCCTGAATACAATTGTGTACTGATTTTGGAGACTCTTTTGACATTTTGGAGACTCAGCCTGCCTGTTTGAGAGAAACTCCCTTTTAAGTTTTAGGTCCGACTTATATTTTTGAGAACTTGACTATTTGAGACTCTTTCTGATGACCCTTCTTGGCTTGTTTCATAGTCTTTCTGGAAAGCCTCACAGGCGTGTTTGAGACCCTTTCTGAAGTATTTGAAGCCTTTCCCCTTGTATCTGAGACTTCTCAGTTTGAGATACTTTTTGACATCCTTAAAGCTCTTTCTGACTTTTTGAGACTATCCAGACTTGTTTGAGACATATTAGAGACTCTTTCTAATGAATTTGAAACTTGCCTTGAACATTTTAATCTCTTTGTCATGTTTTAGAAACTTTTTGAGCTGTTTGAAATCTTTAGTGATGTATTTCAACCATTCCCATATGGTTGAGACCCTGGCTGAGGTACTTGAGGTATTTCTAATGTATTTGAGACTCTGCCTGACATATTGAGAGATTTCCTTGATATGTTTTATACCTATCCTCAAATACTTGATATTATCCTGACTTGTTTGAGGCCCCTCCTGACATATTTGAAATTCTGTCTGAAACCCTTTCATACTACTTTTTATATTATGTCTGACAAATCTGAGGCCCTTCCTGACAATTTTAAAATCCTTTCTTAATTATTTAAAACTCCTCCTGGTATAGTTGAAACTTTTTTTAAAAGATTTATTTATTTATGCATACAAGAACTGGGATACAGGTCAGAGGTGTGGGGGATGGGAGAATTCACCAGAGACAGAGCGGGGAATAGAACAGGCAAACTGACTGAAGTACACTGTTGGGGGGAGCAGCAGGCGTGGCAGGAGAGGTCTGCTGTGCCCTGTGGGTCCCCTCCCTGGTGGGGGATCCAACTCATACTGCAGTGACTGTAGATGCTTCAGAGTACGGTGCTGAACCCGTTGCACCAACAGGGAGGCCCAGCTAAAACTTATTTTGACATGCTTGAGATTCTTCCTCTCTGTTTTCTTCACATGCTTGGGACCATTCATGAAGTATTTGAGATTCTTCCTGTCTCTGATACCTTTCCTGGTTAATGTGAAACTTCTTAACTACCTTCAGATAGATTCTTCCTATCTTTCTTTTCCTTGTCTTCACAAATTCAGTATTCTGCCTTACAATTGTGTGACCCTCTTTACTAGATGAGACACTTGTAATGACCTTGAGACCATTGTTGATTAGTTTGGCAGACTTTCTGATGTATTTGAGACATTTATTGGGAAAATTCCTTATATATTTAAAACTGATTCTTTGTGACTTGCTAGAGATATTACCTGCCATATTTAAGACCCTTCATCACCTGTTTAAGACTCTTCCTGAGGTGTTAGAGATTATCCTTCTATTTGAGACTCTTCCTGTCAGGGTAGACACTTCCTATTGTGTTGGACATCCTTTCTGAGTTGCATCAGAGTTTCTTCCTGTATTTGAGACTCTTCTTCTTTGTCTGACACCATTCTTGACACATTTAAGAACATCCCTGACCTATTTAAGACTGTTCCTGAAAAGTCTGAGATACTTCATGAGTCATGTGATAAATGTGCAGACATGTTTAGATCCTTGTGGATTTTTTCTTAAATATTTATTTATTTATGCATATAGAGCTGGGGTACAGGCCTGAGTCATAGGAGGTGAGAGGATTCATCAGACAGAGTGGGGAGCAGAACAGGCAGACTAACCGAAACACACTGCCGAGGAAAGCAGCAGGTGAGGCAGGAGAAGTCTGCTACGCCATATGTGTTCCCTCCCTGGCCGGCAGCAGGGATCGAACTTGTGCTGCAGTGACTGCAGTTTGCTTCATAGTGCATTGCTTAACCCACTGCGCCACCAGGGAGGCCCTCCTTGTGGATGTTTTTGAGACCCATTATTCTCTGCTGAAACCCTTACTGATATCTTTTAAAGCACTAACATGTTCGAAATGCTTCCAAATTTGTTTCAGATTTCTTTAAACTGAGGTAACATTAGTGTACAGAACATTGCAAGATTACATTTTCCCATCAGGCCCATCACCGACTGTCCAGTCACCATCCACTACCAAACAACCAGCCCCTTTTATCCATTCCCTTCCCCTTCCCTCTCCTCTGGTAACCACCATTTTGTTGTCAGAGACTCAGAGTTCATTTTTTCTTTATGTTCCACAAGTGAATGTATTCATATAGTATTTGTCTTTCTCCTAACTTCTTTCACTTAGAATAATCCCCTCAAGATCCATCCATGTTACAGCAAATTGTGTTTTAGAATGGCCTTAATGTCTATGCGACTCTTCCTCTCTGTGACACTTCCTGATTGCATCCCTTTCTAACATGTTTCTCACTCTTCTTGATATATTTGAGACCCTTTTTGACTTTTGAGGACATTCCTAATATGGTGACACTCTCTTGTATATGAGACACTGGAGCCTTTACTGACTTAATTACTCTTCTTAACTAATTTGAGATTCTTCGTTACTTATTTCATATATTTTCTTATGTATTTCAGACTCTTCCTTTCTATTTAAACACTTCAAGACAGTTAAAACTACCCCTTCTATGTCTGAGATCCATCATGCTATATTTAAGAGCCTTCCTTGTTTATATTTAAGACTCCTGAAAAGCCTGAGAGTCTCCATAACTTGTTTGAAGTACGAAATATGCTCATGCCATATTTGAGACCATCTGACATACTTGAGATACTTCTGGACTTACTGAAATCTGTCAGACCTTTCTGTATATATTTGAGAACCATCTTTTTTTTATCTTTTTTTTTTGAGACCATTACTGATAAAATTCACCCTGACTATTTTGAATTATTATGGTCCATTTGAAAGAGTTGTTAATGTATTTCAGGCTTTCCTTCTTTCTTGGCTATACTTCCTGTCTCGTTTGAGACACATCCCCACATCTTTGAGACTGTTCCCGACATAGTCAATACCTCTACTGTATTTACTTTCCTATGGCTACTGTGAAAAAAAAAAAAAAAAGTACTGCCAACTAGATATCTTAACACAACAGAAATTACTTCTCTGACTGTCCAGGAGGCCAGAAGTCTGAAATCAAGGTGTCAGCAGGTTTGGCAATACTTGGCATTCCTTGGCTTGTGGCTGCATTACTCCAAACTGCCTCCATCTTCACATGGCATTCACTTCTCTGTGTATCTTCATGTGACCTTCCTTTAGGAGGACACCAGTCATTAGGCGTAGAGCCTACTCTTGACCTCATCTTAACTAATTGCACCTGCAGAGACCCTATTTCCAAATAAGATCACATCCTGAGGCTCTAGATGTACATGAATTTGTAGGGGGGACACCATTCAGCCCAGTTTATGTACTGATATGTTTGAGATTTTTCCCATCTATTTGAAACCCTTCAAAACATATTGTAACTTACAATGAATATGAGCACTTCCTGACTTGTTGCGATGCTTCCTGATTTTTTCCGGACTTTTCCTAGTGTATCTAAAGCCCTTTTAACTTGCTTGCAACTCTTCCTGAGACTCTTCCTTCTGTGTGTGAGATTGTTGTTGCTATATTTACTATTCTTGCTGACATATTTGTGAATCCTTCCAATTTATTTGAATTATTCCTCACTGTTAAGATCATTCTTGGTATATTTGAGTCTCTTCCTGTCTTTGAAAGCATTCCTGATTTGAGAACATTTCTTATCTATTTAACATTCTTTCTGACATGTTTGAGACTTCATGATTTTTTTCTCTTCCAAATATATGCGACACCTTTTCGGACTTTCTTCTGAGTCCCTTTTCAACTTGTTTGAGACATCTGGGTTGTATTTGAAACACACCCTGCTTATTGAAATACCTCACTGACTTATTTATAGCTTGTCCTTACTACCCCACAAAACTTCCTGACTTGTTTGAGATCCTTCCTGATGTATTTGATATTCTTATTCTCTGTTCTGGATCCTTCCTGAATAGTTAAGAGACTCTTCCTAGAGTATTTGAAGCCCTTTAAGAATCCTAAGATTCCTCCTAACAGAATAGATACCTTGTATGACTTGTTTGAGACACTTCTTGACTTATGTGAAACCTTAGCCGGCATGTTAGAGACCTTTCTGGAGTTATTTGGATCTCTTTCTCTCAGTTTGAGGTGCTTAGTGACTTTTTTTTAACAAGTTCTTCCTGACTTCTTTGAGTACCTTCCAAACTTGAGACTCCTGATGTATTTGAGTCTCTCCATCTTTTGGCATCACTTCCTGTCATGTTTCTGCTCTACCTGATATATTTGAAACCCTTTTTAATTCCTTCCTGACTTGCTATCACTCTTTCGTTTGCATCTAAGACTCTTCTTTTGTGTTTGAGACCATTACTGACTTATCTTTAACACTTTCTAATTACTTTGAGAATGTTTTGATTCGTTTGAATTGTTTCCTCATGTGTTTAAGAAGTATTTTTTCTTTTCTAGAAACTTCCTGACAAGTTTAAGACTCTTCCTGAAGTGTCTGAGATTCCTCATGTTTGTGATACTTCTTACCATATTTAAGAACTTTCCTCATGTATAAGACTTCCTGACATATTTGGGAGCCTCTTTGTTGCATATGTGAGGTCTTTTCTGACATGCTTGAGGTGCTTCTCAACTTGTTTCAGCCCCATACTGAAATGTCTGAGATCCTTTCTGATTTTAGACTCTTCTGTCTACTTGAGGCTCTTGCTAACAAATTTAAGTCTCTTTCTGATTTTTTTAGGTTATTTTACTTTACTTTGAGAGGATTTGTACTCTATTTCAGATGCTTCCTCTCCCTTCGCCACACTTCCTGTCATGTGTGAGACTCTTCCTGGTATTTGAGATTCTTCCTGACTGTGATTTTTCCTGATGTGTTTGAAATTCTTCCAAATATTTTCGGGACTCCTCCTGATGATATACGGGCCTACTTGATATAGGTCTTTTCTGATCTTCAGGAGATTCTTGATTTCTATGTGACCCTTCCTGACATGTATGGAGGCTGTTTTTAGAATGTTTGATATTGATACCCTTCTTGTCTATTTGAGACCCATCGTGACTTACTGGAGACACTTCCTGACATTTGTTAAACTTCTCGGAAACAGTTTCTGACTTTAAGATAATTCTTGATGTGTTTGAGACATTTCCTCTCTGTCTGGGGTCATTTCTGACTTGGTGAAGAGTCTTTCTGATTGTTCATGACATAAATATTTTTCACTCTGTCTGATTAAGTCGAGGCCCTTCCTGACAAGATTGAAACTTCCTTACTTGTATAAAACTCACATCCCAAAATATTTAAGGCTTTTTATGACTTACTCGCAACTCTTCCTGAATATTTGAGACCTTTGCTGACAGGTTGGAGACCATTCCTGACATATTTATTATGCTTCCTGATATATTCGACATATTTCCTGAATTTAAGACCTTTTTTTAATATATCTTCAAGCTCTTTTTGCCTCTTCAAGACCATTCCTGATAGATTTGAGAAACATTTGTGCTTGTTTAAGACTCTTTCTCCCATGTTTAGGACCCTTCATAACTTGTGTGAGACTAAGACCTTTGCGACTTGCCTAAGTGCTTCCAAACTCATTTGAGTCCTTTACTGAAATGTTTAAGATCTTTTTAGATGTATATGAGACTCATCCTGACACTTTCTTCCTGACCCCTTGGAGAACCTTCCAGTCAGGTTTGAGAGGATTCATGACATATTTTAGATCCTACCTGTCTTGGAAACACTTCCTCTCACATTTGAGACACATCTCATCATGTGTTTCATATTCTTCCCGATAATATTGAGAGACCCTCCATGTATTTGAAACCACTGTGACTTGCATGACTCTTCTTGACATGCACGTGACCGTTCCTGACATATTTGAGGTTCTTGCCCTCCATTTGAGATACTTTCATATACATGTGAGACTAAAGCTGGCCTGTTTGCTATTCTAATATATTTGAGGATCTTCTTGAAGGCATTGAAACATTTCCTAACTCTTTAAAGCCATTCATGACATATTTGAGACCCTTCCTATCTCTTTGTAATAATTTCTGATGGATCTAAGAACCTTCCTTTGCTATTTGAGATTCTTCCTGAAATATTTGAGATGCTTCATAACATTTTGAAACTCTCCCTGCAAGATATGAGATCTGTTCTAACTTGCTTGAGACCCTTCCCAACCTGTTTAAGAACCTTCTTGACTTGCGTAAGACTCTTACACATGAATTTGAGATACTTTCTTCTGTTTGGTAAACCTCACTGACTAAGGCTCATTCTTTTGACTTGGGGAATATTCCTTGCCTGAATGTATAACATACTTCCTGTGTATTTGAGAATCTTCCTCTCTAGTCTGGGCCACTCCTGAGTTTAACGCCAGCTTGAGAAACTTCTTATGTGTGTGAATCTCTTCATAGCATATTTCAGAGCAACTGTGCCTTCTTTGTGAATTTTTCTGGCATATTAGGAACATTTTCTGACTTTCTTAAGACCCTTCTTAACTTACTTGAAACCTTTTTTGATAATTTGGAGACCCTTTAAAGGTTATTTAGGGGCCTCCCCGGTGGCGCAGTGGGTTAAGCAACACAATATGAAGCAGACCGCAGCCACTGCAGCACGAGTTCGATCCCTGCTGCCGGCCAGGGGGGGG
>JAGFMF010012069.1:4928880-4946706 GCA_019455555.1 Galemys pyrenaicus | reverse complement strand
AAAAAAAAGAAAAGAAAGGAGAATACAGAAACACTGAGCTTCCTTGAAAGATAGAGAGAAGTGTTTGTTGAGAGATATCTGAGCGTCCGTTAGAAAAGCTGCTAGCTTCAGAGACACAGCTGCCAAAAAGTTTAATTCTGGCTTGGATCCAGTGCCAATAAGGGCAACATGTCTTCATTTATTTATTTATTTATTTTAAAGATTTATTAATTTATGCATACAAGCACTGGGGTACAGACCAGAGTTGTGGGGGGGGGTGAGAGGATTCACCACAGAAAGCGGAGAGCAGAACAGGCAGATCAACAGAAGCACACTGCTGAGGGGAGCAGCGGGCACAGCAGGAGAGGTCTGCCACGCCATGTGGGTCCCCTCCCTGATGGGCAGCAGGGATCGAACTCGTGCTGCAGTGGCTGCGGTTTGCTTCATAGTGCGTAGCTCAACCCACTGCGCCACGAGGGAGGCCCCAAAATGTCTTTACCCACCAGCTTTAAGAGTTTTGTCAGCTTGAGGGGAATAAAGGTCAGAAACGAAAATGCTGATATGCATATTAAGTTGTGTCAAACCGTAGGCAAAATTCTTACTATTCATAAATGAAGATTATTTAGCTTATAGATCAAGCTTCCTCACCTTTTAGTAAGACAAATGTGTCGGTAATCAAAAGTAAACAGGGACAGTCCTGAATGAGACAGTGGAGCTACAACCTAAAGAGGAGATACATCATTAATTCCTTAGGTCATGAGGTAGGAAAGACGAGAAGACACCATTGCCTAAAATAAAAATGTCTAAAATCATTCCTTTTTCAGGTTTTTAGTCAGTGCGAGATGCCATTTTGATACATTCTGTTTGGAAATTATAACTCAAATAGGTGGAAAGAACTAAGTTTAATATCGCAAATCACCAGATGATTTTCCTATATAAGTCTTGTGGTCACTTCCTCACCCACTCAGGCTCATTCACCTCATAGCAATAAAACCCTTTTATTCATATAGTGCTTTGCTGTGGAAAAAAAGTACTCTAAACCGTTTTTTCGTTAGATTATTTTCTCAAGTCTTTATAAGGAGAGATACCCTAAAGGTCTATGAGACGTAGAAGTTCACCAAGAAGGTCATTCTGGAAGCTCCCAGCTATGCCAATTATGGTCAGGACACTGCCCTGAAGCTGTTATTACTCCTAGTCCTAGGTCCAAAGATCCAGTAGATAGAGTAGTAATTGGAACCCAAAAGGGCAAAGTCCCAAACAAAGGTCTGCCTTGAGAAGAACTATGTATGACCTTTTACCAAGGACACTGCCAGGCTGTGTGATCCTGCAGGGGATGAGCTCTCTATCTCCACTCTACCCCCTTGCTTTGGCATCTTGCTCAGCTTTCCCATTGGCCAACTACTAAGAGCAGGGTAGAAGAGTATGGAGAGGGGTCTAAAGTGGCAACAAAAGCTATCTGCCACCAACTGAGCGATCAGGATTTTCTTCCATTAATTGAAACCTTTTTATATTCCACATCATCATATCATTAAACCCTCTCAAGGTAGTACTCAAGAGGTGAGTGGAAATTTCCCAATTTTAGAAGCAAAAAATGATACCAAAGAGAAGCTAAATGACTTGGGCAAGGTCACTCAGTTAGTAGGTCAGAGAGCCAGGATATGAGCCATATTTGCTTATATCAGAAGCTTACTCTTTTTACCACAGCCCTGAGCTGCCTCAGCAACACTTCAAAGCCAGGGTCAGGCAATGGTACAAGTAAAATGAGATGTCATTCTTTGAAACCCTTAAAATCAAAACAGACAGATTGTATTCAGGGACCTACAGAAAATGGGGCATTGATAGAAATGTGCAGTCTGCTCTGTTGGGGAACAGCTGGGAGAAGCCAAATTGAGTGTAAGGGAAGAACCAGTTACCAGAAGCTGACCTGCCTGGAGCGGCAGAGAAGCAGGGAAATTCCCCAGAAGCTGCCCATGATGTCACCAGAGGGAAGCAAGCTGAGGTGGAGCGGTCAACAAAGGTGTGGATTCTGGGCAGGCTGCCCACAGGTGACCAGGTTAAATGCCTCTGCTTTCTTCAAAGTTGTACTAAACTAGAGACATAGCTCTGCCTCAAAGACACGCTGCAAGTGTTTGGAAGAACTTGGGGGGTGGGGTGAGTGGGTAATCAGGGTCTCAGCAGACTCCAAACAGCTGCTGGACCTTGGGGATGGGTTTAGACAAAGGGGGGAGATTTATATACAGCAAAACAGCTTTCTGCAGGGGTCAGGCCTTTCCTTATACTCACGCTAAAATGTTACCTCCATCTATTGAAATGATGGAAGGGAAAACCTTGCTTGCCATTTGCGTGCTTTTCGCAACTCAAAATGGGTAGTAATTCCAGGCTCCTGTGTGTTTATATAATCCTGGGAAGCCTGTCCTACATGTATCTTCTTATTTAAATACCAATCCACCTATGAGCAAATACAAGTGCTCTTTTACAGAGAGGAGTTTGGTGCTCAGAGTTTATTTCCCAGGGTCACACTAGTTGCTGGAGGAGCTAAATTTCCATGTCAGGGTCCTCAGTCCCCAGCACCTGTGCTATTTATTTAAAGTGACTCTACTATACACTGTATTTTTGAAATTCAGAAAATGAAATACAGTGGAATGTAGCCCTCTTGAAGAAACAAAGTAGTGACACACCCAAGGCACCCAAGGGAAGTCAGGGTTAGGCAGATGTGACTGGAACACTTCTGGAGAACAGCTTGACCGGGAGCTATAGCTATAAAATATAGCAATATAGCTTTGGAAAGGTCTTTGTTTTTGTTGCATTGGTTTGCATGTCACTGTTTGTAACCGTTCATTAGGAAAATGTCCAAGCACAAAAGAGTATAACAACTTCCCCCTCATATTCCCCTCACACAACTTCAGTGGCCTTTGTATCTGTCAGTGTTTCTGTCATGTATGATAAACGAATGGAAAATATGAATCTTCCCCACTCCCCACCCGCACCCAGACACAACTCAGACACACTGGTACCTACTCCTTCGAGGTGGGTGTGGACTCCCTGAGGTATGTTCATGAGGTGACACATGAATCCCAGGTGAGGGGCTCCGGGCTTCGAGGCTGTGGTACATGGCGCTCTATGGAGACCCCACTCCCATCTCTCCATCAGCAAATTCTCTTGACCCTTCAAATAGATCTACAGTAGGTCCACTTCTCTTATTCCTCACTGCAAACATCATCTTCTGCTTGGACTCTTGTAAGAGCTTCCCAACTGCCCACTTGCCCATCATATAACCCACTCTCCACACAGTAACCAGAAAACATGAATCACATGGTGTTATTTACCTGCTTGAAGCCTTTCAAAAAGTCCCCATTGCTCTTTGAATGACATCTAAAGCCGTTACCCTGTTGTGAGGACCCTCTCTGTTCTCATCTCACAGTCTCCTCATTTATACTCACTACTCTCCAGTCACCTTAGTCTTCCAAGAGTTAGAACATACCTCCTTCGCTACCTTTGGTCCTTTGCACGTACTGTTTTCAAAAACTTTAAGTCAAGTTCTTTATCCATTACCACACATAGCTGGCTCCTTCAAATCCCAGTTAAACTGTCACCTCTTCCCTTGCTCCCCCTCTCACCATCACACCCCACATACCGATATCCCCATTACAATGTTTTGCTTGGTACTTCATATTACGTACCATAGCTACAATTATTAGGATTAAATTTATCATTTGCAGTCTCCCAAGTAGGATGTAAACTTAGGACAGCAGTTCCCTGATTTCTTTTCTTTTTTCTTTAAAGATTTATTCTTATTTATTTATACATACACCGGAGGGAAGAGCAGGTGAGACAGGAAAGATCTGCTGCGCCATGAGGGTCAGCTGGAAATAGGTTGACAGTGCTGAGACTTATTCCCTTGCACCACCAGGGAGACCCAGGTCCCTGATTTCTTAGCCTCCAGACCATCCTGCACCCAGAGCAGTGACCACCACAGAGCGGGCACTCAACTATTGACTATCTGTGCTTGTTTTTAAAATTGCTTTCTGTCCAGATTAGTACTGATGAAAATCTTAGGGAATTGTGTCAAGCCTGTTTTCTTGATAAAGGAAAATGGCGAAGAAACTGAAGATGTAGGAGAAGCAAAGGTAGTTATATTAATTCTGGTTACCATAACAAAATATCATAGGCATAGTGTTTTTAAAAAGTAGGAATAATTGACCTCCCTGGTGGCACAGCAAGTTAAGCACCGCTCTATGAAGCATCCCCAGCCACTGCAACACGAGTTCAATCCCGGCCAAGGGAGGGGACCCACATGGTGCAGCAGACCTCTCCTGTCTCCTGTCTCGTCCGCTACTCCCCTCAGCAGTGTGTTTCAGTCAATCTGCTTGTTCTGCTCCCCACTCCATTTCTGGTGAATCCTCTCACTCCCCCACACCTCTGACCTGTACCCCACTTCCTGTAGGCATACATAAATCAATCTTTTATTTATTTTTTTAAAGATTTATTTATTTATATATACAAGCACTGGGGTACAGTCCAGAGGCGCGGGGGGGCGGGGTTAGAGAATCCACCAGGCAGAGTGGGGAGCAGAACAGGCAGATCAACCGAAATACACTGCTCAGGGGAGCAGCAGTCAATTCAGGAGAGGTCTGCTGCACCATGTGGGTTCCCTTCCCAGCCGGTGGCAGGGTTCAAACTCACACTGCAGTGGCTGTGGTTAGCTTCATAGTGCGTTACTTAACCCACTGCACCACCAGGGAGGGCCCAAATCAATCTTTAAAAAAAAAAAAAAAGGAGTATCTTTCTCACAGTTCTCTAGACTGAAGTCCAAGGTCAAGTTGCCAGCATGGTTGAATTCTGGCAAGGTCTCCCCTGGGTTGCAGTCAGCTGCCTTCTTGTTGTCCTCACATGGCACAGAGGAAGTGGGAGATTGATAGAGCAAGCTCTCCAGTGTCTCTTCTTATGAGGGCCACTCATGACCCTGTCTAAGCTTAATTATCTGGGAGCCTCCCTTGTGACCTAGGGGTTCAGTCTCAGCTAAGGCCTGAACTCAGGCCTATCACTGCTAAGGCCTGAGTTCAATCCCCAGCCAAGGAGGTGATCCACATGGCACAGTAGACCTCTCCTATTTTTGCCTGCTGCTCCCCTCAACAGTATGTTTAGTAGATCTGCCTGGTCTCATCCCTAATCTGTCTCTGGTGAATGCTCTCACATCCCCCATTCCCAGCACCTCTGGCCTACATCCCAGTTCCTCTACACATAAATATATAAATCTTTTTTTAAAAATAAAATAAACCTAACTATCTCCCAAAGACCCCCACTTTCAAACACCATCACATTGGGGACCAGGGTGTCAACATACGAATTTTGGAAGGACAGAATTCACTCTATAGCAATAGTGGAATTTGTTAGAAAAAGAATGAACTGTAGCTTAATGGACTTTAAGCAAGGACCACACCACCATCATATCTACTCATTCAACAAACATTGGCTCGGTGCCTACTATGAACCAAAATTATTGTGTTAAGCTTTGGGAAATATCTAAGTATGGAGAAGGTGATGTTGGAACTAAAGGAAAGAATAAACACGTAAATAGGGACTAAAAAAATATCGTGAACATCAAACCAGACATTTTTATGAAATACCAGGGGAGAACAAAAGAGAGTAATGGATTCTACCTGTGGAAGGCAGAAAAGATTCACTCTTCAGGTAACATTTGTGCTTTGACTTAAGAAGTGACCAAGGGGGAGGGGGAGGGAGAGGGTTGAGGGCAGTTAAGAGCACAAGGGACTGAGGTGATGATGCACAAGGGACTGGTGATATGGTGATGGGGAATCCATGAGGACTACAATTGACATCAAATACATATAAATAAAGAGGGAAAGAAAAAAAAAGTGACCAAGTGTTCACCCAATGGAAAAGCAAGGCAAAGCATTCCAATGTGAACAGCAGTCCACAATCCACTTGTTCTGTTTTCCTTTGTAATGTGCTCATTGACTAATTGGAGTCATTTCTTCAAAAGAACAATCTGTTGTACTGAGTTATGCTTACTGCAAAGAGCTTCTTCTTGCCATGTTCATCTTGCCCCCTGCATTGCATATAAGCTGGTAGTATATAACATGCAGCCTGGATCTCACTGTGCTAATTCCACCTGGGCAAAGAGAATTCACTTATGACTCAAGCCAATCACATAAACTTATAATATGATTGTATTGGGTGAAATCCAAATTAATATAATACAGGCATACAATTCAATTGGCATCGAAAGAGGGAGGAATATGAACCACCAAGGTGAGGGACAGGAAACCAGCATGAGAGCTGGCAATGTTAGGGTTTGGAATTTCCCTTGAGTCATCAGCTAATGTGGAGAGGGTGTGGCTCCTCTAGGCAAAGACACAGTGGAACTAGCCAAAATGTAGAGAAGGCTGTGGAGAACCCCAGTGCATGAAGTTCTAAGCATGTCAGATTGACTTAATTCAGCTTGAATATTTATACTACTTTCAGAGGTGTGTTATCAGGGTTACCTGTTAATTTAGATTGAACTTGAACTCTCTGGACACAGTTAAGCTTTTATCTACCTTTGCCTCTCATGCATCTGTTAACCAACATCCTAGTAAGCATGGTATAATTGATAGCATAAATTACTTCATTTCAGTTACACTCAATCTTTTATCATACAATCATTACAATATTAATGCATATAACATAGTGCAATCTAGAAGCTATAGGAGATCCAGGTTTAGTTATCTGTGGAGAATATTTCACAGGTGATGTTTTTAAACCTCTAGTGAGAGGTACATACTATCTTGTTTTTGGTGACATGGTGGCCACTAATGAAAAAAACCCACATCCAATACTTCATTAACCATTCAGAAAAGAGTGGTATTCTAATTCAAAATTTCTCAAACTGTTTGGACTCAGAACACTCTCATTCTCCTAAAAGTTATTGAGAACCCAAATTACTATATGCGATATTAAAACTGAGAAACTCTACAGTGTATGTAACAAAGCAGAACATAGCATAACCACATTTTATGAAAAATAACCGTATTTTCCAAAACAAAACAATTCTGACAAAAGTGGCACTTTGTTTGTATAAATCTTACTAATGCCTGACTTAGTAGAAGACAGCTGGGTTCTCAAATCTTCTGTGTTCAATCTGTTGTGTTATGTTGCTTTGGTTGAAGAATTTGAAAAATGCCATGGATATGTAGTTAGAAACGGGAGGAGGAATTTGAGAAACTCTATGGATAATTATGGACATTCTTTATAAATAAGTGGTAGTTTTTTAAGATTTATTTTTATTTACTTATGCATGCAACAAGAGCTCTGTCCTACCAGCCAGGGAGCTGACCCACATGGCGCAGCAGATCTCTTCTGTCTTGCCCACTCCTCCCCTCAGCAGTGTATTTCAGTAGATCTGCCTGTTCTGTTCCCCACTCTTTCTCTGGTGAATCCTCTCACATCCCCTCCCCCACACATCTGACCTGTACCCCAGTGCTTGTGTGCATAAATAAATAAGTCTTTTTTTTAAAAAGAGGCTACCATTAACACATGATAGAACAAATTATCAATAAAAAGTTGTAACTTCAATGTACAGAAACACAGATAATGTGTTATTATTATTCATAAATTCTTAATGAAATAAACTAACAAAAATTCCTATTGATTACCATTGGAGAATCCTAGAGAATTAAAAAAAAAAAACAACAAAACTCGTACATAAAAGGAAGAAATTCAGAATCTAATTGACCATGGAGTAACTAAATAGTATTCTTCACAGAAAACCAATGAGAGGAAACATCCCTCAGTGAAAGAATTCTTTTATTTTTGAAGATTTATTTTTATTTAATTATACATACAAGAACTGGGGTGTAGGCTAGAGATGCAGGGGTGAGAAGATTCACCAGAGGACAGAGTAGGGAGCAGAACAGGCAGATCGACTGAAATACACTGCTGAGGGGAGCAGCATGTGAGGCAGGAGAGGTCTGCTGCGCCGTGGGGGTCCCCTCCCTGGCCCTGGATCCAACTCAGGCTGCATAGCACTCCAGTGGCTGCTGATAGCTTCACAGTGCTGAAACTTACCCCTTTGTGGGAACAGGGAGGACTTGGCAGCTGTTATCCTGATTTACACTTTGATTCTGCTCCTTTCTTCCCTGGCCCCTCTCCCCTTCTACCTGTGATTGGTTCCCTACCAGAAGATGCCTTAGATTTGTGGCAAGCTTTTGGGCCTCAGCAGCTACCCTTTGGGCTAACCCTGTTTGGCAGGGCATTTGCCCACAAAGGGATGCATAACTTTGGATGTTTTACTGGGGAACTATTACTGGGATCTTTTTTTCTCTTTTTCAATGCTAATTCTATTAAAGTCCTTTCACACTAAGAGTTTGTCTTTATGTGGCAGATGGAAGGACCCAGTTTTAAAGGATGCAAATTTGGAGGTCCCTGGGTACCTTCAGTCATGTGTTGACATGATAACATTGCACTGATGTTTCAAAAGCAAGTGTGATTCAAATTGCTAATACCTAAGCATGGATGAAGGCAGTGGCACCGGCTGTGTTCGCCACAGCCACTTTCACAGTTAAAAAGTCTGTCAAGTTCATTTAATAATGTCCTTGTTGAAGCGGTAAAAATTATTAATTATATTAAATATCAGTCCTTGATTACATGTGCGGTGATGAATGGGAGGTATTGAGGTATTCATAAAGCACTTTTGCCACACACTGAAGTATGTTGATTGTCTCAAGGAAAAGCAATTGTGCAATAATTTGAGTTGAGAACTGAATTAGTCACTTGTTTTGGTGAAATACAATCTTTACTTGAAGAACCAAATGATAGGCAAACTATGATCACTTAGACACGGGTATTTTCTTGAAAATTGAGACATGAACCTTATGACGTGGAAAACATCTTCATGGTATTTATTGCCAGTGATAAAAATCAAGCTTTCAAATAAAAATTGGAATTTTGGAGACGATATACACCACTGACTATCTTGTCAATATTTAAAGACTTTTTTGATGAGTTTGGTGGAGGGAATAAGAAATGTGATTTTTCTTTTTTTCTTTAAAGATTTATTAATTTATGCATACAAGCACTGGGGTACAGGCCAGGCCAGAGGTGCAGGTGGTGAGAGAATCCACCAGACAGAGCAGGGGGCAGAACAGGCAGATGGACTGAAACACACTGGTGAGGGGAGCAGCAGGCCAGGCAGGAGAGGTCTGCTATGCCATGTGGGTCACCTCCCCAGCCAGGGGCAGAGATCGAACTCATGCTGCAGTGGCTGTGGTTTGCTTCATATTGTTGAGTTTCACCCATTGCACCACCAGGGAGGCCCCGGCCTCTTTACTTTGGCTGAGTTCTTTTGATATGACCCCAGAAATTTTTTTTTTATTTCATGTTTCTTTTATTTACTGACTTTTCAATTTAGAGAAATCCCTTTAATATTTTTTTCTTTTCGTTTACTTGTTTTTGTAAAGATTTATTTATTTATGCATACAAGAATTGGAGTGTAGAGCAGAGGTGCTGGGGTTGAGAGGATTCATGGCTGTCCACTGGATTTTTTAAGTATTTTATGCTATCGAATTCTCTGCTGCATAAATATCTAATATATGCTTTTATTGTTTTGACTTGCTTTACTGTACATAATTCTCTCAAACTGTCCCCACCCTCCATTTTGAAAACAGTTGCATTTCAACCTTTCTTGCAGCTGAATCTTCTTGACCCAGTTGTCCATTGATGGACACTTAGGTTACTTCAATGTCCTAGGTATTATAAATAATGCTACTTTGAACATTGTGGAGTATATGGACTTTTGTGTTGATGGTTTCATTTTTGTTATATAGATGCCCAAGAGTGAGATTGCTGGGTTGTATGATATTTCCATAATGGTTGCACCAGTCTACATTCCCAGGGTAATAAGTGTCCTTTTGTTAGGGGGAAATACCCTCCTGAATGGATTACACAAATAGGTTATGGACTTCGACCCCCATTCCAGACCTACAAAATCCAAGGACTACAAATCCCATAAGGTCATTATCAAAGAGCAGATCACTGGGACCTGAGGGTGGAGTTGAGCAGCCAGGCTGAATATAAAAGCAGACACGTGGGCCTTGGGGGGTCCTTTTTCCTTGGGAGTCATCTCTCAGCGCACCGTTGGGTTCCAGCTCCAAGGAACTGGTAGGATATTTACAGATCTGTATTCCTCTCTTCCCCTTGTGTTATTCACTATGCTATTTCTCCTTCCCTTGTAAATAAAACCCTTTATTAACCTTTGTTGTGTGTGCCTGCAGTTAGGGCATTATAAGTGCTGTTCGAGCGAGGACCCAGTCAGGCAAACCCATTTTATATTAGGGTTGCCCTGTAACACTTTCACTGCATCCTCTCCAATAATTGTTGTTGGAATTCTTTTTAACATACAACTCTCACTGGTGTGACATGGTATCTCATTGTGGTTTTACCCTGCATCTCTCTTTTTGGAAGTAACGATATATTTTTTTCCCATATGTCTATTGGCCTTCTGGACACCCTCTTGGCAAATTGTCTTTTCATAGCTCCAGCCCATTTATTAATTGGGTTGTTTTTACCATTGAATTGTGGGAATTTTTAAAAATATACTTGGATATTAATCTCTTATCACTTAAATATTGTGTGAATACTTTATCCCATTAAATATAGTATATTTTCTTTTACTGTATAAAATCTTTTTTTTTTTAAAGATTTATTTATTTATGTGTACAAGAGCTGGGGGTACAGGCCAGAGTCTCGGGAGGTGAGAGGATTCACCAGGCAAGAGTGGGGAGCAGAACAGGCAGACTGACTGAAACTCACTGCTGAGGGGAGCAGCGGGCGAGGCAGGAGAGGTCTGCTGTGCCACGTGGGTCCCCTCCCTGGCCCGAGGCAGGGATCAAACTCGTGCTGCAGTGGCTGCGGTTTGCTTCATAGTGCGTTGCTTAACCCACTGCGCCACCAGGGAGGCCCCACTGTATAAAATCTTTTTAACTTGAGGTAATCCCAATTATTTATTTTTGTTTTTAGTGTCCTTGCCATAACGGTGTTACGAGAAATATTTTTATAATTGATGTCTTGCCAATGATTTCTTCTATGTATTTTATTGTTACGGGTCGTATATATAAATCATTAATCTACTTGGCACTTAGTTTTATGTATGTGATTAGCAAGTGATTGAACGTCATTCTTCTACATGTGGCTTTATAATTTTCCCAAAACCATTTATCAAAGAAACTCACTTTTCCTCCTTGTATGATCACAGCTGCTATATCATAGATTCGGTGCTGGCATATACATGGTTTATTCCTAGAGTTATGATTCTATTCCAGCCACCCATGTATCTATTTTTGTACCAATACCATATTGTCTTTAGTACTGTTGCTTTATAATAAAATTTGAAGTAAGGTAACATGATACCTCTATTTCTACACTTCTATCTCAGGGTTGTATTTGCAATTCAAGGACTTTCATGGCTCTATGTAAATTTCACTATTTTTGTTCAATTCCTTTAAAAATCACTGCTAGTATTTCGATAGTGTGCATTAAATTTATATAATGTAATTTAATGATTATATAAATTTAGTGTGCATTGTAAGCAGAATAGTAATATTCATTATATTTATTCTCCCCATCTGTCAGCATGGGGTATATGTTCATCTCCTATCTGTCAATAAGTCCTTTAATAATATCCTATAGTTCTCATTGTACAGGTCTTATACTTCCTTATTTAGGTTAATTCCAAGGTATTTAATTCCCTTTCAAGCAATTATAAATGGGAGTTATTTTCTTAATTACTTCTTCTTCCTTGTTTGTATAAAAGAGGTTATAGATTTTTATATATTGATTTTGTAACCCGATTTTGTTGTATTTATCTATTCTCTCTAATAATTTTTTGATGGAGACTTGAGGATTTTCTGTATATGATATCATATCATCTGTGCTCTCTCAGAAGGTTCCTGCAGCTTGGGCAGCTTCTCCAATGCCCAGCTCCTTCAGTGTGCTTCTGCCAGTAGGACCAGTAATGAGCACTTTTCTGAAAAGGACCCCATAGGGTGGATTTCTGCCCTGTTCCAGAAGGCAGCTTTCCAGTAAGTTCCAGAGGGCTATTTTCCAGAAATTTCCATAGGATATATTTATAGCAAGTTCCACCAGTAGGACACCATAAGTTATCTGCCATTTAGCGATCTATGATTATGACTTCTCCATCATGGTACAAATCTCAGGCCTGGGTTCCCCATCTCAGCTCTATGGATAGTGACTGTGCTTTAGCAATTCTATTTCTGTATTTAGAGTTATCTTTGTTTTTTACTAGCCAATCCCTTTTACTCTAATCTCTTTTTTAGTTAATCATTAAACTTTCCCTGTTCAAATTACTATGTGGTTTCACTTTAACTGGATCCAGACTGATATAACTACTCAATATCACTGAACTGGTTACTTTAGCTGTGTTTCCATTGCATATAGCTAGGAAATAACTACTATTTTAAAGAGAAAATGTACCGTAAGTTCATTCCAGCAGTTTCTATTCATAGGATTTAACAATTTGATTTTATCATTTTCCCCTCAAATTCTGAAAATCCTGATTCCTAATGATTTTAGCACATTATAAACTTCATCTTATAAAGTATATATAATTTTATATATTATAATTATATATTTAGATATATCATTAATAGAGAAAAGGTTTTGTTTCTCTGTTATATATAAATTTAAATACTTATTATCGTATGTGATAGTGTATGTATATTACATTATTATGAATATTATACAATATACTCTCTATATATGTAATATCAGAAAAACTCTAAGCTTGAAAATTTGGGGGCGCCTGCCTGGTGGCACAAAGGGTTGAACACCGCACTGTGGGGTTTCCGCGGCCTCTGCATGGCTGCATGGGGCACCTCTCCTGTCCAACCAGCTGCTCCCCTCAGCAGTGTATTTTATTCATTCTGTTCCCCACTGTCTCTGCTGAATTCTCTCACCCACCCCCCATGCCTCTAGCCTGCACCCCAGCTCTTGTATGCATAAATAAATAAATCTTTAAAAATAAAATTCACCTGAGGGGCCTCTCTGGTGGCACAAGGGGTTGAACACTGCACTATGAAGCATCCACAGAGAGAAAATAAATAAAATAAAATTCACCTGAATAATTAGTCTCCATGTGATTAAATGCACAGGTCTCAATACACAACCCATTTGTTTCATTTGATTTTGCTTTAAGTTTTTGATATAATTTTATAATTATGCAAAATATTGACATGGTTCTAATGTTAAATCTACAACGCAAAGTATCTTCAGAACTCTTATGTTCTGTCCTGCTCTATTCCCTTCCTCCTTTTATAGGTATCATTTTATTTATCTTATGGTCTATCACTATATTGTCTTCTTAAAGTATAGTGTGTATATATATGCATATATATACTATATATTTAAAATATATGTATATTTGCAACCGTCCCCCTTTTTCAGATAAACTACAGTAAATTAGGTCCTTTTATTTTTACATCTTGCTCTTTTCACGTAATTTTATATCCTGGAGGACATTTCATAGCAGTGCATAGAGATATTCGTTGTTCCACTTTACACTTAAATAATATCTCAATGTATCATAATTTATTCAGTTGGGTCCCCAATAGGCATTTGTGTTGTTTCTAGTCTTTTGCTATTTTAATTAATGCTGCAATAAATAGGTTAGTATTTTCATCTTTTATAATGTACCCTTGGGATAGATTCCTAATAGTGGGAATGCTAACAAAGAATGCTGCTGCCAAACATTTCAATTTTTGCTAACCTGATAAGGAAAAATACCTGCACATATTGTAGTTTTAATTTGCATTTCTATTGTGAGCAGGACTAAGCTCTTTCCATATGGTAAAGAGTCACTTGCATTTATTTCTCTTCAACTGATTGTTAATTTTTTTTAAGATTTATCTATTTATGCATGCAAGATCTGGGGAGTGTAGGCCAGAGGTGGGGGGAGGGAGGTGAGAGGATTCACCAGAGAAAGACTGGAGAGCAGAACAGGCAGACCTACTAAAATGCACTGCTGAGGGGAGGAGCAAACAAGAAGTTTGCTGCACCATGTCAGTTAGCATCCTGGCCAGGGATTGAACTCCTGCTGCAGTGGCTGCCCATACCTTTATAGTGCTGAAACTTAACCCCTGGAACCACCAGGGAGGCCCGATTGTTAATATCTTTAACCTGTTTTTTAGAATTATCAGCCTTTTACTTCTTTTTTTAATACATTTCATTCATGATCTCTCTTTTTTTTAAGATTTATTTATGCATACATGAGCTGGGGTACAGGCCACAGTCCAGGGTGGTGAAAGGATTTACCAGAGACAGAGTGGGGAGCAGAACAGGCAAACTGAAACACACTGCTGAGGGGAGCAGTGGGCAAGGCAGGAGAGGTCTGCTGTGCCATGTGGGTCCCCTCCCTGGCCAGTGGCAGGGATCAAACTGGTGCTGTGGTTTGCTTCATAGCATGTTGCTTAACCCACTGCACCACCAGGGAGGCCCGCCTTTTATTTCTTATTTTAAAAGATTATCATATACTAGGGATAGTCATCCTTTGTCCGTGAAACAAGTTGCAAATATTTTTTTCCCATTTTGTGATTTATCTTTTTATTCTTTCAAAGGTGTTTTTGCATGCAATGATTATTTTAATACAGCCATATTTATTTGATTTTTCCTTACTGTTTTTGTATTTTGAGTCACAGTTGTAAGACTATTCTCTCAAATTACAAGGTACCCTTACTAAGGAGTGTGGGCTGTAAATCAGTAACAAAGGCATCACATGTATTTTGTTAGAAATGCAGAATCTCAGGCCTCACAGTTTCTATTGAACCCAACTCTGCATTTTAACAAGAAATCCATAGATAATTACTTCTCACATGAAATTTTGAGAAGTCCTATTGTAAACAACTCACCCTCATTGTCTTTTAGAATGAGTGAAGTGGATGAATGTCTCTTGCTTGGAAGTCATTCCACAGCTGTAAAAGAAAGACAGAAGGCTAACAGGTAAAGGATATAAATGGAAGGTTCTGTATACAACCATTATTAAATGCAGATTTACAAAGCCTTTATTAAAATGGTCTTTAAAATATATCTTTTGCAGTGCTAGGATTATTTGATTGACCTACTGATCCATTATTTTATGAAACATCTGTGGACAAATTACCAGTGAAAGTGGCCTTTGGTTATTGTCCAAATGAATAACACTATCTCCTGTTATTAAGCTTTTCACGATTCTCGTGACCATGAACTTTGCAGAGGAAAAATAAACCTCTTTAAGGCTTGCTGCACTGCACAAACAAATTCTATTCCTCTCCCACAAGCTCAAAGATAGTCATGTGGCCTGCGCTAAATAAATGGGTGGGTAAAAGATTCCATAGAAAGATTCTTGGCGAGCCTTTGCAACTAGCACCATGTAGCTGTTTGTCAGTAATTTTCATTTCTGCCAGAATGTGTTATTCAATCTCCTTTGCCAATAGGTTATGTTGAATTTTCTCAATAAGAATGAACATACTGGAGAATTAGATCTTGACTCAGCTGTCTGTAACAGCTTTTTGCATTTTTCTTTGTCTTGGAATGCAAAGACGTTTGCAGGAATGATTAAAGGAGGAATCAGCCATGAAAGTATGGTGCTCTCATTAATTTTTAATACATGGGTTAGATTCAGGAGCCACTGAAGAGTTTCCCCACACGACTGGAGAGAAAAATAACCTCTTTGAAGTATAGAACTGAGCCTATGAACACGAGGAATATGCTGGTATAAAATTGAAAAATGATTTTTTGTTCTAATACTCTTGACTTTTCTAGTATTTTGGAAGCAAAGTGCCTGAAATTTAGTATGTCATTTTATTTTATTTATTTTTAAAAATTTATTTTTACTTATTTATGCATACAAGAGGTGGGGTGAAAACCAGAAGTAGGGAGAGGGGAGGAGGGGCTAGGGAGGAAGGAGAGAAGACTCAACAGACAGAGTGGGGAGCAGAACAGGCCAAGCTATTGAAATACACTTCTGAGAGGAGCAGCTGGCAAGAGAAGGGAGGTCTGCTGTGCCATGTGGGTTACCTCTTTGACCAGGGATTCGAACTGATACTGCACTGGCTGGTGATAGCTCAGACTTTAACCCCTGTAGCCCCAGGGAGGCCCCTATTACTGTCCAAAAACCTAGGTTTTAAATTCAGAGAAGTTTTTAAAAATACATGTCGAAAAACTTAATAAACTATAAAGGAGCAAATTTATTTTGGTTTTTGTAGTGATATTATAGTTCACATTTTACATTTCATTTTTATAAAAGGCAAGAACTATAATATTCCAAATTAGAAAGATCACTTAGTTAATGAGTTTCCATAAATAAAGTAGCAGCTTTCTACAACTTCATGAAAGACATGACCTGCCTTGGCTTTGCCTACCTGGTGACTTACTTTTGTAGGAAATATTTCCCTGAAAGGTTTTTCTATAGTCATAGTGTCAGCCTTTACATACAGAAAAAAATACATAGTTAAATACCAGTCATTCTCATAAATTGCTAGTGGGAGTATAAATTGGTATTACCCCAGAGGTTAATTTTGCAAAATTTATCAAAATTACAAAAACCTTTTGACCTAGAGCTTTCTCCTACAGAAATATTTACACATGTGTGAAATAATGTATTTGCAAGGTTATTGTGAACACCAAAAATTGAAAACAACCTAAATGTCCATCAATGGTAGATTACTTACCTAAATTATAGTACAACCATGGAATATCATTGCAACCATGGAAAAAAAAACGATGAAGCTTTCTGTGTAGTGATATGGAAATATATCCAAGATGTATGGTTAATGGAAAAAAGCAAGAAACAGAACAATATACTATGTTACCATTTAAGCAAAAGGGGTGCATTATGTTACATATATAAACACAAAATGCAAAACATATATGGATACATACACACAAAAAGCAAAATAAGGGCCCTCCTGGGTGACACAATGGGTTGAGCAAGGCACAATGGGTTAAGCAACGCACTATGAAGCAGACTAAAGCCAGGGAGGGGACCCACATGGCACAACAGACCTCTCCAGCCTCGCCCGCTGCTCCCCCCAGCAGTGTGTTTCAGTTCATCTTCTGGTTCTGTTCTCCACTCTGTCTCTGTTGGATCCTCTCACCCTCCCACACCTCTGGCCTGTACCCCAGTGCTTGTATGCATAAATAAATAAAATAAATAAAATCTTTAAAAAAAAAAAGCAAAATTATATTATGGGAAGGAAAACTTGATGTCTGCAGGACAGGAATGTAAGACTTTCACTCTTTCACATTTTGTGTAGATGACTATTTGTTTAATTATGTATTAAGGTATTTCAATATTTTAAACATTGATATATATAGCTATCATCTACTTCCTTTTAAAGCCCAGCTGCCTATAGGCTACGGAAGAGTCTGACCAGGCAGCCATATTACCACGTTTTTGCTCTTTGATGCCTGGAAAATATCCTCATCAGATTCACTATTATGGATTACGCACGACCCTGTTAGTAGTTACCTTCATCCCACAGCTGCAGTTACCTTGACCCACACCTTGACCCCAGCCCTAAGGACCAGACCATCCTTTGTTAGTCTGTGAGAGACTACTAGTGTCATGCAGGGGCCCAGCAACAAGTTGACCCAACTGCTGTTTGACTCCCTTTTTTTTTTTAAAGATTCACTTATTTATGCCTACAAGAAGTGGGGAACATACAGGCCAGAGGTGTGGAGAGAGAGAAGATTAGCCAGAGAAAGAGCTGGGAGTAGAACAGGAGGATTTATTGAAATAGATTGCTGAGAGGAACAGTGGGTGAGACAGGAGAGAGCTCATATGCTGCGCCATGTGGG
>JAGFMF010012069.1:4859805-4870538 GCA_019455555.1 Galemys pyrenaicus | reverse complement strand
TCTGCCTGTTCTGCTCCCCGCTCTCTGTGGTGAGTCCTCTCACCCCCCCCCCCACACCTCTGGCCTGTACCCCAGTGCTTGTATGCATAAATAAATAAAATTAAAAAAAATAATAAAACACCAAACTTTGATTCATTAAGTCTGAAATGGGGCCCAAGAATATGAATTTCTAATAAGTTCCTAAGTATAGAAACAACCATCTTTATAGAATTACTGGTTTTGGAGATCAATTCCAGCTTAATCTACTTTTCTTTGGGTTTAACACTGTCTAATGTTTTTGAACCTTTTGTACTTTATTTTAAATTCAACAATTACATGTTTAAATGTCTCTTACATCCTGGGTGTTGA
Organism: Galemys pyrenaicus; assembly: GCA_019455555.1. Taxonomy (NCBI): domain Eukaryota; kingdom Metazoa; phylum Chordata; class Mammalia; order Eulipotyphla; family Talpidae; genus Galemys; species Galemys pyrenaicus. The sequence continues at coordinate 4,870,190 of JAGFMF010012069.1, read as the reverse complement.
ACCAGGTAATGGTGCTACAAGGTGAGCAAAACGGAATTCTCCCTGTCACATGCTGGATAAGGTAAGTTTCAAAATCATTTTCCACAGGTGCTTTTGAGCTAGAGCCTGTGAGACAAAGAGCACCATTTTGAGAGTAAGGCAGTGGTGTTTGTCATTTTAAAGGAAATTGGAAAGAGGCTAAATTGGAAAGCATAATTAAAATATTAATTTGGTGTCTTAGGGAGTAATGTTCTGTGTAAACGAATTTTTCACAACACCTAAGTCTTTAAATATTAAAACCAGTTTATTTGATATAAAGCTTTCTAAAGATGTTTTATACTTAATAATTTTTATCTGATTATGAAATTACATTTAGGTAGCATAAGGGAAAAAAAGCAAAAAACACAAATCCCAGCTCTGATAATTGCAACATGTAAAAACTATCATATTATTAGATGTGTGTTCAAAGATTCTCATCAGTTACATAATCATTTCACTAAGTCATGTTTCCTCTTGTCCTCTGCCTCTACTTATTCCTGCCTCAGGACCTGAGTATATCATTTGTTCATCCTGTTTAGGAAACACTGTTTTCATATCCTCTTGCTGCCACCTTCCACCTCCTTTTTTAGATAATGCTTTTGTAAATTCTTTCAACGGAGTTGATTTTAATACAACTAGCTTTTTAATGTAATGTTTTTCTTTATTTCATTCCTATACCCCACCCCCCATTTACTTAATTACCCAAATTCCCCACATGCTCTATATGATTTTCCTCATTGTAACTTTTTTTTTTGGTTTGCTAGTGTCAGTCATACAAACAGAATTTTTCTTACCCCTGTTTCATTTTATGCATCTATTGATGTTCATCTGCTGTGATCTTTTAGGTTTATAGGATAGTCTGTATATACACTAAAAAGTTTTAGGTTTTTTCTGAAATAATTTTTTTAAGCTACCTTTCTCATTTACTAGATAGACTTTCACTGTTGTCAGTTGTGGTTCTACTCTTAGTTTTCTCCCTTCTTTTTAATGTCCTGTGGAATGGGAAATGAGATAACCATGTACATTACAATTGTGTGTATGAAGAATGAGCCTTTTAAGAACTTCGTGATGAGCTCTATCTACTTCCTGTTTCTACATCTTTTCCCATTGGAAAATGTTGGCTAGTCCTGAGCTGTGATATACTTTACTTTTATACAGTCTTTGTTTTAACTTCAATATATATTAACCCTATACCTCCATTTTTAAAAAAAAATTTATGCATACAAGAACTGGGGTAGTACAGGCCAGAGGTGTGGGGGGTGAGAAGATTTACCAGAGATGGAGTTGCAGAGTCAGGGACAGAACAGGCAGACAGACTTGCTGAAACACACTGATGAGAGGAGCAGCGGGCGAGGCAGGAGAGGTCTGCTGTGCCATGTGAGTCACCTCCCTGGCCGGGGATCGAACTTGTACTGCAGTGGCTGTGGATTCTTCACAGTGCGTTGCTTAATCCCTTGCGCAACCAGGGAGGCCCCTACCTTGATTTTAAGTAAAGTTCAGGTTTCTGTGCTGTAGCTGGTAAAAGGGATTTCTTTTTACTGCAGGATAGTACTACCTGCTTGAGAATAGTTCTGTTTCAGTGGCTTTGCTGTATATGCGTAGCAGTGTCTTAAATCTACAAGTTTTCAGTTGTATATTGTCCTTTTATAAAAATGATTGGAAAACAAAAGTGCATTAACTGGGGGGTCTCAATATCTTTGAGATAGAGAACTGATTAGGGATATGAATCTTTAACCTTATTGGGTTAAAGTGTGCTCATTGATTGTGTCAGTTGACTATGCTCAATGCTGAATGGAAACAGCATGCCTTCCCAGGTGTCATTTCCTTAATCCTGGTCTACCATGAGCAAAACAGGGTTATACGAGGCCTGTTTCATTATACATTCTTTTGCTTAAAGTTCCATTTTCCAAGAATCTATGAGGACATTAAGTGAGATCTTTAATTAGAATGAAACAGGAAGTAAAGCATGGCAAATATGTAATAAAGTTATGTGAAAGGTGAGGTGTAATTAGGGATTTTATATTATTTTTCTGCACTCTGACTCTTGAAGAGTGGTGGAAAAGCTGTTAAAAAAAAAACCCAGTGAATATTGTTTGGCTTTAAAATGCTTGATTTTTGTCATATTTCAGGAATGCAGTCTGTGTGAAAGGAGGGTACTGCCTATGCATAGTGTTTACCTAGGCTCATTGAAATGACTGCAGAAAATTATGTATTTACTATATTCTTTGTAGAAAGATATTACTTACCCAAAGTTCTAAAGAGTTTGACTCAGAGCTTGCTGAACTGGGCTGAAAGGGATTCTGGGTCTAAAGTGAGGTTTAGAGGAAGAATTTAATGTAGTACCTGCGGGTGTATTTCTTGTTGATATTTGATGTCATTATTTGAGCCATATAAATGTCAACTGTCTCATATTGCTCAAGGACTACCTTAGCTATCTTCAGTGCATCATGGAAAGAGGAATTATGTCAGCGACAGGAGAATCAGGAAAATATTCTTCGGCTTTTGTTCATCTACACAGCCACAGCCAAAGGCATCATGTTCTTTGAGTGTATCTCCTTATTTCATTTCTGCTCTCTCCCCAAATACTGCTTAAAAATTCAGTATGCCAGTTCTTCCCAAGAGAAGTCAGTTGACATATTTCCAGTCTGCCTTTTTTTTTTTTAAAGATTTATTTATTTATGCATATAAGCACTGGGGTACAGGCCAGAGGTGTGTGGGGTGGTGAGAGGATTCACCACAGAGAGTGGGGAGCAGAACAGGCAGATCAAGGGAAGTGCACTGTTGAGGGGAGCAGCGGGCACAGCAGGAGAGGTCTGCCTTGCCATGTGGGTCCCCTCCCTGGCCGGCAGCACTTCATAGCAGCACTTCATAGTGCCTTGCCTAACCCACTGTGCCACCAGGGAGGCCCCCAGTCTGCCTTTAAAAAAAAAAAATGCATATAAGAACTGGAGTACAGGCCAGAGGTTGGGGTGGAGGTGAAAGGAGTACCAGTGACAGTAGCAAGTAGAGCAGGCAAGTCTACTGAAATACACTGCTGAGGGGAGCAGCAGGTGAGATTGGGGAGGTCTACTGTGCTATAGGTCACCTCCCTGGCTGGGGATCGAACTCTTGGTGCAGTGACTCCAGATAGCTTCATAGTGCTGCGCCTTAACCCTTTGGGTGACGAGGGAAGCCCCACATCTGCCTTTCTAAGGTTATTATTCTCCCACCCAATCAAAGTTGATATAGGTGGTGTTCCATATTCCCTTCATGGCTAGCCTACAATGCCTAGCCATCTTCATAAGGTATTTTCTGATTCTCTTCATTTGGAAGTGGTTTTTACTTTTCTCTGAACTCTGATAGAATTTTTTCCTCTGTGCTTTTCTTTTGACCTTAACCTATACTGCTAATTTGTTTTCTTTGTGTTTCTTGGAAACAGCCTCTGTGTTGGTGACTGAGAAATTTTCTGAGGCTTCATTGATAGATTCTAGGTCTGTCCTTTGTGGGTGAAAGCCCCTTAGCCTCTATTGAACAAATATGGTAGGTAGTAAAGAGCTCTAATCATCATCAGTAGACTTGGTTCACACAATTGTGAACCAACTGAATAGTTGGTTCACTATTTTACCAACTAGTGAGTAAGTTATTTAATCTTGATGAAATTATAAAATAAAGGATTTTGACCAGGGATTGCTGTCTTAAAACAATTGAATTAAATTCATTCATTTAATATTATTCTGGCACAGGGGATATAAAGATGATTAATCCTTTCTAGGCTCTGGTGTGTAGTGGGACACTGTGATAAGTGCTGTATAAAAGAATTAAAAATGGAGTGGTAGAAGAGATGAAGAAATTGTAGTTAGAAGTTGGGTGGTTTGCTGGTTATCAAATGTGTGTTATTTTGGCAGCTCTATGAATTAGAGCAGGGACTTCTAGGCTGCAGGAGCAGCTTGAGATCAGGATTTATCACCTTGGACAGTTTGGATTAGATAATTCTTTGTTGTGGGGTACCGTATTACCTCAAGGTGTTAATGGTGCCCCTCATTTGTGACAACTAAAATTTTTCCACACATTGCTAAATGTGGTGTGTGTGTGCATGCATGTGCAAAATTGAGAACCTTTGCTTAAAGTGGAGGAATGGAAGTATATATTTATGAAAGTGTAGTTTTTAGAGAAAAACCAGTAGTAGAATGGAGAAGGAATGGCAGAGATTTTTTTTTTAAAGAGATTTATTTATTTTGCATATAAACAGCTGGGGTGTGTAGTTGAGAGGTGAGAGAATTTACCAGAGACAGAGTGGGGAGCAGAACAGGCGGATTGAAATACACTGCTGAGGGGAGCAGTGGGCGAGAGAGGAGAGGTCAGTTGCACCATGTGGGTCACCTTCCTGACTGGGGATGGAACTCCTGCTGTAGTGGCTGCAGATAGCTTTATAGTGATGAGACTTAACCCTGTGCACCATCAGGGAGGCCCCCAACTCTAGAGATTTGGGGAGGGAAGAGATTATGGGAGATGAGATTAGACCTCATTGAGGCTAGATCACAAGGGATTAACTTGTGTGCTACATTAGGGCATTTAGGTTTTGTTATATGGTAAAGAGTTTTTTAGGGTAATGTGTAAGTAAAAGGAAAGATAATTAGATAAGTTTGGTGTGGTTTTTTAAAAAAGATTTATTTCTGCATACAAGAACGGGTACAGGTCAGAGGTTTGGGGTGGGGGTGAGATGATTCAGCAGAGAAAGAGTAGGGAACAAAACAGGCAGATCAACTGAAACACAGTGCTGAAGGGAGCAGCCGGCAAAGCAGGAGAGGTCTGCTGGCCATGTGGGTCACCTCCCTGGCTGGTGGCGGTGATGGAGCTCAATGGCTATGGTTTGCTTCACAGTGCTGTGCTTAACTTATTGTGCCACCAGGGAGGCCCCACCCCCTCCCCTTTTTTAAAAAGATATTTATACATACAAGAACTGGGTTGTAGACCAGAGGTGTGTTGGGGTGGGGAATTCGCCAGAGACAGATTGTGGAACAGAACAGGTGGATTGACTATATACTGCTGAGAGGAGCAGCAGGCAAGTCATGAGAGGTCTGCTGTACCAGGTGGGTTAGTCCCCCCCCCCCCACGTGGCTGCTGATAGGTTCACAGTGCTGAGGCTTAACCCTTGGACCACCAGCGGGGCTCTGTTTTTTTTTTTAAGGTAATTTTGGTTGCATCATGAAGTGACATGTTGGAGAATTGGATAGCAAGGGAATTGACAGTATTTTTAAACATTTCCTTTAAGAGAATGGTTTTAGGGACTGGTACAAAGGAATGAGATTTCCAGGACTCCCTTTGTTTGAGGGGAGGTGCTGCTAACTTGACTTTGGCTTTTCTGTCCTTGAATGGAGCCAAAAATCAAAACATCCCAGTTCTTTCTCCTCTTCCCATTTCTCCCTTCCCACTGAGAGCTTCTGTCTGTTAAGATCATTGAAAGGTCCTTTGAGAAAAAGGAGTCTATATTTTCCCATTGTTCTCTTGCAAACTTAAACATTGGATTATCAAAACATATTGCCAGTCTTAACCACCCACCTTCCCCAAAATGTAGGGGACTGGAATCTGGCATCCAAAGTATGTTGTTAGCTGTAGTATCTCCATGGTTTTTTATAGGCTCTATTTTACAGCTTTTAAAATAGTCTGATACAAAAAATATAGGTGAAAAATTTTGGCGTTTAAATAGTTGCAATAATTCCATTGGCTCTTATTTTGGAGGCTTTTAAAAATTTGTTTTTTCCCCCATCCTAAAACTTGTTTTCAGATAATGTTCATATTTTAAGTGAAGATGGTATGACCAGTGAATAGGTACTGTACTCATAGTCAAAAGTAATGTGTTTAGTTCCAGTTGTCCTGCTTTTTCTGTGTGAAGTCACCTAACCTCTTGTTAAGTCACCTAGTGAGTTAACTGTTATCTGTAAAACCAAGATGTTGGACAAGAGATTACTTAAGCTACTTTTTTGTGTGAGTACATGTTAAGAAATGTTATATTTCTGGAGTCTAGAGAAAAGAAATTTTCAAGCAAAGGAAAGTAGAAAAGGTTTTAAAAAAAGGTTAATGTGTTTAGGAGTTGTTGGATTGACAAGTGAAGGGGGATGATATAATTTGAGTGTTTCCTCTTGTTTCTCCTTTGTGTGTGTATTTGTCTGTCTGGCGAACTTTATTTTATTTAAAATCATGTGGTTTAATTGTGCTTGGCCAACAGCTTTTAGTGAGCATTTAGGAACTACAGACTTGGTAGCCAGGGGTTTAAATTCTTTGCTGGCAAAGCAGCTTAAAGTTGGGTTAAGTTTTCATTTGAAGTTTAGCTTAAGCTTTAAGAACATTACTGCTGTTGGGCCTCCCAGGTGGCACAGTGGGTTAAGCAACGCACTATGAAGCAAACCACAGCCACTGCAGCACAAGTTGGATCCCTGCTGCTGGCCAGGGAGGGGACCCACATGGCGCAGCAGACCTCTCCTGCCTGGCCTGCTGCTCCCCTTAGCAGTGTGTTTCAGTCAGTCTGCCTGTTCTGCTCCCCACTCTGTCTGGTGAGTCCTCTCACCACCCTGGACTCTGGCCTGTACACCCAGCTCTTGTATGTGTAAATAAATCTTTTTTTTTTTTTTTTAAAGAACATTAATGCTGTTAAAAAATAGTGTAGCCTGCTATGGGAAATAATAATCAGGGAATTTTTTTTCTGAACTGAGGATGAAAGTATGCAGATAAATATAGTAGCAGTGATTTTTGTCTGGCACAGATGGTTTCAGAGAAAATGTTGATACTTCATGTTTGTCACTGTAAGAGAAGTAGCAAAAAACCCTTATTTTCCTTATATATCATTAGGCCTGTGATTCTCAAATTTATTGGTCTCAGGACCCCTTTGTAATTATCGAGGACCCCAAAGTTTTTATTTATATGCAGTTATAGCCATTTATATTTACTATATTAGAAAATTTAAGACAGCAATTTTTGTATTGAAAATAATGAAGCTGCACGTTAATGTAATGAAACTGCACGTTAATGTAATAGTATTTTATGAAAAGTAACTTTACAAAACAATTATTAAGGGTGGCCATGTTTTGTATTTTTGGCTTAATAGGAAAAAAAACTGGATTCTGTATCTGCTTCTACTGTCAAATGTGTTTATATATATATATATATAAAAAGGGTGGTTCATTCTTTTAACATTATACCCCGCCCCCCCAGATTAGTAAATTATATAATACTGCATAATTTTGATGTGTTGCTACTGGTTTCTGTAGTCTCCCTATTTTCACGTTTTCTTTAGTGCCAGCGCAAATTCTGATAGAAATACTGTGCTGTGAATTGTCTTACACATGGTTAGATATCTTGGATTTGAAATTTACCTTTTAAAAAGTAGGACAAGGTTTTGAAATAAGGTAGGATTCTGTGCTAATGCAATTGAATAATAAAAACAGCTGTGCTAGTAAAACTGTTTAGGCTGTTCACTTAAAAGTTTAAATGAACAGTTGTTATAATGTACATCAGAAGCAAGAGAATCCAGGTAATTTATAGTTGGGAGAATACTTTCTCCTGAACTAATATAGAAACTATATTCTTAGGGATCTTGGGAAGGTTGAAAATGACACTTGTCAGGAGTAGATAATCTCAAATTTCAAGGGAGAAATAATCAACATTTGTTAAAACACCTACCGTTTTTTAATATACTTTCTGTATTCTCCCATTAAAACCTTCCAACAACCTGAGCCTTCTCAATACCTTGAGAGGAACAAAAAATAACACTTGGCGATTAACCATTATCTTTATAGGCATATCTGTTATATTGTAGTTGCTGAAAACCTGTTCTGCAAAATCATGTATCAAAAATTAATGGGATTTATGGGAGAAAATAGTCATTAATAGCAAACTGGTCACTCAGAAATGGTGTAACTTTATAATTAGAGGACTAACAGAAATAATCACTCTAATGAACAGACCAACTTGAGAGATTAAGTATTCCTGACAAACTATAGTAAACATAGCATTTTAAGGGGAAAAAATACATGAAAGAGGGTCATGGTTGTATAGGTAACAGTTGAGGTTACTGAGTTAGGGACACAAGTCTTGAATAAAATGTACAAAGATCAGGGAGAACTACATTAAGTACTTAAAAGCAATGTGGATGTGGCCAGACTGAGCTAAGAATGTGGGGTGATGGCCATCTGGTCCTGACTCTGTCTTCCCCCACCCGCATGATGCATTCATCTGCTGTTATTTGGTGCAAAGCAGTGTGTTGAGGGGGGATATTGCTTATGGATTAATGTGACTTGCAGGTGTGTTTACTGGCATTTGCCAGTGAGCCAAATTCCATTACAAAACTACATTGTCGTAGCAGAACAGGCTTTGAATTGATCAAGTCTTTTTTTTTTTTATTCTAAAAATCTGTACTTGTGTTCTATCCTCAGTAGTAAGTTACAAATAGTTGTCTTTAGTCTCTCCTCCACTGGAATGTTACTTAAGGGGAATGGAAACTAATATTTAATGGTATACCACCTGACACTTAAACGTAATCATTACTTCATTTAATTATCACAATCCATAAACCTTGTTATTCTCAAGTGAGGAAACCGAATCCTTTTTTTTTAAAGATTTATTTATTTATGCATACAAGAGCTGGGGTACAGGCCAGAGTCGCAGGAGGTGAGAGGATTCACCAGACAGAGTGGGGAGCAGAACAAGCAGACTGACTGAAACACACTGCCCAGGGGAGCAGCAGGCAACTCAAGAGAGGCCTGCTGCGCCATGTGGGTCCCCTCCCTGTCGGGCGGCAGGGATTGAACTCCTGTTGCAGTGGCTGTGGTTTGCTTCATAGTGCATTGCTTAACCCACTGCGCAACCAGGGAGGCCCAGGAAACCAAATCCTAAAGAGGTTTGGGGGCTTTGCCTGAGATTACACAATAAGCGTCAGCAGAAATTTAAATTTATACATTTCTGATTTCAAATCTTTCGTATACCGCACTGCTTCTGGCAAATAATTTTATGAGGCCTTTATTTAACTAGAATGGTTGATTAATACTCAATAGGATTGTATTTCTCATCTCTTAATTTCTTCTATAAAACTGAGATAGATAAAAATAGTGATATAGCATAGGAAGATGAAACAGAACTGTTGATACCATTGTATCTAGATTTGAAATCAAGATTTGCTAGTATTATGTCCTAGTGCAATTATTTAAAAAAAAATTTATTTATGCATACTAGAACTGGGGTATAGGCCAGCGGTGCGAGGGTGAGAGGATTCACCAGAGACAGAGTGGGGAGCAGAACAGGCAGATTGACTGAAGTACACTGCTGAGGGGAGCAGTTGGTGGGTGAGACAGGAGAGGTCTGCTGTGCCATGTGGGTCTCTTCCCTGGCTGGAGGCAGGGATTGAACTTGTGTTGCAGTGGCTGTGGTTTGCTTCATAGTGTATCGCCCAACCCATTGGGCCACCAGGGAGACCCAGCTAGTGCGATTATTTCTATATACCTCAGTTTTTTTCCATCTGTAAAATGGTATTAGTGAGTACTTATTTCTTAAGGTTATGGTATTTAATAAAGCATTTAAAATGCTTTAATTGATACATGGCACATGGTAAGTATGTGATACATGTTAACAGTTATTTGTCATTTCTGCCCTGTTGCTTCTCTCACTTCCCTTTTGATTTGCTTATTTTTTTTGCTTATTGTTTACAGTTCTCCTGATTTCTCATCTTTACATATCATTAATTTGAAATTGATTAAATGTAGATAAAGTTGATTTTTTAACATTCATTGATGTCTTGGATATGTATGTTTGAATGCCTGTTTGCAGGGCTGGACAATTTTAAAATAGTGGTTTAGAGTACTTGTAATGTTTCATTTTTTAAGGTGAGTGCTGTGGAGCTGAGTACATAAGTATAACCATTTTAGTTTCATCTTTGTGTGTGCCTAAATTTCTTATACTTTATATACACATTTTTGGGAAAAACAATATAGTGTATTTCTGTGGTGAGGGTCTATCTTTAGTTTTATATTTGGGAGAAAATTCAGTATTTTTATTATTTGTTGGCAGCAGGATTTTATATCATGAAAATCAGCTGAGGAACTAGTAAGTGGTTTCAATATAATTACTACCAAAATCAATATTTGATTTCCACATATTTGTGAATTTCTCTGCAGTGAAATTTAATTTTATTTCACTCTTCAGAGAACATATTTAAGTTTTTCAAATTTGTTGAGACTTGATATATAGCCTAGCCTTTGGCCTGTCCTAGAGAATGTTCATGTGTACTCAAGAATGTATACTCTGGGCCTCCCTGGTGGCGCAGTGGGTTAAGCAACGCACTATGAAGCAAATCGCAGCCACTGCAGCACGAGTTCAATCCCTGCTGCCGGCCAGGCGGG
>JAGFMF010012069.1:4808335-4838646 GCA_019455555.1 Galemys pyrenaicus | reverse complement strand
GGGGACCCACATGGCGCAGCAGACCTCTCCTGCCTTGTCCGCTGCTCCCCTCAGCAGTGTACTTCCGTTGATCTGCCTGTTCTGCTCCCTGCTCTGTCTGTGGTGAATCCTCTCACCTCCCCTCCACACCTCTGGCCTGTAACCCAGTGCTTGTATGCATAAATAAATAAATCTTTATAAAAAAAAAAAAGCAACAGCCTTGGCAAACGCACTGTGGGATGAGCACTCTTATGTGTTGTTGGGAGGGAGCAGAATTTTCTGGAATGGAATTTGGCAATGTATATGTCAGTAACCTTAAAAGTGATTGAATGTTTATATTGTCACAATGATTATGTTTCCAGAATTCTGTGTGTAACTCAACACTAAGATATACATATACAAAGATTCAGTAGAGTTCTGTTTATGTTTGTAATAAAAATTTTAAAACACTAAAATACAAACTGTGGAGCAGGCCAGTAGTTCTCTAGGTCTCAGTTTCTCTGTTTACACAGTATTTACACATAGCTTACATAATAATTAGAATTGTAACAAAACAGGAGTCTTAGATGCTTAAGATGATTCCTGAGCAATAAGTAGAATTTGAACAGTTGGAGATTTGAGAACAGACTTAAAAATGAGGAAAAGCATATTGTATGTGGATAAAAGTAGGTAACAGTTCCTTGGTAAAAGAGAGTAGGAAAATAGTGGGAGAAGTGGAAACTCTTCAACCAGATTATTTTTCAGGGCAAAAGATGCAAACCAAGCATTTACATTATAAACAGAAATGTAAGGCAGTTAGAATAGGATGTACTGTTTAAGGCAGTTCTGGTTTTCTAACACTTTTAATAATACCGTACCAAAAAATTCGTAAAACAGCAAGCTGTCCCTTAATTCTAATTGATTTGCTACCCTGTGGCCAATAACCAGCTTTCAGAAAAAGATTCTAAATGATTTAGGAAAAAATGTCCCAATGTTGAATGAGAAATGACAGAAATAACAGGTATAATCCTCATCTTACTGAGTAAATAGAGACAAGATTTTTTTTGACTCATAAAATAAAGATTGTAAAAAAACCTGAAAATGTAGTTAATTGAAAGTTAGTCTTTTGTTGTGTTGGAGTTAACAGGTTGCAATTATGTTTGTCTATGTTTTATAGGAGCGTGTATATATAATATCTACTAGGGGAAGAATTAAAAAAAAAAGTTATAAATTTCAAACACAAACATGTCTGTTGAGCATCCGACACAACTCTGTTACACAGCCTTTTAATAGGTGCTAAAATGACTGAGAGGGGAGTCTTCTAAAATGGCCATCAGCCTGCAGTGGGTAGAAAGATTGTATAAAATTCAGCTTAAAATTTATAGTTAATTTCAATTTGGAAAATAAAATGCCTCTACTTTCTACATTAAGAACAAGTATCATAAAAATTCCTTCAGTTGTGAAAATATTATGCATTGCTAAAGTGGGGAGAAAGAGAAAGCTATGCTAAGAATTGTTAGAGGGAAAAAAAGTAGCTTCATCAGTTGACAGGACTTGTTTAGAAACCACAGTTAAGAATTTTTAAATAATTGGATAATAGTTTGAGACTAGGGAAATTACAAATTATTTCCTCTTCAAATTAAAAAAAATTCAGAAATTTTTATTTGTAAAATGTGATATTTCATATTTGTATACAGTAATTTCTATCATGCTCATATAATATCAGGTATAAGCAGAGAGAGGTTAAGAGCATGTACTTCAGAATTAGACCAGGATTCAAATCCTGACCACAGTTTGAACTGTTTGACCTTGGGCTAATAACTTTTGTCTTGAGTTAGATTTTTCATCTATTAAATGGCAGCAGAATACTTTCTTCAGTTGTAGGAGGATTAAATAAAATTATTTTACTGCTCTCTGTGGTGAATCCTCTCACCCCACCCCCCCCACATCTGGCTTGTACCCCAGTGCTTGTATGCATAAATAAATAAATCTTTAAAAAAATAAATAAAATTATTTTAAAGTACATTAGCACAGAGGCTTCAAAAAACAATGCTCATATCTCTTTTAAAATTTTATATTATTTTTCCCTAATCTGCATTGGTATCTGAATGTTTTATATATTTTATAGAAACCTAAATCTAGAATATTTAATTTTTAATTAAGACTTCGTCGCCTGATTCTTCCAATGAAAACTCCCCGGCAACTCCCCCAGATGAACAAGGTCAGGGTGATGCTCCACCACAGCTTGAAGATGAGGAACCTGCATTTCCACACACTGATCTGGCTAAGTTGGATGACATGATCAATAGGTGAGTTGATTTTGTTTTCTTTTTCTTTTTCTTCTTTTAGTGTGTGTATTACAGAGAAAAACCAACTGAGTTTCTCAGTTCTCAGCAGTGTGATTAGTAGTGGATAAGAAAAGAGAAAGAGGAGACAGAAATATCACATGAAACATGTTGCCTACTTAATAGCCTTAACATCTTATTCATTGCCAAATACTTTGTAAGCCATCATTCTTAATGGACTTAAAAGATGAAAGACAATAACAATGTCAGTTAAGTTCTCAGATTAATGATGATAGCCCTAGCTAATGTGTTTCTGAAGTAGAACTGTGTGTTTGATTTCCCTTTTTAGTTTATGAGGATTTTTTTCTTACTGATTTGTTGATTGCTAGGTTGCTGTATGACTTTAATAATTTTTGGATGGCCTTCAGGGTTTCAGGTCATAAGGAGATTGAGTTCCTCAAGCCTGCCCCTTGTGAACCCTTGACTAGTCCGAGGTATTCAACAGTCTTAGCTATTTATTTCTCTTGATCTTCATGTTGGCATGAAGTTCAGAGCATAATTTTTCTAGTATAACCATATCCCCCTTACCATACTACTACCATTCATATACACCAATTACTTGAAGGAAGACACCCAGAGAATGTAAGTTTAATCTTCTGTGCAGGAAAGAAAGAGATTTAAGAAGATATGAGAAGAGTATTTCAGGGAACTACACATAACTATGGTATTCAACAGGCTGTGGGTTCAAGGGTTCAACAAGTAAGGGTTAAGGAGATGTGACACATCCCTTTCCACCCTCCAAAAATAAAAGTAATGGAAAAATACATTCTTATAGGCACTTGCCTCACTAAGTTTTCTTGTTATATTTCACTTTCTAAAAGTCATTTTGTTGGGGGGAAAGGATGTCATGAACAAACTCCATAAACAGGTTTTATGAACCCCCACCCCCACACAGACCAGAGAGACCCAAGACACCAAGGACTACGAATCCCATAATGTCATCACCTCTAAAGGGAGGATTGCTGGGAACTGAGGGTGGAGTTAAGCAGCCAGGCTTGGTAGATAAGCAGACATATGGTCCTTGAGTATGCTTGGATTTTTGCTGGCTTTCAGCATGCCATTGGGGTCCCAACTTGCCAAAACTAGTAGGACATATTCATGAGTTCATCTCTCTCTCTTTCTCCCTGAGTTGTTCCTTTCTTCATTACCCCTTTTTATAAGTAAACCCTTTGTTAGACTTTTTGTGTGTGCGCCTGCAGTTAAGTCTCATTATAAGGTCCTTTTTGAGTGCACAGGTGAGGACCCACAGGCCAACCCTTTTCATATTGGGGTTGCCCTGTAACAAGTGAACACTATTATGTGTATAAAGGTAAGGGAAATAGAAATCCTTTGTGGGTTTTTTAAAAATTCTGATTACATTAGTAATACAAGTATGCATTGTTAAACATGGAACTTATTTATGCCAAATTAAGGCTACCGGTGTGGAGAGGGGAACCAATGTACTATGCTAGCAATAGACTTGTGTGTGGTATGGTAACATAAATCTGAGAGGTGTGACCCAATATTCCTAAATCATACACAGTGTTGTAAACCAGAATTCCTGCAATAAGAAATAATACAACTTAGTAAAAAAAAAAAAAAAAAAGGAAAATAATTTATATCAGTAACATTCTGTATAATTTCCTCCTTATGTATATACAACCCCATCAAAAATTACCATCGAGTGTTGAGAGTACATTATTCCAGATTATTTTTGCGTTTGCTATTTTTCTGCTAATATAGGATCTTACATCTTTTTTTTAAGATTTATTTAATTGTGCATAGAAGAGCTCTGGTACAGTTCAGAGGTGTGGGGGGTGAGAGGAGTCACCAGAGAGAGTGGAGAACAGAGCAGCAAGATTGACTGGAATAAACTGCTGAGGGGAGCAGTGGGCAAGGCAGAAGAGGTCTGCTCTGTCCTGTAGGTCACCTCCCTGGCCAGGGATTGAACTCCTGCTGCAGTGGCTGTGGATAGCTTCATAGTGCTGAGACATAATCCCTTGTGCCACCAGGGAGACCCTATACTATGTCATTTTCAGCTTGTTTTTCTTTCTTAGTTTATCTTGAATATTTTTCCTAGTAATAAATGTATATTTGATTCATTGTTTCAAACGGTATATTTGAAAGAAGAAGCAAATGTGACTTATTAACAGTAAACAAGTGAATTACAGTCAGATGAAAAATTTATGAAGTTGTTTGCAGTATCCCTGACCAATCTCTGTAGCAGAGATGTCATAACAAAAGGTTGTAGTACTCTTGCTTTTTGACTTTTATCTGGTATTTGATGGTTGTTAGTGTAGTATACTTGTGTAGACTGGAGGATGAAGTCACATTAGCAAATACTGAAGGAGAAAGAAATAGAAGTTTTTTATGTAAATAAAAACTGATGAAACTAGTAGATATTTGTTTCTAGTAGATTACCTGGTATCGGAGCATTTTTTACTAAAATAGATGTTTTTTGACTTGTAGGTTAAGTTGGGTGGTCTCAAAGAGGGAAGAGCTGGGAAAACATTAGGCTGCCTTTGGGACTAGAGAACATATACTGCCACCCTGGCAGTCTACCCTCTTGTTTGAGGGGGAAGGGCTGGTGTGAAGGCACAGATTTGGAGACCATGACTCAACTAACCTTCAGAAAAAGCTGATGAATTGAGGCAGAAACCAGTCATTTGTCACCTAAATTTTTTCTTCTTTGTGAGAACATGGAAGACAAGGGGGGGTCATTGTGTCTTCTCTACCTATTTCCTGAAAGAGAACTTTCCTATGAACTCTCACATTAAGTATTTTTTAATTGACTCTTGATTACTACAGTTGTTTTATATTATTATTAAGAATAATTTCCCCCTCACTGTTAGATCTTTTAACCGTTCTTTTTTAAAAATTCTGTTTGTAGAGACAACAGATGGTGGTTAGTCTCATAAAGCAGATAATCTGTCAAACGTTTTAATATTTCAATGCTATTTTAATATATTTATAGTGAGGTAAGTGATTGATTATAGTTAGTAACTCACTTATCGGTCCTCTTACTGTATAACCATTTTTTTATTTATTAAATCTTTTAGGCCTCGATGGGTGGTTCCAGTTTTGCCAAAAGGGGAATTAGAAGTACTTTTAGAAGCTGCTATTGACCTTAGTAAAAAAGGTAAGTGTAGACCAATATTTATTTATTTATGCACACAAGAACTGGGATGTAGGCTAGGGGTATGGGGGTGGGAGGGGGTGAGAGGATTTAGCAGAGACAGAATGGAGCAGAATAGGTGGGTCTACTGAATTTCACTGCTGAGGGGAGCAGCAGGTGAGACAGGAGAGGTCTGCTGCACCATGTGGGTCACTTCCCTGACCCGAGATTGAACTTGTGTTGCAGTGGTTGCGGAAACCCCACAGTGCAGCACTCAACCCCTTGCGCCAACAGGGAGGCCCTCTATAGTCATTCTTACGGCATTGGAGATAAAAATAAATGGTAGTAACTATGGATATATCACAATTGAAATCATTATATAAAAATGAATATATTTAGTACCTTGCTTAAGTCTATCTCCTCCATAGCAGGGGTGAAATATCTTTTGTTAGAATAAATATCCCTCCAGTTTTTAAAGAATGTGTGTTTATACCTTGTTAATCTTGTAAAAATCCATGTAATAAATTATGAAAATGCATTATTAGAATACAATTATTCTAAAGGATTCTTAGTTCATATATACATCAACAAATTCTTTTGAAGACTTCTTTGCTAAGCATATCTTAGGTCTTGACTATCCAATGATAGGTAAAAACGTTACCTCTTGTAAATTGAAAATCAAATAATACATTGTACAAATTGAATAACTTTCCATTTTATCACAATTTAAGAGCTTTGTGTTGGGCGCACATGGTTCTGTTGTCTTTCTAAAATCAGATGAAATTAAGCAAAGATGTAAAGAAACAGTTGCTGAGACATAAGAGAGACTAGTAGGAAGTCAAGACAATTCATCTTACTTGATGGGACACTTATTGAATAGTGTACATAAGGGCATTTTCTACCCACTTCCCGCCACTCTAGTTGTACCACACTAGCTAAGCTCCTTAGCTTGAGGCTTCTGCTAAGTTAGTGCTGCTGTTGCCCACCCTCTAACAGCCATGATGATTATATTGGGACTTTATCACCCATAATGAAGTGTTCTCCAACATCTACAAGAGCTGGGAGATCTCAGACAGGC
This sequence comes from Galemys pyrenaicus, assembly GCA_019455555.1. Taxonomy (NCBI): domain Eukaryota; kingdom Metazoa; phylum Chordata; class Mammalia; order Eulipotyphla; family Talpidae; genus Galemys; species Galemys pyrenaicus. The sequence continues at coordinate 4,832,171 of JAGFMF010012069.1, read as the reverse complement.
TGTGCCTGAAAGTAGAAGATGGTCAGCAGGAGTGAGGGTAACACTGATTATTCACTCAGTAGTATGCCTCTTCTGAGAGCATGGAGGGAGAAGGTGCCAAAATAAAGCTCTGGTGTTGATATTGTCATGAATTACCACTTGTAGGAAACTAGCTTCACAAAATAACCCTATAAGAGGTACATCAAAGGTTACATGAAAAATCTCCTAAAGGCAAACTTGCAGAGAAATCAGAAAGCATAAAACCTGTTATTAGTGACTGCACAATAAATTAAAACATACTGTTGCTAATTTCAAAAACTATAGTTTATTGTGAAAACAATCCAAATGGTATGGTTGCTCTTGCTGGACTACCATGAGGATGATGTGACCCTGTCTTATGTTTTTGGTTTTTTTTGTTTTTGTTTTTTTAAAAAGTTATTTATTTATTTATTTATGCATACAAGCAGTGGGGTACAGGCCAGAGGTGTGGGGGGTGAGAGACAGAGTGAGGAGCAGAACAGGCAGATGGACTGAAATACACTGCTGAGGGGTGCAGCGGGGAGGCAGGAGGGGTCTGCTTTGCCATGTGAGCCAGGGATCAAGCTCATGCTGCAGTGGCTGCTCATAACTTCATAGTGCTACAACTTAACCCCTTGTGCCACCAGGGAGGCTCCTAAAATACACTGTTAAGGGTGGCAGCAGTGGGTGAAACAGGAGAGGTCTACTTAACCATGTGGATTAATTCCTTGACCAGGAATCGAACAGGCCTGAGGTGGGCCATCATGGTGGTAACTCTGAGATTTAACCTCTAGGCCCCTGATGATTGTGCTTTTGTTTGTTTGTTTATTTATTAAGATTTTTTTTTTAATGCATGCAAGAGCTGGGTTGCAGGCCAGAGGTGCCGGGTTGTGACAGGATTCACCAGAGACAGAGTGGGGAACAGAACAGGCAGATTTACTGAAATACACTGCCAAGGGGAGCATCAGACAAGTCAGGAGAAGTTTGCTGTGCCATGTGGGTCTCCTCCCTGCCCTGGGATCAAACTCTTGTTGCAGTGGCTATGGATAGCTTCATATTGCTGCCGCTTAACCCCCTGTGCCATTAGGGAGGGTCCTGTTTTTGAAGTTTTTGATGATTATTTTTGTTTCTGTATCGGTTACATTTTGACACATAAGAGCTTCCATAGTAATTGCAGTATTGTTACCTTCTGGACCTTTTATGGTAATATTTTGAATTTTTTTCCAAAGATACTCTGTATTTGTTTGCTGTCAGCAAACTATAATTATTACTTTCTGCTTTTTATCATATAGTTGCACATTGTAAAACAACTAGAGAAATACTTTTACATTAATTTTTCTATTCTCTACTTAGGTCTTGATGTTAAAAGTGAAGCATGTCAGCGATTTTTTCGAGATGGATTAACAATATCATTCACAAAAATACTTACAGATGAAGCAGTGAGTGGCTGGAAGTTTGAAATTCATGTAAGTCTTGGATTTGATGTTAAAACATTAGATTTACATAGTGGTGTCTATGAATATTTTCATATCCATGTATAAAATATATATTTGGTAATATTTGATAAAGGGTCTTAAAATGAGAAACCCTAAAATAATTTTAAAATGTATAGGTTCTATTGAAAGCATAACAACCATTTAGAATGCTTAGGAGATTTAGAGTTAGAAAACTCTGGTTTGATCTATCTCCTGGATTTTTTGTTTTTTAAGATTTATTTATGCATACAAGAACTGGGATACAGGCCAGAGGTGAGGGGGGATGAGAGGATCTACCAGAGACAAGAGTGGGGAATAGAACAGGCAGATTAACTGAAATACACTCCTGAGGGGAGCAGCCGGCAAGGCAGAAGAGGTCTGTTGCGCCATGTGGGTCACCTTCCCAGTAGGCGGCAGGGATCGAACTTGTGCTGTAGTGGCTGCAATTTTGCTTCATAGTGTGTTGTTTAACCCACTGCGCCACCAGGGAGACCCCTGGATTCTTTTGAAAGATTTATTTATGCATATAAGAGTTAGGGTGTGGGTGGTGAGAGGATTCATCAGAGACAGAGTGGGGAACAGGACAGGTAGATCTCCTGAAATACACTGTTGAAGGAAGCAGCAGGCAAGACAGGAGAGATCTGCTGCACCATGTGTGTCAGCTCCCTGGCCAGGGATCGAATTCATGCTGCTCATAGCTTCATAGTGTTGAGGGTTAACGCTTTCCCCACCAGGTAGGTGACCCTCTCCTAGATTCTTTTAACCTTAGACAAATCTTACCACTTTTTATTGAAAATACAATCCTATTATTTGTGAAGATCCGCTATCATAAATACTGCAAAGAAAAACACCCATGGTCAATGCAGAGAAATTATTACCACACAAAAAGAGACAGCAAAGACATCCTCATGTTTTGGTGTCCAAGAGTGGGAGAGAAAATAAATTCACTGAAAATTTAAAGGAAAAGCTAGTATTCAGTTTTTTAGTCTGAATTCAAATTATAGTTGTGATACCCATAAATCCTCAGATGGAGAAATTGAAGTGGTCTCAGGTTGGTGGTGACCTCAAATGACTGGCAGAATCAAACAAATCTTCGAAGCTTTCAATCTAAGACTGTATATTATACTTTGGTTTTAAGATACAGGCATATTCCAGGCATCTGGGAAACAGAAAATGTACATACTAGATTGGTAAAATTTTATCATTATTCGAAGTATCAGTTCCTAGTTTATATTATGAAAATGGTCATAGATTGTGAAGTAGATACTTTGGTGTACTGTGAACCATTTCCCAAATGTAAATACAGTATAAAAATTCCAACGTCTTCTGATTCAGCTAGTAAAACTATAAGTTTAGAAATGGAAACTTTCAAAGTTGTTGCAGACTTAGGCACTGAGGCTTTGATAACAATTGTACTTCATCTGGATAATAGATAAATTATTAAGATTTTAGAATTGCTGCCTCTAGTATACATATTACAAAGAGAAAACATTGGTAGTTTGCATCTTGTCTATGGATATAGAGCAGAACCTACATTATTTTGTAAGCCATTGCATATGACTTTTGAAAGTAGGTATTATATAAATAAGTAAATGCTGATTTGTCTTTTTTAATGTCAGTTTGAAAACATAGTTAAAAATGACTAAACATAATTGAAATGATCAGTATTGTGGAATGTGGTAATTACTATTGATATATAATTAATAGAGGATATTTCTATTTGGAGTTGAAGTATTTTGATCTTAAAAGTTACCTTTCCCCCCCACCCCTTATATAATAGAGGTGTATTATCAACAATACTCATCGCCTGGTGGAACTGTGTGTGGCCAAGTTGTCCCAAGACTGGTTTCCACTTCTAGAACTTCTTTCAATGGCCTTAAATCCTCATTGCAAATTCCATATCTACAATGGTACACGTCCATGTGAATCTGTTTCTTCAAGTGTTCAGTTGCCTGAAGATGAACTTTTTGCGCGATCTCCGGACCCTCGATCACCAAAAGTGTGTTGGTTTATTTTCAAAATTAAATATTATAGTTATAAAATTTGCTCTACTGCATGATTTTAGGTGAATTCCTGTCAACATGGGGAAGAGTAATTTTGTTTTCTTCTTAAGGGGATTCTCCATTATTTTTTGTTGTAGAAATATTTTAGCTTTATTGAGTTATAATTACAAAATAGTTTTTTTTACACTTTCTCCACGTGTAGTTAGTCCTCATTGTCGTCTTTTCAGCTTCCTAAGAAATAGTCATAATTTGATTTAGTGTGAAATACAATTTTTTTCATTTTAAATAAGAGTGGAGTAGGCGATTCCTTCTTTGACCAAAGCCATGATCATTTTAGACATTCTCAGATTTTGACTTCAAATTTAGTATATCCTATAAATACCTAATAAGTCAGACAAGTAAAATTAACAAAAATTAGAAATGAAAGCAAAATAGTAAAATTAAATATTAAATGTGTATATTTTATATGTAAATATAAATGTTCTCCAGTGTAAACAGTATAAACAGTATAAACCAGCATAAACAGCATACACTTTCACAAATGTATCCCTAAAGTCTGCTTTTAATAAGTAGTAATTAACAATATAGTTTTTAAAATTTATAATTCTGAGAGACAGCTAATATTGTAGCCCTTATAAAAAAGTAGGACCAGGCGGGAAAATCTGAATTTATACATATTATGAATGCTTGGTTTATGCTATTAAAAGCTAAAATTATTAAAATGTGTTGAACTTATAGCTGAAATTTTCTTGACATTTTCCAGGATTCATATTGTTGCCACTTAACGCCTTTTGTGGTTATATAAGTCAAATTTCTATCTAAATAATGGAAACCTTCAAGATTGTGTGTGTGTGTGTGTGTGTTTCTCTCTAGAGGTCAGGCTGTAAGAGAGTCACAGGGAATAACAATTTTTTGGGGAGGGGGGTTTATTTATATATATTTGACATCAGTTGTAATCCCCATGTGTTCCCCATCACCATATCACCAGTGCACCATCACCTCAGTCCCCCGTGCTCCCATCTGCCCTCAACCCTCCCCCTCCCAGGAATAACAATTTAAGATGATTTCTGTAGAAGACATTTATCTCTCTCTCTTTGAAGCCTAGCTCTGCTTCAGTATTCTAGCTACTGAGTGTTCCTAATTGCTTAAATGTATATTGCAACTATAGACAGTTGTTCAATATATTGTATATAACTTGAATACATCAGCCTCTAATTAGTCTTATTCCGGTTTTTAGAGAAATAAAAATATAAGTATGTACTTGCCTACAATTCCTTGAAAGGCAGAAGGGACCAGGTGAATAAAGTGCTCAAGTTTTTGATTATTTTGGATTAAATTTGTCTGACCAAATAAAAGGGAAGGAAATTACTGTAATGGAATCATGTAGTAGTTGATTTATTTGAATGTAATTAATTTAGATTCTTATAAACTTATATCACTTAGCCTTAGTTAGCATGTTGTCCCTTGCAGGCAGTTACCTTTTTACTTAGTATTATTCCTTTCTCCATGACATATTTTTATTTTTAAATAACTGTAGAAGTTAATTTTGCTTAAGGTTTAGAGAAATCCATGTTTCAGCTCCCCTAATTTTCTCCTTGATGGCTTCTAAAATGTAGCCATTTAGAAGGAGGTAAGGTATAAAAGATTGTCTTTGAGTACATTAATATTTAAATACATTTGATCCTTACAGCTAAATCACTTTTCAATTCATTTTAAGGCATGGTTTTAAGTACAAAAACCATTGCCTATTCTAACTGCACACTATTTTGAGTTACTGTTATCCTTTAGGAAATAATTTGAAATAATCTCTACTATTGTTAGTGTGATACTTTTTTTTTTTTTTAAAGATCCTTATTTATGCTTACAAGAACTGGGTATAGGGCAGAGGTGCAAGCAGTGAGAGGATTCACAGAGACAAGAGTGGGGAGCAGAACAGGTGGATTGACTAAAATACACTGTTGAGAGAAGCAGTGAGAGAGACAGGAGAGGTTTGCTGGGCCACATGGGTTAGTTCTTTGACCAGGGATTGAAGTCATGCCGAAGTGGCTGGCAATAGCCTGATAGTGCTGAGATTTTAACCCCTGCACCACCAGGGAGGCCCTATCATGATACTTTTAAGGTGAGAACTGCTTGCATTCACATGGCTCTGCAAGAGTATCCACCATAAGGTTCTAGTTAGGGCATAATAGATATTAATACCAGCAATTAGTTTTTAATTGATAGTTTACTCTCAGGCTTTAAGATTATTATATTTATAGAGAATAGTTATTTTCAACTATAGCAAAAAGTGAATTCAAAGTGTCTTAGGTTACCAAATGTCTTTTTTTGTTTTCAAAGCATCTTATTCCCCTCCCTCTCAAGTTTTTTAAAAAATGTATTTCAAAGTATATTTTGATAGGTGTTCTCATGATGGGGCTATCTGAAATAGAAACATGGCTGCTAATTTCTGTTCATAGCTGTATTGGTACAAGCAGTGATTTCCTAGTGATTAGTACTGCTACTTGATTCTTTTTTTTAAAATCTCACAGATGGATTGCTATGAAGACTGTGTAGTAGTGTATAGTTTTTTAAAAGGTGGTTTGCAGTAATTTTATTAGGTTTCCTATTTAAAGTATGTTTTGATCAAGAAATGACCTCATAATAGTGTTATTTTTCCATTAATGTAGAAAGTTAACTTTTTTCATTAACTATTACAGGGATGGCTGGTGGATCTTCTCAACAAATTTGGCACATTAAATGGGTTCCAGATTTTGCATGATCGTTTTATTAGTGGGACAGCGTTAAATGTTCAGATCATTGCAGCCCTTATTAAGTAAGTTATGTTTTAAAATATGTATTAGGTGCACTGTTGATTTTGCTATTTTATTGCTTGATAAAAATTGAGGGTTTATTCAGATTGGTTTCCTCTTAAAGTGGCAACTTGAGGTTTTTTTTTTAATTACGTAGTCTGAATTCAGTTATAGTTGATAGTAAGAAATTAATGCAAGACTTTTTGTTTTATTTCAGACCATTTGGACAGTGCTATGAATTTCTTACTCTCCACACAGTGAAGAAATACTTTCTTCCAGTGATAGAAATGGTTCCTCAGTTTTTAGAAAATTTAACTGATGAAGAACTGAAGAAAGAAGCAAAGAATGAAGCCAAAAATGATGCCCTTTCGATGATTATCAAGTCTCTGAAGAATTTAGCTTCAAGGGTTCCGGGACAAGAAGAAACTGTAAAAAATTTAGAAATATTTAGGTTAAAAATGATACTTAGGTATGATATTTACCTCTTTAAGCAACTGTTTCTGTGAATATTTAAAATTATACTTAATACTGAATTTCTCTTACAGATTATTGCAGATTTCTTCTTTCAATGGAAAGATGAATGCACTGAATGAAGTTAATAAGGTGATATCTAGTGTATCATACTATACCCATCGTCATGGTAACCCTGAGGAGGAAGAGTGGCTCACAGCCGAACGAATGGCAGTAAGTTTGTTGATTATACTTCCATGAAAAAGAATTGATCAAAACCAAAATGCAGAGTGTTGCTATGGAAAGTTAATAATATTGACATTTTAATAAAGATCTTGAAATCAGGAGGTGTTTGAATTGATTTACAACTGTTCATTGTGTGAACTTTTTGTAATTACAGCTTATTATTTGATAGTGAGAAACCCATCAAGATTGCTATACTTAAATACTATGTTTGAGTAAATGCTAGAGTATTATTAATATGATTTCATTATTATTCAAGAAAACATTTCTGTATATTCAAAATTGAGTTCCATGAAATTGTTCTAATTTTTCTTAACAATATATTATGTTAGTATTTTAAATTTTCTTTTAAGTCCTCCAGTATTTTTTAACATTGTGAAAATATATGTATTTTTAAAAGCTTTTTTAAATTTCTGCCTTTAAACAAGTGTTTGAATTATATTTAGGAATGGATACAGCAAAACAATATTTTATCCATAGTCCTGAGAGATAGCCTTCATCAACCACAGTATGTAGAGAAGCTAGAGAAGATTCTTCGTTTTGTCATCAAAGAAAAAGCTCTGACCTTACAAGATCTTGACAATATATGGGCTGCCCAGGTAAGGAATTGAAGATGTAACTATTTAGTTTATAAAAGATACCAAAAAACCAAATATACCAGTCAGTATGAAACCCAGAGCATAAATTGCTTCACACTTACTATGTTTAAATCCTTGTTATTTGTAAAAATCCTGTCAGGAATCTTTTTGAAATAGCCAGTAATATCTCTTAAATAATTTTATCATTTGGGAAAGGTGGGCATTTTGTAATTTTTTTGGTGTACAACACTGGACTTGATTTAGGGGAGAATAGGTTCATAGTAAAATGTGTTACCATACCACCCTACCCTCAGTCACCTATGGGATCAATCCTCCCTTTGTTCCCACTCCTACCCTCTCTTATGGATCCCTTATGGATCATATGGAAAGTATTGTTGAGTTCTAGAATATGTAGCTTTTTTTCCCCGAGTCTTAAAAAACCAAGAAAATGTTGAGTTTTTGCATTTGAGTGTGTGTAGTTCTGGTTTTAAAACAATACTTTATTGAGCATGTCTATTTTTCTCCTACTTAGAATGGGTATGTAAAACTCAGTAAACTGTAATAAAGTTTTCCATGAACCCCCAAAATATTCATTAACCACATATATCAACTTTAGTTGTCAGGTTTACATGGCACTTGAAAAGCACTTAAAAGATGAAGGAGATGGGAATACTTTATTATTGTCATAAGCAGTATTCACTTATCTGCTGTTCAAATTCCAGTATGCTATGATGTTCTTTGTTTTTGTTCAATAGGCAGGGAAACACGAAGCCATTGTGAAAAATGTACATGATCTACTGGCAAAGTTGGCGTGGGATTTTTCTCCTGAACAACTTGATCATCTTTTCGATTGCTTTAAGGTAATAGATTCCAATAAAGTATTGTCATTTCATTTCTAATGGCATTAGTTCATTACATATGTTCCACTTAGCCAGTAATACTTAAATAGAAGTTAATTAAACATTGTTTTTGTTTGAAGGAATTTTTCATTGTTTTCTTACCTAATAAGAACGTGATGTCCATTTTAGTAATAGCGCTCATAAATAAAGGGGTTCCCCCCTCCCAATTCATGTTGTGACTTTGAGTTTCTTACTCCTAGCTGTTTTATTTTTATTATAGATTCAAGTAAACTGTAGGACTACAGGAAAGATGAGTAAGATTCCAATTAAAAATAAGGATCCAAAGCAAGTAATTGCTCATACATTGGTATCCTGGGGTAGGGTGGTGTGCACAGGAAAAATGAAAATATCCATAAGGTAGCCCGTGAGTCCCTATAATCATCTGCATAGGTGCCATCATGTTTTACGCACCATGATCTCTCTCCAGTGGCTAGCTTTGAGTTTATAAAATCCTAATAATTGGGCCTCCCTGGTGGCGCAGTGCACTATGAAGCAGACCGCAGCCACTGCAGCATGAGTTCGATCCCTGCTCCTGGCCAGGGAGGGGACCCACATGGCGCAGCAGACCTCTTCCTACTCGCCCACTGCTCCCCTCAGCAATGTGTTTCAGTCAGTCTGCCTGTTCTGTTCCTGGCTCTGTCTCTGGTGAATCCTCTCACCTCCCTGGACTCTGGCCTGTACCCCAACTCTTATATGTATAAATAAAGAAAAATAAAAATACACATAAAAAATCCTAATAATTGGTGAATTTATTTATAAAGGACTTAAAACCTTTAGGGCATTGCTTAGAGGGTAGCTTTCTGTTAACTGGCATTATATCATGAAAATAATCTTATTTTAAAAAAATGACAGTACTGACTAGTAGGAAAATAAGTTGCTGCAACCATTTTGAAAAACAGTTCGGTTATTTCTAGAACAGGGTAAGATTCTCATGACTCATCAGTTTGAATATATTCTCTAAAGAAAGTCATGCATATGTACACCAGGAAACATTTTCAACAAATATAGGATAATTATTAATAATAGGAAAAGTGCTATATAGAATTGCATTAACGTAATCTTCAGAAATAGGCCCTGCTTTATCTGAAGGGCTGCTCACCATTGTTATTTTCAATTTGCATAATAGTCTCACACAGGTATTTTCATTATGTATTGTAATAATGGTGTGTATTTGAACCTTTTTTCATGTGTACATCACAATATGAAGAATTTTAAAATACTAATTTACTGATTTCTACTCTAAAATTCAGGTGAATTTTAAGCACATTAAAGTTGTAAATCACTTCCTTACAGAAAATTTCAATTGAGAAGAACAAAGCTTTGAGTGGCTTATTGTTTTTTTTTTTTTTTATACTTATAAATTTTTCTTTTTTCCCCTTTGGCCCATTGAAGTACATTAAAGGCAGTTGAGGAAATAATAGTTCATTATCATGGGGACTCTAAAGTTAATTGCCATTAATTTTTTTTAATCTGGAGATGACTTCTTAAATGCTGTTGCATGACCAATGATGTCAATATTGGGAGAAAGAAAAAGAGGTCATTTGGTGTCCTCTTCTAAGGATGGTCACAATAAAATAGTCTAAATCTAAAAATCCATTATCTAACCATCTTTTGTACCCCTTTGTCTTATAAGGTTTTGAGCACTTGTTATTTTGTAACAAGCAGTATATTTGAAAGTGTTGGTAAATCTAACAGTTTTTAGGGAGTGTCTTCTAACTTTCTACCAAAGGTGATTCAAAAGAAACATAACATCCAGGTCACTTTGGTGTTCTTTTATAGACTACAACCAAGTGATTACAACTTCATTAGATATTTTTTTTTTAAAGATTTATTTATTTATGCATACAAGCACTGGGGTACAGGCCAGAGGTGGGGGGCTGGTGAGAGGATTCACCACAGAGAGCGAGGAGCAGAACAGGCAGATCAACGGAAGTACACTGCTGAGGGGAGCAGCGGGCACAGCAGGAGAGGTCTGCCACGCCACGTGGGTCCCCTCCCTGGCCGGCGGCAGGGATCGAACTCGTGCTGCAGTGGCTGCGGTCTGCTTCATAGTGCGCCGCCCAACCCACTGCGCCACCAGGGAGGCCCTCATTAGATTTTTTTAATGCTACTTCATATGATTTTTAAATGTTTGAGTTCTAGTTAGTCTTTATTCTTAAAAGTGGTTATACCAATTTACAGCCCCATCAAGAGTTTCACATCCTTGCCACCACTTACTTTTGTTAGAATTCTGGATTTTTGACAATCAGCTTGTGTAAAATGTGACCTCATTGTGGTATTGGTTTTTATTTCTTTGATCACTAACGAGGTTTAACATTCATATTCATCAGTTCAAGGGTTGCAGATTTTTTTAAAAAATTTTTTTATTCATACAAGAACTGGCACAGGCCAGAAGTGTGGGGGGGGAGGGTGAGAGGATCCACCAGAGACAGAGTAAGAAACAGAACAGGCAGACTGACTGAAACACACTGCTGAGGGGAGCAGGGGGCGAGGCAGGAGAGGTCTGCTGCACCATGTGGGTCACCTCCCCGGCCGCAGCAGGGATTGAACTTGTGCTGCAGTGGTTGCGGTTTGCTTCATAGTGCATTGCTTAACCCACTGCGCCACCAGGGCAGGTCTGGGTTGCAGATTCTTGTAGTTTGTGGTTGTCATTTTACTTTGTGGTGGCTTTGGATAAACAGATTCTTTTTTTAAAGTTAATACTGTACACGCAATAAAAAATAGTTATGTGCATATAAAGTGAATTTAAAACTATATTGTGGAGAGACCAAATGCATACATAAAAAAATTAAAATCTTGCAAGAAAATTTAGGTGATTACATGTGCAATCCAGGGCAGATAATCTTGTTAGACTTACCCTTTTCATATGTACAGTTGCCCTTCAACAACATAGGTTTGAACTATGTGAATCCACTTATGTGGATTTCTGAATTCAGGGATTGCAGTTTGATATTCAGAATCTCTATATGGAACCAGAGTATGAGTTATACTCAGATTTTTGACTGTCTGGGGTTGGCACCTCTAACCTCCACATTGCTCAGGGACAAACTAATTATTGTAAGTAAATATCACTTAAAAACGTGAATATGAAAAAACAGTTGACAGCCTTATTATCAGACTTTAAAGTTATAGTTCCTTTTTACCTTCAAATAGTGTTAAAAATGCAATTATTTAAGATTATATTATTTTTGAAGTTTGTTGCAATCAGAACCACACTTAGTCATTTGTTGCATATATCTTTTATATCTCATTGAGTCTATAATTTTCCTCCTTTTTCTGTCCTTACAATTTGTTGGAGAAACTAAATTCATTATTGTTTTGGTATTTAGATCAATAGTATAATTGAAGCTTGATTTTTTTTTTTTTTCTTCTCTCCTTCAGTAGAATGCATCATAGGTGGTAATGTGCGCTTTTCTTTCAGAGACAAATAATGCCTGTTTGTCTCTTACTATGTTCTTAGCCAGATATTCCTAATTAATTACATTATAATCTACAGTGTAATCTTTCCAGTCTTACACATTAGCATTTCCATATTCCTTTCATAAGTTCCAAGGAGGAATTAGAATTATAAACTGCTGTTGTCTTCCAAGATATCCCATATTCATTACATGATAAATATTTGTAGATCTTCATTCTTTAATCATTCTTACATTGCTTGCTATTAGGTTGATTTTACCATTTCCATTTTAAAGTTTTTATATGAGTAGTTTATCTTCTAAATTTAAATTAGCATTCTTTCTGTGTAAGTCAGGAATTATTCTTAGTTTCTATCAGACGTGTTACAGTTTTATTTTCAGTTATACCCAGTGCTCTGTAAATCTTTTTTTTCCCCCCATTCAGTCTGGAAATTTTTGTATGCTAAATTGTCCTTCCCATCTTTTAATATAATTTTAAAATCCCAAATAGACTAAATCTAAGGCAATTGTTCTTAGCTTCTTGGGTGTTGGGGGGAATTGTGCCAATATTTGGAGACATTTTGCGCTGTCAAAGCAGGGGAGAAGAGTTTCTACTGGCGTCTATTGAGTAAGAAGCCAGGAATGCTGCTAAACATCCTATCATGCACAGAACAGTCCTGCATAAACAAAGAATTTTCCAGCCCAGAATATCAGTACTGATGTTGAGAAACCCTGATCTGTGATATTAACTGTAAAGGGAGGGTTTATTTTTTTAATGTTCTGGAGTTTGTCTACCCTATAAATACTGTTTTCTCACTTGGATATCACTTGAATAATTTTGTGCTTTGTTGTTTCTGATGAATACAGTTAATTCGGTGACATTTAATTTGAGCAATGACAACTAAATGGATATTGTTTTCATGTTTTTAAAATGCTTTTTCTAGGCTAGTTGGACAAATGCAAGTAAAAAGCAACGTGAAAAGCTACTTGAGCTGATCCGTCGTCTTGCAGAAGATGATAAAGATGGTGTGATGGCACACAAAGTGTTGAACCTCCTTTGGAATCTAGCCCACAGTGATGATGTGCCTGTAGACATCATGGACCTGGCACTTAGTGCCCACATAAAAATACTAGATTATAGTTGCTCCCAGGTAAGGCCTTAACAGTGCTCATGTTTTCTTGACCTTTTGTCTCATTTATGATGGCTTAGTAACAAGGTGGATTCAGGTTATTCTGACAGTGTTAATTTTTAAGAGATTTTCAGAACTTGACTTTCTTAAAATGTCTGCTTCCTCTGCTTAGTTTTGTGTATCTGTAAAGCATTTCAGTCTTTATGAAAGACAGTATAAAAGAAACATTATATACTGTAATACCAAATGCATGGTGCTGTCATACCAGTTTTACATATTTCAGTTAGGGCATTAGAGGTGAGAGAAATGAGGTAGGGTTTTTTTTCCTCATAGAGAAGTTAACAAAAGTTAATAGAATTTACTACATAGTAAAACATTGGTGCTTTAACTATGCCTGAATTATACAGCTTCCCTGCATTCTAACTTGTAGCACGAGTTCTTTTAACATATGGGGAAATGAATATCATTTTGTAATTGCCCACTTATTAAAGCTATCTCCTACCTATAAACTGAAACTTAGGTGACAGCTAAGAAAATAAGATCAAGTTTATCTGATTCAGGTGTTACTCAGTTTTTAACTATAATTCTGATAGTTCAGTGCATTCATTCACTATATCAAATGTAAAAACTTTGAGTTGAAATTATTCCATTGAAAGGAGACAAAGAGTCATTTGAACTTGAATTTATTAGGTACAAAAACCTACATTTCTGATTAGTATTGATTTTTTTTTTAAGGGGGAAGGGGCTTAGTAAAAAAATACAGAAGAAAAATACCATATTTGAAATGCTGTTAGAGTTAGTAACACTCTTAATTTTTAACTGCTTGTATCTGTTACTGTGAACCATCACCACAGTCCCTTGAGCTCTTTCCACCCCTGTTTTTATAATTTTTCTTCCCTTCCCCTGCTTGAAGACTCACATCTCTTTGCTTACAAGTGTTGTTGTTTTTTTTTTTTAATCCTCTGTTTGGTTTTCCTGTATTCTTATAAGTAATATCATCTGATATTTTTCTTCTGAATTATTTCACTGAGTAATCCCTTCCAGCTCTATCCATGTTGCTGCGAATGGCATGAGTTTATCTTTTTTTGATTGCTGAGTAGTGTTCCATTGTGTATGTATACCACATCTTATTAATCCAGTCATTTGTTTTGGGGGAGTTAGGTTGTTTCCATATCTTATCTGTTGTAAATAGAATTGCAGTGAATATACAAGTGCTGGTTTCCTTTCGAATTAATGTTTTTGTATCCTTTGGGTAGATTCCTAGGAGTGGATTGCTGGGTCATATATCATATGGTAGATCGATTTTTAATAATTTGATGGTCCTCCACACAGCTTTCCACAGTGGTTGGACCAATTTGCATTCCTACCAGCAATGTGAGAGGGTTCTTAAAGCTGTGTTTTGTTTTGTTTTTTAAATACTTTACTGCAGTTACATAATGTTTGTGATGCTAATCTTGTAAGGAAAGCTCTATTTTGCAATTTTAAAAATAATTTGAATGTGGAATTCTCCTGACTTTTGGCCTATATAAAACATTGACATTATTTGTTTAAGGACCGTGACACACAAAAGATCCAGTGGATAGATCGCTTTATAGAAGAACTTCGCACAAATGACAAATGGGTAATTCCTGCTCTGAAACAAATTAGAGAAATTTGTAGTTTGTTTGGTGAAGCACCTCAAAATTTGAGGTAAGGCTTTTTAACAGAAAATTTCAGTATTCATGTATCTTGACTAAAAGAAATAGCATAACAGTTGGTTAAAAACAAATTACAAAAAAGAATATTGAGAGTGACACGATGTAAGAGAAGGGTTTAATTTGAAACAAAAAGTTCCTTTGTCACATCCAGCTCCTTGATATTATTGACGAGGAAGTATATCAGAATTAAGTATCACCATCAAGATGGTAATATAATACTGTCTTTAGATTCTTGATTTAGAATTATCTCTTATTTCCAGTGAATATGCCAGGCAGTTTCATGGCATATATTGTATTTACTAGTTTTAGACTTCCATACGTTTTTATTGTTCCTAGTTTGTTTCCATCTTTGCCTAATGTCTACCTTTTATCCCTATTATATTTCCTACAGAACTTACTGTTTACTTAATTGGAAGGATAATGTGGACAGAAAGAGAGCTGGGTGTAGTATAATGAATATTCACAATGGAGTCAGGATTCCTGAGTGTGAACCTTTTTTCTAGAGATTCTCTCATCTAGAGAAATCTTTTTTTAATGTAAAATCAAATGAGTGCCAAGATTTTTAAAGTTTAGGTTATTATGATTATGTGTAAGACAAAGTAGGAAAGGGCATGTATATTTTTCATTATAAACAAACGAACTTTATCTCTTTTACCCCCAAATCTGGAAAATTAATCTGAAATTGAAGAAGCTATATAAGTAAATGGTGAAGAAAAATAATAGTTTGTTAACAGTAAAATTTCTTGAGGGGACATACTGAATTGTTTGAGACACTGTATATTAATGCTGTTTGGCCTTTCTCAAATAAATTCAGTTGTTGCAGAAAAGACATAAGCCTACATATTCTCCCAAGTGATAGTGGTTTCATTTCTACAAGAACAGTAATGGCTACTGTAGTTTACAGGTTTCAATAAAGGTGGCAAAGTAGGTTGAAAGGAATTAAATTTGTCTTTCTGGTGATACCTGTGGGCAAACTTGCTTTGTGTTCCAGTGTACACCTTGAATGGCTACTAAATATTTTAATTTTTTAAAAAATTATAATTACAGATCAATATGTGGTGCTTATCTTGAAAGGAATGTTTCTTTTATAATTCTGGAAATGATCATGTAAACCTTAGTACTTTGATACTACTAGAATATAATAGTAGAAGTCAGTCACTGAAGTAGACTAGCATGGTGTGAAATTGTAGAATAATGCATACATTTTATGTAAACTGAGAAAAATGGAATTAATGTCTTTTTTTTTTTTAAAGATTTACTTATTTATGCATACAAGCACTGGGGTACAAGCCAGAGGTGTGGGGGGAGGGTGAGAGGATTCACCACAGACAGAGCAGGGAGCAGAACAGGCAGATCAACAGAAGTACACTGCTAAGGGTAGCAGTGGGCATGGCAAGAGAGGTCTGCTGCGCCACGTGGGTTCCCCCCCCTGGCCGGCAGCAGGGATCGAACTTGTGCTTCAATGGCTGCGGTTTGCTTCATAGTGTGTTGCTTAACCCACTGCGCCACCAGGGAGGCCCCGAATTAATGTCTTTCATAGTGGTTCTCCCCTTATCTGTGGTGGTGGGGTTGATTATGATCCCTAAATGCCTGGAACTGCTGATAGTACCCAAGCCCTTTGTGAACTGTTTTTTCCTATACATTCAGTTGATCGAGTTTAACTTATAAATCATGTACAGTAAAAAATTTAACACCAAATAATAAAATAGAACATTTATAACAGTATATTGTAATAAAAATTAATGTGATTGTTGTCTCTCACTCTCAAAATACCTTGTACATCATGAAAAGTGAGTGGGCGACTACTTATTTTTTGAGGTGTTGATAATTATCTTTGAACTTGCTTGCTTGATATTTGCTTAAAGGAAGTAAATATCCAAAAGTTGAATTTCATTATGAAGAAAATGATTTTTAACTTAGTAGCTATGAATTTAGATTGTTATGAGGACTTTTGATTATAACAGAGTTTAATTTCCTAATTATATTGTTAAGTTCTTCTCGTTTCAGTCAAACTCAGCGAAGTCCCCATGTATTTTACCGCCATGATTTAATCAATCAACTTCAGCACAATCATGCCCTAGTTACTTTGGTAGCAGAAAACCTTGCAACTTATATGGAAAGCATGAGAATGTATGCTAGAGGTATGTATTGTAAGCTAGCAAAATTACGAGAAATAGAGCAATTTTTCTTCCTAGCATTTTTTAAAAATTTTGTACTAATTGCCTTAGAAATGACAGCAAATGTATTTTAAAAGTTGCAAGATAATGGGTTTTATAAATTGTGTTCCTTTATGGACTTCAGATTTACTCTCAACTCTTTTGCACCCAAAACTCTAGGCCAGCATTTCAAGGCTCTTTACTTAGTGCTTGCCTTCCCCACTCTCCTTGTTATATTGATTTCTTTTTCTTCTGCCTGGGAGCTCTGCCTACCTGTTCTGCAGTTGATTGTTACCTTCTTGGGTATGTACTTGATTCATTTGTTGCCTTCTTGGGTATGTACTTGACTCATTTTTAATCTTTCCTTGCCACATCACCTTCATCTTTTCAGGTTTTTTTTTGGTCTATTGATAATATAGTTATAACAACTACATTATAGTTGTTTTATAATTAAGTCCATGTTTCATTACGTGCTTCAGACTTTATGAATTAAAAAATCGCAAGACTGGAGATGGGAGGCTATGTGTCCAGGTGTTTATATTGATTTTCAAAGTGCAAAATTATTTCAACCTATTAAGTTTCCTGTGGCTTCAATAGCCAGTTTTGAAGTGCCTGCATATGTGGAGTTCTATAATTCTCTTTTGCCCTCTGACAGTTGTGTCTGAGCATGTGTTAGAGTTCAGGTTGGTTTGTAGTATGTAACTCTGCTGTCTTTTGCCAAATTGATAATCCCTCCACATCTCAAAAGCCATCTTGTAGGCTCAACTTTGTTCCTACAGCTACTAAGTGTTAAAGATAGAATTGAACTTAGTGGTTACCGAACATACCCCTCATTTAACATGTAGAATCTGCAGAAACCCATAGTATATATTAAATTTGAAGCTATTTCACATACTCATTAGATGAAGAGTAGACTTATCACCAGATGTTTGCTGACCACACTTACAGACATAATTGAAAAACCAAACAGTTCTTCAGATATCCCTACAGTGTTTATTGACTTTTAGCTCTTCTACTTACCCCCTTTGGGCTAACTTCTCCTCCTTAAGCTGTAGATTGTAGAACTAGATAAACACTACTCAATAGGCACCCAATAATGATCTTTTGTCATTCAGTTCCAAGTTCCTTCTAAGTAATGGAGTGGGCAAACAGGGCATTAGAAGTATATATGACCATGTCATTTACATTCTATACAAAATAACAACCATAATCTGAGAGAGATACATAGGGGATTTGGGATCAGTTTAACATAACTCAGATTCTTTGTTATAAACTACTCTTACTACTACAAAGCCCTAGCAGATGGCCAGTTCAGGCCTTCCTCAAAATGGAGCTGCGTTAATCATAAGTGTTTCATTGCTGATGTTTATTTTTTTAACCTGTATTTGGCATATAATTTATTTCACTGTCGTAGGTTGGAGCCCTGCTATCTGAGTAGTTGGGAGATTGTGCCTATATAGCTCCAGTTCAGTAGGGTTTGCTTCTGTTTAATTTTAGTCAAATTCTACATGAGTTATCTTATTTCATGGTCACAAGAAGTATTAGTCTTTAATTTCCCCTCACTGCTTTGTATCTCAACAAAGTAAAGGTGTGAATCTGTGTAGATTATTGCCTCGATTCAAACACATTAGTTATGTGACCTTGGGCAAGTTACTTATATATTAGTATAATGCCCAGCACATAGTGTTTGTGATTATTTATTACTATAGGTATATTCCCCTGAATTCATTGACACTGTATTTTTGATTCCTCCTAACTTAGATACTTTTTCCTTCTCTATTGCAGTTCTCTTTTAATTAATGTTCACCAGTCTCAGATAGTTAAATATAATGGGAAAGTAATTTTTAGAGCTAGATTCTAGTAGTATAAATTTTACATATCATTAAATAACTATAAACAATTTTTTAAAATTTCCAGTTCTGAAACAAATTGATATTTTTTTACGCCTATGTGTAATAAGTGTTATACAGATCCCTTAAGTATAAAACATTCAGCAGAATAATGCCAGGCTTCCACAACTACTGATGTTTTCAATTTCTGATAAGTAGTTAGCATATTATTCATCCTGCCCATCATTGTCTCCACTAGCATCTTCAGCTTTGGGAAAACATTTCTTAAGTACTATGGTGATGTCATTCTACCTCCTGTGTTAACAGTATTTAGATAAAACCGTGACATAGTAAAATTTTTTTTAAAAGATTTATTTATTTATGCATAAAAGCACTGGGGTACAGGCCAGAGGTGTGGGGGTGGTGAGAGGATTCACCACAGAGAGCAGGGAGCAGAACAGGCAGATCAACTGAAGTACACTGCTGAGGGGAGCAGCGGGCACAGCGGGAGAGGTCTGCTGCGCCATGTGGGTCCCTCCCTCGCCGGCAGCAGGGATCAAACTCGTTGCTGTAGTGGCTGCGGTTTGCTTCATAGAGTGTTGCTTAACCCACTGCGCCACCAGGGAGGCCCCCATAGTAAAATTTTATCCAGCATTTACTCAAGTGTTCTTTCTAGTACCTTCAAGCATTCATTTTACGTTTTCATGTATGAACAACAGAGTTTAAGACCTTTATTTTTTCATTCAAGTTTTAGCTCATTAATAGTGAGTAGTATAGTCATTGACTTTGAACACTGTGAAAGTTTTGTTTACTATTTTCCCTGGTTTCTAGGTGGATTTGTTGTGTTCATTGTAGATCACATTTTTGCATTGTTCTCTAAGGACTATTTTCCTCCAGAATTTCCTCCTGAGTGTTGTTCACTAGTAGTATTCTGTTAGCATATCAATCCTGGCCTAGACTCACTCAGTATTTCTGGAGTAATGGCTATTTTTAGTCCTGGCACAAGAAAAAGTACAAGATGATCCTTGAAAATCTTATTCAAGAGAATACACAAAGAGTCAATTTGACTTGTGAAAAAGACACAGGAATTTGCTTTTTACTGGGCAAAAGTGGATTAAATAATGACAGTTACTAAACCTATTAAAGTGCAAACTCTTTAAGTCTACATTGAAAGAAAGGAAAATACTAAGTAAAAAACGAGAGATCTTTGAAGACAACAAGAAGAGATGAAGGATTTAATTTCTGTGATGATTAGGAATAAGATGTGTAGCAGAACTTCCCTTTAACAAAATAACCATTTAACTGGAGGAAATTATTTAGAAAAATAACCACTTCCAGTCTCTGGGAATTGTCATAAGGGGTTACCACCAAAGGAAAACATTGATGAAGAAAATCTATTAAATCATGGAAAGAACATCAAGAGCCTTTGAGCTGCAACCTGTTCCCTCTCCCCACTGCTGGCAGTATAAGACCATGGTTCCACCAGAGGAACGGTAACCTACTGGCATATCTTCCCCAGTCTTGTATTGCAGAAGCTCTTTTTTGGACAGTCTTGGTTTAGATGCCCAAGGCCCCCTTATCCTGTTTATCCTGCCTACTTCTCATGTGCCAGAAGCTATACTGCAGTCATGGCAGACTTAGAATACTGGTTCCTTAATTAACCCCACCCATTTTGCTCATAGGGTGATGTTCTTTGTTGAGTGGCAGTCTGAGAAAATCAAAGTATCACTCTACATCAGCACCATACGGCAGGGGGTATCACTCAAGAACCTGCCTGGTGTATTGATTCTAGTTCTTGTATAGGGAGTCAAGGGAAAAGGCAAACTGATAAAAAAGTTCAGCAGTTAGGCTTAGAGATTTTATTTGGAATCAGAGCATGCCATTCCTAAACCATTGGTTAGCTGTAGCTCCATGTAGTCATCAATAAGTGAAACAACAAAGCAAACATATTTAAGATCTAGAAAAGACGAACCCTCTGGGATCACAAGTAGCCCTGTGGGTCCAGAATGCTGTGCATATGCATTAGGCTGCACCCACACAGAAGCACTTAGAGCAAGATGTGCAACAAATTGAAAACATTCCCTGGAATATGCTAAAATCCATCAACAAAAGCTAAAAACTTTACTGGCACAGGACCTGCGGGGCAATTCCAAGGCAGCCAATCTTAAAAATAAAATAGCATGAATCTCTGGTAGTTTAGAAGACAGCATGCATATCCAAGCCTGTGTCCTCTCAGGAGTGATTGCAAAAAGAAATATTCATGCTATTTATTCAGTGGCTGAATGTGGGACAAAAACTCCTTAAGCTGAAGGTAGCTTCCAAGCCATATACACACCTGATGGTAAAGGGAAAAAATCTAGCCACAGGGCTTAAGTACAACTTTTGGGGCACATGTTGACTTTGACACAACCCACGTAGCTATACATTCTGAAAAAAAATAAAGGATGGAGAAAAATGAGCCAATTCTTAGGCAAATAAAGAACCTATAGCTAATATTTAATGATGAGAGATTGGTTTTTTTCCCTCTAGGATCAGAATGAGGCCTGATAATTACTTATATTTGACATCCTTCTGGGAAGTCTGTCAAGGGTAACTAAGAAAGAAAAGGAAATAAAAAACCACACAAATTGGCAAAGGAGTAAAACTATTTCATCACAGATAATACCATCTCGTACACAGAATGTTGTGAAGAATCCAGTAAAATCAGGAATTAATCAGTCATACACAAAAATCACTTGTGTTGCACACTAGCAGTGAACACACTGGAAATGAAGATAATTCCATTTACAATAGCATTACTTCGGAATGATTTCAACAAAAATACAAAGCTAGTAGACTAAAACCTGCAAATTGTTGAAGGATCCAAATCAGTGGAAAGAACCCTTGTTCTTGGAAGAGAAGACTTATTAGTATTAAAATGGCAGTATTCTGCAAGCTGATCAGAGTTACCAGTTTTTAAAATTCCTCCTTTTTTAAAATAGAAATTGACAAGGTGATCCTAAAAATAGTAGAAAGAAAAGAGACCTAGCCAAAACAATGTTGATAAAAACCAAGGTTGACTCAGTCAGTTACTGATTTTCAAACATTCTACAGAATAACACTAAATGTGGCGTTGTGGTACTGACATAAAAACAGATTTATGTAATACAACTACAGTTCAAAAATAAGCCCTTTATTGTTCAATTAATTTTTTTATAAGGGTGCCAAGGATATTGAATGGAAAAGAAATAATCTTTCATAAATATTGCTGGGAAACTGGATATTCACTAAAAGAATGCACTTGGATTTCCCCCCATCTCACAACATTCATAGATTAGAGTGAATCATGAATGTAAAAATATAAGTAACACTCTTAAAAGAAACATAAATACATGATGCCTTGGGTTAGTCAAAGCACAATTTTTAGGAACAAAAAAGGGTTATATATTATAAAACATCAAAATTAAAAATTTAACTGCTATAAATGATACCATCAACAAAGAAAAAGAGCAGCCTTAGATAGGGAGGAAATTCCTGCAAATCGTATATCTGATTGGGACCTGTACCCCCCCAAAACTTGGAACTCTATAAGTATTGACAATAATTAAAAAATTCTTGGAACTCAGTTTAATCAGCCATTAAGAAATGGAGGATATCAATAGACATTTTCCCCAAAGATACACACATGGCTGATAGGTACATGAAAAGATTCTCAATAGCATTAGTGTTGTTAGGGAAATAGAAAGCAAGACGACAGTGAGATAATACTTCATGCTTACATGCTTATTACTAAGGTGATAAACCAGCAAGTGTTGGTGAAGATAGGCAGAAATTGGAGGCTTCGTATATTGTCTGTAGTATTATCAAGTGGTGCATCCATCTCACTAAAAAGGTTAGGAGTTGCACAAACCACTAAACATGAAATTTACCATATCTATTTCTAATTATGTACCCAAGTTAGTAAAAGAACAAACCATACAAAAACTTGTGAATGTTCACAAAAGCATCGTTAACAGTCCAAAAGTGGTAAGCCTCATAACTTCCCTGTATTGCAGTATAGGGCTTCTCTATTCCTTTTTTAGTGTAGAGGGATTTTTTGATTAAGTTTCATTGAATGTTTTCAAAAGTTCTTCCCAGTGTTTAGCGTCCTAATGATGTGTTGACACCTACATTAAAAAGGGTATGCTCAAACTAGTGGGTAAAAGTTTTAACAAGATTATTGTAGAGTCTCAGTATCTTCCCATAATTTATTTACAAAGTTTCAAGAGAAAAATAGTAACTTTTTAGTGGAGAAACCTGGTTGAAAACCATGTTGATCAAGTGTCAAAATTAACTTGACATGATGTTCCTTCTGATAATGATATACTGAGGAGGACATGGGGTCACTTTTTTGGTATTTATTGCCAAAATGTCTACCATGAATCTAATCATAAGCATCAGAACAGCCCAACATAAAACAATACATAACAAAATTGGCTCATAGTTCTCTAAAAGGTTGAGAATCACAAGGATGATGAATTCTCGAGATTAAAAAGAAAGAAGGTATGAAACTAAATGTAATGTACATTTAATCTTGAACTTTGAGTAAAGAAAGCATAAATGGGCATAATTGAGAAAATTGAAGATATTTTTTGGTTATCTCAACACAGGGCAGAGGTTTGGGAAAGGACGTTACAGAAATCTATAGGTAGAAGCTTGGAACACTGCTAAATATCCTGCAATGCACAGGATAGTTCCATGCAATAATTATCTAGTCCAAAATGTTAATAATGTGCTATTGAGAAACCTTCAGCTAGATAATTGTATTGTCTGTAATTTTATAGCTTTTGTTATATAAGTATACTTGTTATTTGGCAATATTCATTGAAGTATTTAGGGTTAGAAGAACTGACCTCCCACTATGAAATTGTTTAGAAAAAACATACATGTGGCAACTAATGAATAAAATGGGGTAAATTGTTACCAATTTGGTGAAGATGAGTAGAAATTATAAAGGAATTCATATATTATGTTTGAAGCATGTCCTAAATTTGAAAAATGTTTTTTTTTATTAGTTTTATTTGACATCATTTGTAGTTCCCAGGGGGTACCCACCACCATTTCACCCGTGCACCATCACCTCAGTCCCTTGTGCACCCTCTGGCCTCTTCCCCATCTTTGCCCCTCCCCCTCCCCCTTCCCCTCCCCCCCCCCCCCATGGTCCCTTTGGTTTCTCC
>JAGFMF010012069.1:4792768-4807186 GCA_019455555.1 Galemys pyrenaicus | reverse complement strand
TTGGTCTGTGTGTCTGTCTTTATACCAGTACCAAGCTGTTTTAATTACTATTGCTTTGTAGTAAAGTTTGAAGTCTGGGAGTGTAATACCTCCATTCTCTTTTTTCTTAAGTAAAGCTTTGGCTAATCGGGGTTTTAATTTCCCTTAAGAACCTGTGAAGTAAATAAAGCTGTTCACAAGCTCCTTATTAAAAATAGACAGCTGAAACCCATTGTTTATTCAGAATGCTTTAAGACTAGAGCTTTGTAAAAGAAAATTACTACATAGAATTCAATATTCTTTCCAGTTGTTGCGGAAACCAGACAAGTAGTGTTTCAAGTCTTGAGCCCTGATGAAATTGACTTTCATGGAAGTATATAAAATATGTTTAGATCTTTTTTGTAGACTAAGAAAGAAGTTAGTCATACTATGTACAGGTTTCCTGTGCTCTCCAAAAGCAGAATGTGCCTATTTGGTAGATTATTGGCGGGGGGGTGGGGGGCGTGTCTAGGAATGATATATTACCATTGATTTATCTAGAAAAATATTTTTAAATGGAATTTAAAAGAAGCCAACTTTTTTTCCCTTCCCCCAAAGGAATCCAACTTAGCTGGGGTTACCAGCGTATTGCCAACTCCTTCACCCATAGTCATAATAGAAGTTTTCTTGAATTTCTGTGACTGATTTGAATTTGATGGTGGTAATTGTATGACAACTATTATATAGAATAGCATCTTGTGTTACTCTTAACATCCTATGTAGAAATTAATAATGTAATTTATTTTTTATAACAAAGTGTTTTTATTCTCCATGAAGATAATTTTTAGTATAATAGCAGGAAGTTGAAAACATTTTGGTGATGTACCCTCACAGACCACTCAGGTTAATCTTAAGCTGTAGTCACATATTGCATCATTAAGTATAAAGACTGGGCAAAGGTGTTATGAAGAAAAATTATTTTTGATACCACATTTAACGGACTATTTTCTTTTTGTTATATAAAAAGAGAGTTTATTTTTGTGGGAAACTTAAGGAATAGAAAGCAGTAATTAATAGATATAGGTTGACTTTTAATTATAAAGAATTGATTTTTTAATTATTTCCTTTGGTTAAAGTCAGCAGTGATGTGGGTATCCATATATATAATGCATGATTTTTCTTAATTTGCAGACCATGAAGACTATGACCCACAAACTGTGAGGCTGGGAAGTAGATATAGTCATGTTCAAGAAGTCCAAGAACGGCTTAACTTCCTTAGGTTTGTTTTTAACAATTAGTGTTGCTCTGTTTCAAACACAATTAATATGGTGTATAGCTAGGTCATTGTTAGGTGAAATTTTCCCCTTGTCACTTTTTATGTTTATTTTCTACATGGAAATCATAGGGCATTGCCCTATGTGTCCACTATTAAACATGTTTTAACTACTGATTGAGTTACCATTTTGTTATTTGAGAACACATTTTAAGCTTTTTATATAGATTTCTATTCTTCATAATTGTTTATACTACAGAGATTTGCTTTTAAAGAACAAATTTTCATATTTTTATACAACCAGCTAGAGAACCATGCTGACCCTAATGATATCATAAACAAAGGAAGTGGGAACAAAGGGCTGCTGGACCAGCACTTTGAAAGACTGGTTAGAATTCTCTAGTACCTTGTTTTCTAGCAGTGACTGAGAGTCATATGAGGTCCTGTACTAACAGTCTGGTAGTATGATCAGGAAAAGAGATTTTTTTTCCCCTTAAAAGCTAAAACTAGTCCAAGACTGGATTTCTCCATGATATTTATTTAGTATTTAATGATTTTGAATGCTTACAGATTTGAAATTGCTAAGAGGTCTCTCATGAATTTAGAAACCACATCATGCAGTGAAAGAGCATGTTGACATCATAATTGTACTTAGAGAAATATACAGGTTGTAAATGCTTCAGAAAATCTATTGCATTTTTAAAAATATACTGAGGAGGGTTTACATGGTTTTAATGTGAGGAGAAACTAGCCATCAGATTTCAAGAAATTTGCCATTTTTTTAAAGTGAACTGTTCTGTGTGTTTTATTTTTCGACCACCTAGATTAAAGGACCTGCTTCCTCAGTGCCATAGTGAGCCATTATTATTGATTGTGTCTATCCCTTAAGTTACTTAGTATAGAAAAAGTAATGATGAGCACTTTAGCTTTATGAAAGTTTAAGAGTAAGAGAACCCTTTCTAGTCCCTGCTCTATATTAGTACATAGTGACAAACAGCCTATCAGTTGCGGAAAGGGAACTTAACTTTATTCAGTGTTTATTTGAAATTTGTTAAACACTTTATAATTTAATCCTCAGCAGAGGCAGGTGTTAATCACATTTGATATAAAAATAGATTTAAGGTAGCTTGTTGAAATGACACATTCCAGTAAGTAGTAGTTTTGCACTACTTTGATGTATCTGACTTATAAGTCTTGGCTCTTTTTATTAGACCCCAGTGATTTTTTAAAAAATGTAACCTTGAGCCTTAGCTTCTGAGGCACTTCCGCCAAGGTTTCTAAAAAAGAAGTAAGAAGTTTTATCTCTTTCTCATTTCTTTCTACCTCCTCTCAACAACTGGAACAACTCTGCCTTATTTTATTCATGGGGCTTCCAAATGAAATTTTTATTTGTATTTTCTCTTCTGTTGCCTTTTATAAAAGAAAAACTTTGAAAACAAATTCTTTTTGCCACACTGAACCACGGTTTCATATCTGTAAATTAAAGGGTAGGGTTTAGGTGTAACACTAGTTAAGAGACCTTTTTTTTTTTTTTTTTTTTTTTTAAGTTTTTAAGATTTATTTATTTACGCATACAAGCACTGGGGTACAGGCCAGAGGTGTGGGGGGGGGGGTTGAGAGGATTCACCACAGAGAGCAGGGAGCAGAACAGGCAGATCAACTGAAGTACACTGCTGAGGGGAGCAGTGGGCACAGCGGGAGAGGTCTGCCACGCCATGTGGGTCCCCTCCCTGGCTGGCGGCAGGGATTGAACTTGTGCTGCAGTGGCTGTGGTCTGCTTCATAGTGCGTTGCTTAACCCACTGCACCACCAGGGAGGCCCAAGAGACCTTCTTTAAGCTATGCAGTCTTACGAAATTATCAAAGACCCTAGAATTGAGATCCCAAGATGTTTTGAAATGTAGAGGGAACCTACCTGACGTTAAAACTTATACCTTACTCTGTCAACAGAAATGGAGCCAACATTTTGTTCACTAAAAATTATGTGTTATAATCAAATGAGGAGTTTTCTTTCTCTGTCATTCATAGATACGTTAGACAGGAAGTATGAACGAATGCTCAGAGAAATAGGAAGGTAGCTGAAGGAAGAGACTATATTTCTAATAGAATTCACCTTTCTTATTTTACTGACTATCACAAAACAAAAAAGTCACTAGAGAATATCACTGAATAATTGATAATCATCCTATTTAATGTGGACAGGTACTAGTGATATTAGGTCATCAGAAAGTATTAAAATTTTAGCATTTTTAACTTGTAAAAATGAGTTGGTTATTTGTGAAAGTCACTTAGTGAGTATAATACCTCACTCTCTAGTGGCACTATATAAACAGAATGCTGAATCTTGTATTTTTTTCCCCCTAAAATTAATCGACTTTATCTGTCTATCTCTATTTATTTTTAGAAGAACTGGGGTATATACAGGCCAGATGTGTGGGGTAAGAAGATTCACCAGAGACACAGTAGGGAGTAGAACAGGTGGATCTACTGAGATACACTGCTGAGGAGGGGAGCTGTGGGCAAGACAGGAGAGGTCTCCTGTGCCACATGTAGGTTAGCTCCCTGTTGGGGGATCTATTTCAGGCCACAGTATTGTTAGCACTGAGACTTAAACTCTCTCACCAGGGAGACCCAAATCTTTTATTTTAAACTCAACCTATTAAACATACTTTCAGAATGGCCTGTTTAAATTAGGGAACAAATCTTTTTATTCAGTTTAAGTCAAATCATTTAGCAGATTTTCCAACATTTTGTAAGTTACTGATATAAGCTTGTTGAATGAATGAATCAAGGAAGGAATATCTAGTATTTTCTAATACCAGGTAAAAACTGAAAAGTAATTTCTTTTAAAAGCATTGAGATCTTTTTGCCTGTAGTTAAAATATAATTGTCATAAGTGAATCATTTCATGTAAATCCTGCTGTATTGCCTTTCAAGATAAAATATAATAGATCAATCTAATTGCTTACTTTTTATGTTTTTCCAAGATTTTTACTGAAGGATGGTCAACTTTGGCTATGTGCTCCTCAGGCAAAACAAATATGGAAATGTTTAGCAGAGAATGCAGTTTACCTTTGTGATCGTGAAGCCTGTTTTAAGTGGTATTCCAAATTGATGGGGGATGAACCAGACTTGGATCCTGATATTAATAAGGACTTCTTTGAAAGTAATGTTCTTCAGCTTGATCCTTCCCTATTAACTGAAAATGGAATGAAATGTTTTGAGCGATTCTTCAAAGCTGTGAATTGTCGAGAAGGAAAATTAGTAGCAAAAAGGAGGGCATATATGATGGATGATTTGGAGTTAATAGGATTAGACTACCTTTGGAGGGTAAGTGAAAAGTAGGAATTTTGTAAACATTTTATCTGCTACATTTCTTCAGATAGGTTAAGGAGAGTTGTAATTTTGCATTTAAATTATATGTAAATTAATTTTGCATTAGGAGTGTATGTATGCTGCTCTGATGCTTGTCCCCAGAGGTAACTGACTGTTCATCTTTATCCATTACGTCATTTGTCATTGGGGTTGTCTTCTCTCCCTTTCCTGCTCCCTCCGTAATGCCACCAGTGTTCCAGTCTTCCTTTTCTCTTGACTCAGAGACTGTCCCCCACTGTATTTAGAAGTGCACTAGTGATACAGATTTTTCATGCCCCACCCCTCCTTACAATGGAAGAATTGTTCTCCCCCTTTTCTGTTCAGTGTAGATGCATTTCTTCCTTCTTTAGTGTTCCTTTTAGGTTATTATATATATATTTAATACTAAAATAGAGAACAGAAAAGAAGACTTTATTTTAGAAGGGCTTATAAACACATCCTTTATTGGCACTGTTTAACTCAGGGAATTTTTCAGTACCCAAGGGAATAAAATAATACCTTTAAGACTAAAATTTCTAAATTTAGAATGATAGTGCGTGTGTGTGAAAAGAGAGTGAGTATATAGAATTGACAGTTCCAGGTATGGAACATTACGTCTTAATAAATGCATATATTGTGAACTGAGCACAATAAATATAGTTTATATTTATCACACAGTTGGATATTTTTTCTTGTGATTAGAACTTCTAAGATATATTCTTAGCAACTTTGAAATATACAATGCACTATTTTCACTATAGTCGCCGTACTGTACATGACATGTCTGTGACTTAGTCATAGTTACAAGTCTGTATCTTTTAACCACTTCATATCACTCACCCTCCATGCCCTTCATCTGGTAACCACCAATATGTTCTCTATATCTGTGATATCTGTTATTTATAAGATTCCACATACAGTGAATTCATAAGGTATTTGTCTTTCTTTGCCTTAATTCTCTTAGCATAATGCCTTCAAGGACAATTTGTTGTTTTGATACTAATATATTATTCCTATCTTTAGAAGTCTTACCTGTTCATAGTAGTTTATACTTTTATG
This sequence comes from Galemys pyrenaicus, assembly GCA_019455555.1. Taxonomy (NCBI): domain Eukaryota; kingdom Metazoa; phylum Chordata; class Mammalia; order Eulipotyphla; family Talpidae; genus Galemys; species Galemys pyrenaicus. The sequence goes on along the minus strand of JAGFMF010012069.1, from coordinate 4,801,543 downwards.
GATATAAAATATTTTTCTGCAAGACTTGGGTAGACTAAAATGCTTATTGTGACTTTCTACACTTTTAAAAAGCAGAAAGCCTTTTCAAGAATTAATTTACACAGTACTTCAAAATGTAAAACTAGTTTTTTCTGCTCATTCACTTGTGCTTCACCCTCCCCAAGCCTATTATAGGGTTCAGCCCTAAAACATTTCCTCAGAGTCCCACATAATTTGAAAACCAGTAATGCAAATGGATGGATGTTAAAGCTTTACAGAAATGGGGTTGGGTGTATAACCCTTTATGCTAATCCTGTACTTAATCTAATCTTCATTTGCTTTTCACTGATTTGAATTGCCGTTTCTCAGTTTGTGATTACCAAGGTTTTGAATTACAGGGTTAAATAATACTACTCTCAAAGTGTTACAGGGCAACCCTAATATAAAATGGGTTTGCCTGACTGCGTGCTCGAAAGGCACTTATAATGCCCCAACTGCAGGCACACACAAGAAAGGTTAATAAAGGGTTTTATTTACAAGGGAAGGGAAAATAGCGTAGTGAATAACACAAGGGGAAGAGAGGGCTACAGATTTGTAAATATTTTACCAGTTTTTTGGAGCTGGAGCTGGCTCCCCAGGAAAAAGCGACCCCACAAGGCTCACGTGTCTGCTTTTATACTTAGCCTGGCTGCTCAACTTTACCCTCAGGTCCCAGTGATCCTCTCTTTGATAATGACCTTATGGGATTTGCAGTTTTTGAATTTTGTAGGTTTGGAATGGGGGTTGAAGTATATAACCTATTTGTGTAATCCATTCAGGAGGGTTTTTTCCTCCTAACAAAAGCATATTTCATTGTTAGTAAAATGTGTCTTCCATTCATAAAAGTCTCTATTCAGAGGCCTGAATTTTGCTTTTATTATTCTTTTTTGTGTTTTCTCACATTATTTTATAACCAAAAATACCCATAAATCTGAATATTGTATTAAAAATAGCTGAGCATATGTTTTGGATTTAAATGCCCAACTAACAATATTTTTTGAAAGGTATTGACACTTGAATCTTTTGAAATCTAGGTCGTGATTCAAAGTAATGATGATATTGCCAGCAGAGCTATAGATCTCCTTAAAGAGATATATACAAACCTTGGTCCAAGGCTACAAGTCAATCAGGTGAGGATTGATGTTCATTAAAATGTCTACAAATTAGAATTCTGACTTAACAACTCTTGCTAATGTTTTTCTTTAGCGGCAACTAAGAATTGTTTTAATTCATATCAAAAACAAATCTAAACTATTTACTCCATGTCTCTCTCAAACAAAAAGCTCTCTAAATGTATCTTGTCTTGATAATTATCTTGAAGTGATTGGGGTGGTTTTGAGTATAATTATATGCAAGAGATTTCTGCAAAATTTCTTTTGATTCTAGCACCTACTGTTGAAAGTTCATTTTCTGAATATCTAGTTTATTACATGTTGAATTACATAACTAGCATCCTATTACAAAATTTGGTGTGTTTTATCATCAGTATGGACACTTTTAGAATCTGTTTAGATATGATTGTGATCTAGTGCTACCTTTATATTGGTTATTGTTAATTTTCATTGGATTATTGTTTATAAAATTTTAATTTTTCAAAACAACCTGAACTGTTCTTAATGGGCCCATTATTTGCAGGTGGTGATCCATGAAGACTTCATTCAGTCTTGCTTTGATCGTTTGAAAGCCTCCTATGACACTTTGTGTGTTTTGGATGGTGACAAAGACAGTATTAATTGTGCAAGACAGGAAGCTGTAAGAATGGTTCGAGTATTAACTGTTTTGAGGGAATATATTAATGAATGTGACAGCGATTATCATGAGGAAAGAACAATTCTACCTATGTCAAGGTTTGTGTGTAACTTATCTACCAGTGCCACTTCTAAATTGCTTGGTATTTTTTAGCTTCTTCGGTTTTATTTTTTAAGTTGTGTACAGAAGAGTGAGGAAAGTTGTCATTTTTGAAAATGTATGTGTCTTGCCCATTAAAAACATAATTTGGGTCTTAAAGAATTTTTAATAGTGGGCTTTTTTCCACAGTTCTCATTTTCTGGTTTTGTCTTTTACTTAAACCTAGGGGTTTTTTTCTGTTCTAAAAATATTTCTAGGAATGATCAATATTTCATGAATATTTACTAGTATTTCTGTTAACTCTCAAGCTAATTTTTTGTTAATGCTCTCAAATTTATCTTCTAATGATCTTAGTAACTTTGGGCTTTTACAGCATAAAAATAATTGTTTCTCATTTCTTAAAGCGAGACACCTCAGTTTTTGTGACCCTAGTTACAAAAGTAACAGCAATGAAATAGGATTATTTTGTTTTAAAGATTCCGTATATTTGACGTTAAACAATAAATTGTTATTTTTAAGATCCTAAAAATAAGAAGTATCCTAAACTTGCTTAGTTTTCTTTGCAACAGATATGAAACATTGCTCAATATAATGTTTTAACTTTTTTTTCCCCTTCCAGAGCTTTTCGTGGTAAACACCTCTCTTTTATAGTTCGATTTCCAAACCAGGGCAGACAGGTTGATGACTTGGATGTATGGTCTCATACAAATGATACAATTGGTTCAGTACGACGATGTATTCTTAATCGTATTAAAGCCAACGTAGCCCATACAAAAATTGAGCTTTTTGTGGGCGGTGAACTGATAGATCCTGCAGACGATAGAAAGTTAATTGGACAATTAAACTTAAAAGATAAGTCGGTAAGTATCTGTAATTGCTATGCTGTTGAAGAAAATCTAACCTAGAACTTACTCATTTCAGTAGTCAGAGTTTAATTCCATAAGTGTTAATTGAGCATCTGTTACATGTAAGGCTCTATATTGTTTGGATTGTAATAGTAATAAAATAAGACAAGCATCATGGTAACTACAAGATTGTAAAGAATTTCTAAAACTAAGTGGTTATGTTAGACTTTTAAAATTGTATTTCTAAGTATAGTATGTAGATTTTTTTATTTGACAGTATGTCAGTGTTTTGTATAATTTTCCTTAACTTTGATAATGTATTCTACCATTTTCAGCTAATTACAGCCAAACTTACACAAATAAGTTCCAATATGCCTTCAAGTCCTGATAGCTCTTCTGATTCCTCAACTGGATCTCCTGGAAACCATGGTAATCATTACAGTGATGGTCCCAACCCAGAAGTGGAAAGCTGTTTGCCTGGGGTGGTGAGTAAATAGTTTTTCAGCTATTATATTCAAGGCATTATGCTAAGTTCATTGAGAAAAAAGAAATAAATAGTTCAGTTCTTTTTTTTCCCTGAGGGGCATTATCCAATCAAATTAGAGGCAAAATAGCAAATGACTATATAGTCAACTTCATAATAATCCGTCAGAAAGTTGATTATTACTTGGTTGACATCTAAAACATTTCCCTATAGATTTTTTTTTGTTTGCACAGAAATGGTCTATTTATTATACATCATAATTATAGTGAATATGTAAATTTACAAAAATAGAATAGTATTTTGTATTTATACCACAAAAATGAATCCTTTTTCAGAACTATTTTTCTAGGAAATAATCTGCAGTCTATCTCAGATTGTCAGTAACATATATTGTATCTAAGGAAAACAGTAACTTCTCCCTTTCTTAACCTCTTTTCTTCTTTTACACCTCCCCAGAAGAATTTTAATGACTGCCATAATAGTATCTTCAGTGTTAGAGTGATTTGGTTTCCTATAGAAAGTGAATTAAGAACTTAGCTATTAGTGGGCAAGGCAGACTTTTGTGTGTACAGAGTCCAATTTGTATGTGTGCTAGAAAAAGTTTAGCAAAATGGTAAAAGTTGTAACACAGAATTAGTCGAGGTGGCTTGGATGTTGTATTTAGTTTTTATCATGAAAGATTTGTAAAGGAGGGAAGGCAGGAGATTTCATCAAGTAGAAATGACATTAAGTGAAAGTATGGAGATTAAATTTATTTAGGGTCTTTTCCTTTGGGGGAAAGTATATTTTACAGGTAATATTTTGTGTATTTTGTATTCTAGATAATGTCACTGCATCCCAGATATATTTCTTTCCTTTGGCAAGTTGCAGACTTAGGTAGCAGCCTAAATATGCCACCTCTTAGAGATGGAGCAAGAATACTTATGAAACTTATGCCACCAGGTAAGAATTAAAAAATAATAACAACAATAATAGTGTTGCTAGAATATATGTTGGACAATAGCAGAGTATATTAGCAAATTCTAGGTAGAATATGGTTTATGGTATACTACAAATTCACCCCACTGCCTGTATTTGTAAAGACTGAGAAATAAAGATTAGTTTTAAATTTCTAAAATGACTGATAAATCCAAGGAATAATATTTTGTAACTCCTGAAAATCATATACAATTTAAGATTTAGTGTCTAAAGCATAGTTTTATTGATATACAGTCATGCTCATATATTTACATACTGTCTATGGCTGTTTATGTCTTAAACCAACAGAACTCAATAGTTGTAGGAGACACCATTTGGCCCCAAAACTTTGTATATTTACTCCTGTTCCTTTACAGAAAAATTTGCCAACTTGTACATGTACATTTGTCAGTTATAGTGTTCTTTTTTCTTAGAAACATCTTTTTTTGGTAATTGAACTTTTTTGTTTTTCTACATTGTTGTTCATTTTTGTACAATATTTGATTTCTTCCATCTAGTATACTCCCCATAAATATCCTACCACTGCATCACCCATGAACCATCACCATAGTTCTTGTGCTCTCCCCTCCTCTTTTTTGACCCTTCTCCCTCTCCTGCTGTATGCCTCAGATCTATAGTTTGCCTGCAAATTTTCTTTTGTGTTTGTGTGTGTGTGCAGTTTCCCTATACTACTCCTATAAATGAAACCATTTGATAACTTTTCTTTTCCTTTCTGACTTATTTTACTGAGCATAATCCCTTCTAGTTACAGCCATTTTGCTGTGAATGGCATGAGCTTATCTTTTTTCTTTTTTTAAGATTTATTTATGCATACAAGAACTGGGGTCCAGGCCAGAGGTGCAGGGGGTGAGAGGATTCACCAGAGACAGAGTGGGGAGCAAAACAGGCAGACCAACTTAAATGCACTGCTGAGGGGAGCAGTGGGCGAGGCAGGAAAGGTCTGCTGCACCGTGTGGGTCACCTCCCTGATGGGGATCAAACTCTTGCTGCAATGACTGCAGATGGTTCATAGTGCAGTGTTTAACTCCTTGAGCCGCCAGGGAGGACCGAGTTTATCGTTCCTGATTGCTAAATAGTATCACATCTTGTGTGTGTATACACACATAGCACATCTTTGATCCTGTTATTCATCTGTTTTGGGCATTTAAGTCAGTTCTATATCTTGACTGTTGGATTGTCAGGAAAGTCATGACAGTTTGTTTTTCAAGCAAAAAAATATAACCCAATAGATAGTGCTGCAATAAACATGGGAGTGCAGGTTTCCTTTCAAACTCAAGTTTTTGTGTCCTTTGGGTAGATTCCTAGGAATAGAGTACTGGGTCATATGGCATGTCCTTTTTGAGTAATTTGAGGAGTCGCTACACAGCTTTCCATAGTGGTTGGACCATTTTGTATTCCTACCAGCAGTGGAAACAACTACTTTTAATTTGTAGCTTTTATTCTTGTATATTTATACTATTATGTCTGTAAATAATGTCCTTGTACAACTGTTTCTTTGTCGTTTTAGTCAGTTTAGATAGCTAGTGTTTTTTCTAGTGTAGATGAAAACAAGTCTTGATCCCGTATCTTCCCAATTTTTTCTTAAATATTAAAAATTTATATTTTCAAGATTATAGGAAGCATACCTTGCTCGATTACTGAGATCTTTTTCCCTGGACTTAATAATGACTCCATTTTCTCGCTTTTTCTGTATACCTATCTCTAATCCTTCACGCATATCCTTTAATTCTAAAGTAATTTCCCCTTATAATGTTCAGCTTCACTGTTGTCCTGGAACTTTTCTTCTCTCATTTGGTTCTTTCTGTGCTACGTAGTTATTGCTTGGAACTTTTTTCTTTAACTTTCCTGTGGCAGTTCCCTGCTCACTGGCTCCTATATTGCCATTCTTAAGATGCTTTCTCCTTTGTTGAAGCACACCCTCCTTGTGGTTCTCTCAGAAAGGAAAGCTTGGAAGATAATTTGTTATTAAGACATTGCTTAGCTGAATACAGCCAAACCTTCTCACATTTAAATTGTAGTTTTGGGGCCTCTCTGGTGGCGCAGTGGGTTAAGCAACGTATTATGAAGCAAACCACAGCCGCTGCAGCACGAGTTCGATCCCTGCTGCCAGCCAGAGAGGGGACCCACATGGTGCGGCAGACCTCTCCAGCTGTGCCCGCTGCTCCCCTCAGCAGTGTGCTTCTGTTGATCTGCCTGTTCTGCTCCCCACTCTGTCTGTGGTGAATCCTCTCACCCCCCCACACCTCTGGCCTGTACCCCAGTGCTTGTATGCATAAATAAATAAATCTTTAAAAAAAAATAAATTGTAGTTTTGGCATAGAGTTATAGGTTGAAAATTTACTGACAATGTTGCTGGTAAGAAGAGCAAAGCCCTTCTGATTCCTGTTCTTTACGTGTCATTTTTGTTTTGGGAAATTTTGTTTTCATCCATGATTTTTCAAATTTCATGATGAAATGCCTTAAAGTTCTGTTTGTTTATGGTGGGTACTCAGTGAGCCTGTGAGATTCCTAGTTGGTGAGAGATTTGTATTCTTTCCTTGCTAATGTTTTATTCAGTGTTTTGGTTTTTCTGTGTCTTTGAAATGTATGTGACAATGGTGTTGAATTTACTAAATCTTATTTTCTTTTTCATTTTATTCCAGCCTCATGGTTTTTTTTTTTCCTTAATTTTTTCCAGTTCTTCTGTTGACCTTTGCCTCCAAATATTCTAATACTAAATTTTTAAGACCTTCCTCCAAGTGACCTTTTCCATAAGACTTTTTTTTCCATGAGAACATTTTAATGTTTCTTCTCTAATAACGTGTTTTCCTCAAAATCCTAATGTTCTGTGAAATTATGTCCTAAAAATAGTGGGACTTGTGGGGAAAAGTAACTGGGGCAGATCACTTAGTCTTGAACAACTAAAAAACAATTGTAGTTGGGGGATACTTAAACCGTACAAGAAAGTTGGGTGTACAAATGAAGAACTTTTTAGAGAATCATTTGACAGTAATTTTCTGGTAAGATTTTTTTCATCATCCTTAAATAAATACTTTGTGTTTAACAAGGATATTTAAATACATAAATATAAGGATGAATAGATTAATGTAGGTATTAAAAATACCATGGGGTCATAGCAGATCCTCCAATTGCATTCTGATTTCACAAGCTTCGTTTTAGTTTTCGCCTTTAAAGTATTTTCATGTTTGATCCTTCTTAAGTAATCAGTCAACTTGATCACTACCCGTTTTTCTTTGTAGTAAGACCCTGGCTCTCAATATATGTATTCCTTTATATTCATGATGGGTCTTGGCTCCCCCCAGTGGATAGCCTCCTTACTCTGAGTGAATCTTCATGCTGAGCTTCCCATTGTTTGAACTTTTCCTTCTGTTTGATTTCTAAGTCTCTACATAGGACTATCCTTCCACTTGGATGTCCTCCTCCCTTTATTTGGGTTAGAATGCCCTAGGCTAGTCAGCTCTTTCACATAGTTTAAGCAGAGCACTAATAAAAATGGTGTCTTTGGAGATAATTGGACAGCCCACACTGGTAGTTCAGTGCAATTGAAGGCTGCCTCAGCGTGATAATAAGAGACATGAAACCAATAGAGAGAAAGTGGCTGGCTTGAGAGTGCTGTAATATTATAAATGGAAGTGGTGCTTTGGGACACGGGTTATCTTGTTGGTAGCGACAAGGTAAAATCTTCCAAGGTCATGAAGGAACTGGGAGCATACCTTCCAGGATGAGCCCTGGATGCATGTGCTCACTTTCACTTTTCCTGAAAAAGAATGTGAGCTGCCAGGCCATTTACTTTTGTTTGGTTGATTTGGGGTTTTGTTTTTGAGAGTTAAATTTCTTCTGTGTTGACTCCCAACTGCCTAGGAGAACTGACATAAACAGATTCACCTTTCTCATTATAGCCGTTGTAATAACTATGTGGATGCTCAGTTGTCCCAGATTATGATCAGTGAGAGGATGAACCCAGTACTTTTTTCATCTTTTTTTTTTTCCAGTACTTTATTACTTTTACAAGATGTTTAAAGCTCATCTAGTATTTTCTCAATCCCAGCCTTGGAATCGGCGGTATGACTTTTAAGTTAGGTTTTTAGAAACCAAAATTTAAAGACTAAATTGTATGCATTACTACTTCATGTCTTTATTTCTAGGTCTTTTCGTTTGAACTAAGGAAGGAATAGACACCTATATAATTTTTTTTAAAGATTTATTTATTTATTTATGCATACAAGAGCTAGGGTACAGGCCAGAGTCCAGGGCAGTGAGAATTCACCAGACAGAGTGGGGAGCGGAACAGGCAGACTGACTGAAACACACTGCCAAGGGCAGCAGTGGGCAAGGTAGGAGAGGTCTGCTGTGCCATGTGGGTCCCCTCCTTGGCCTGTGGCAGGGGTTGAACTCATGCTGCAGTGGCTGTGGTCTGCTTCATAATGTGTTGCTTAACCCATTGCGCCGCCAGGGAGGCCCACCTGTATCAGTTTCTGTATCTCTATTAAGAAATAAACGTTGAGGGCCTCCCTGGTGGCGCAGTGGGTTAAGCAACGCACTACGAAGCAAGCCGCGACCACTGCAGCACGAGTTCGATCCCTGTTGCCGGCCAGGGAGGGG
>JAGFMF010012069.1:4773285-4792718 GCA_019455555.1 Galemys pyrenaicus | reverse complement strand
AAATAAATAAATATTTAAAAAAAAAAAAAAAAAGAAATAAACGTTGATTCGTGCTGTTGCCAAGGTACCAACATACTTTCTTAGTCTTCTGCATTCCATATTTCTGTCTCTACATAAGTCTCATTGCTTTATTGGGGATAGGCAGGAGCAGAAACTTGATTCTTACACAGACTTTAGCCACTCTGTGCTTAGGCCTTTGATTCATATGAACTTTCCAAACATGCTTATTGCCTTCATATCCTTGGCTTTTCTAGGATTCATTGGGGGCACTAACTTATAGGTACCTACTTCCCCTCCTTCTTGCTTCCTACAAGTGTTCCTTGGTTCAGCTATCTTCTATCCCTTCAGTCACTTGCTAATCTCTTTTTAATGTTCCATCAATTATTTTTATGTTCTTCTGATTCTATGTATTTTATCATTTACTATTATTTCCATGGGGTTTGTGGTTGCATTACTGATTAAATACAGTTCAATGTACCGTGTTAAGTTGGCACAGGTAATTTTTAAAGTATCTTGTTTGTTACATTACCTTTTTTTTTTTTTTTAAAGAAAACATTGTTGATCTTATCCATCTTTTTTAATTCCTGTGTTAAAGAATCAGTGTACATATTAGATTCTTAGCTGAGGCTGCTTTCAAAAGTTTAATCTTTCTCCCTTATGTATTGTATTTAGAATTACTGTTCTTTTATTTACTAGTATCTAGCTAATAGTTGTTGCTTTATGTATGCAGATTGAACTTTCATGATATTTTAAAGCACAAACCCACTTCAGAATCCTTGATTTCATGATTTGAGCATAATGTCACAAGATGGCAAGAGTGAGCTTGCCAGGCAAGCTCAAGCAGCAAAATTACTAGGGTGCTTAACTCATATGTCAATATAATCATAGTATAGTAACTAAATTTAAAATGGCCAACTTTAATAAAACTAGTAACAATTGTATTACAGTAGATGAATCAAAGGCTTTGACTTCAAATCTTGAGTTCAGTTCTTCCTTCTTGTTATTCTGTGACCTTAGACATATTTTTGGGGTTTTTTTTTTTAAGCTACCTCATCTGTAAAACTGTAATAACTATCTCTAGAATAAAACAGAGCAAATCCACTTAATGTGTATTGTTATATAGACAAATAATAGAGAAATTGGAGGGAGGAACTTGTTATTTTTTTCCTTTTGTTATTTTCACTTGGAAGTGATTTTCCCATTATCCATTGGCTAAGAAAGGTATGTTGATTTGAGGTTTCTAATAAGTGGACTGCCTCCTTTGTCTTTGTGTTGACTGATTAAAGAACCTTGCTTGATTTTATGCATACAAGAACTGGGGTACAGGCCAGAGGTGTAGGGGGTGAGAGGATTCACCAGAGACAGAGTGGGGAACAGAACAGGCAGATCTACTGAAATACACTGCTGAGGGGAGAAGTAGGCGAGACAGGAGAAGTCTGCTGCACCATGTGGGTCACTTCCCTGGCTGGGGATTGAACTTGTGCTGCAGTGACTGCAGACAGCTTCACAATGCAGTGACCCCCAACCCCTTGCGCCACCAGGGAGGCTCCAACCCTGGTTGACTTTAATCCATAATGAGGTCATGTAAAGTTTTAGCTACAAGTTTTACTGTATTCATTGTTGTTTCATACTGAACTAGTCTTTAAAATATTAAAAGTGAACTATTATGAACACATGGATTGTGTTTTGTTTTAGATTGTTTCTCTTTTTTTCTTACAGATAGCACAACAATAGAAAAATTAAGAGCTATTTGTTTAGACCATGCCAAACTCGGAGAGAGCAGCCTTAGCCCATCTCTTGACTCGCTTTTCTTTGGCCCTTCAGCCTCACAAGTGCTATACCTAACAGAGGTTGGTTTTTCCTTTTGAAAATTTATGACACCTTCTTTATACTGTGCCATGTAGTGTGATGAACATGAGTAATAATTGTAATGAAATATTTTTTGAAATGGTCAAAAATTTCGTAGCAGTGATCACAAGGAAAATAGAAGCTGGCTTCTTTAGACTTATTAATACACTCCTCTTTTTTTTCCTTCCTAGGTTGTCTATGCCTTGTTAATGCCTGCTGGTGCACCTCTAGCTGATGATTCCTCTGATTTTCAGTTTCACTTCTTGAAAAGTGGTGGCCTACCCCTTGTCCTGAGTATGCTAACCAGAAATAACTTCCTACCAAATGCAGATATGGAAACTCGAAGGGGTGCCTACCTCAATGCTCTCAAAATAGCCAAACTGTTGTTAACTGCCATTGGTTATGGCCACGTTCGAGCTGTTGCAGAAGCTTGTCAGCCAGGTGTAGAAGGCGTGAATCCTATGACATCGGTAATAGAAACTTTAAAAAACAAATCTTTTTATAATAGTAATTTTTAAAGTTAATCTCAGCAACTCTTTAAGTATAGAGCTCAAATTAATTCAGAATGTTTAAAGTTTCTCTTCAGTGTTACCTCCTTTTTGAGGTTTTCTTCTATTTATATTAACAGCACAAATAATTAAATTTCTCCCTGCCCCCTTATATCCTGTTTGAGATTCAACTATTAAATCTAATAAAAACGATTTGAGTCTTATTAACTTATATTTGGCATATATTTAAAGACAGAGCTGGGGCCTCCCTGGTGGCGCAGTGGGTTAAGCAACGCACTATGAAGCAAACCGCAGTCACTGCAGCACGAGTTCGATCCCTGCTGCCGGCCAGGGAGGGGACCCACATGGYGCAGCAGACCTCTCCTGCTGTGCCCGCTGCTCCCCTCAGCAGTGTGCTTCTGTTGATCTGCCTGTTCTGCTCCCCGCTTTCTGTGGTGAATCCTCTCACCCCCCACACCTCTGGCCTGTACCCCAGTGCTTGTATACATAAATGAATAAATCTTTAAAAAAAAAAAAAAAGACAGATCTGTGGTTAACCATATTGTGCTGAGGTGAGATTATGATTAAAATTGTACTGAAATGAGAAGGGACGGGTAAATCAGATAAAATTGTTTGGCCTTTTCTTCGTAATTGTTGAACCTGGACAATTGGAACATGGAAATATATAATAACTATTTTCTTCACTTTCATATATGTTAGTTTTCCATTTAAAGGGTTAAAGTAAATGGCCTAAGTCTTAATGTTTTTTTGTTGAGGTTCCAATACAGATCATTTAGGATTAGAAAACTTAAGATAAAAATAGATTGTTGTGATCCCTGACATCAGTTCTTAATGAAATGCACAGAAAGTAATTTTCCCTTCTTATCTGCATTATTCAGAAATTACACTTCAGTATTCAGTCAGTTTTAAAGCTAAAGGCAAAATTAGTAAAACAGACATATCAAGTAGAAATACATTATTGGGGCTGGGTTAGTTAAGTAACTGGTACCTTTTATGTATTACTACTTTTATTAGTGATACTCCTTAATTTTTTTTTCCTTTTCAAATAAGAATTTGATGATAAGAGGAATGGAAACAGGGTTATTAGCCCAAGAGCATGAATATAAAAGATAGGCTCTAGCACTCTACTAAATCTCTAGGTAGTGTTGGAACCAGCTTGGTTCAGTTTATCATTTATTCCCTATAAGTTATACTGAGACCAGACATAGACAGGAAATTTAAGAAGGACTAATTTAAGAAGGGGGTTTGCAGAGGGATATATGGCACTTTAGCATACATAAAAAAGAGAAGAAATGCCCACACTATTGCAGTATAAAGTGTGTTTTTTGTAAATCATAATGGGTTCTACAGTGTGTATATGGAAAGAAGTTAACTGGAGGAAATGGTTGAGTCGTTAAAAGTATTTACAACAAGTAAAATAGTAACTTTTTTTCAGGTTAACCAAGTTACTCATGATCAAGCAGTGGTGCTACAAAGTGCCCTTCAGAGCATTCCTAATCCCTCATCTGAGTGTATGCTTAGAAATATGTCAATTCGTCTTGCTCAGCAAATGTCTGATGAGGTTAGTATCGAACTTTTAAAGCTCTGAGATCCTGGAAGGTTCTTTTCCTTATACTTTTGACTTTCTGTTAATTTAGAAATAATCCTTATCATAATTAGGGGTTTGATTTTCCTAGGTCCATTCATTTTTATCATTGTCTTAGTCTAGATGACATTTCCTTAACATGAATTATATCTAATATTGACATTGGATATAAAACATTTCTGGTTTTAATCATCTGTACACACAGTAAACATCATTTTTAACACATAATTCAGTGAATTTTGACATACACATTTGAAACTACGATCACAGTCAATACCCAGAACATTTCTGTTAGTTTACATATGCTCTTTGCTGTCCATTCTTTGCTCCACCCCTGATACTAGGTCACCACTAATCTTCAGTCACTATATAGTAGTTTTCATTCTCTAGAACTTTTTATATAAGTGAAATCACACAGCGTGTCCTTTTATGTGCGGCTTCCTTCACTCAGAATAATGACTGAGAATTACCTGTGTTGTGTGGCTCACTACTCAGTACTTTCTGTTGCTCAATAGTATCCCATTATTACTATTTCACATTGTGTTTATAAATATACTTGGTGGACATGTGGGTTTTTTCCTCCTTTTTTGGCTATGTATAAAAAGCTACTGTGGGCTATCCTATGTGTTTGTAGGATCACATGAGTTTATTCTCTTTCGGATAAAAAACCAGTAGTGGAGGGCCTCCCTGGTGGTGCAGTGGGTTACGCAACGTACTATGAAGCAAACTGCAGCCACTGCAGCACAAGTTCGACCCCTGCCGCCGGCCAGGGAGAGGACCCACATGGCGCAACAGACCTCTCCTGCCTCACCCACTGCTCCCCTCAGCAGTGTGTTTCAGTCAGTCTGCCTATTCTGTCCCCACTCTGTCTCTGGTGACTCCTCTCACCTCTCTGGACTCTGGTCTGTACTCCAGCTCTTGTATGCATAAATAAATAAAATCTTTAAAAAACCAGCAGTGGACTAGTTGGGTCACTTTTGTCATCTTTTTAAGATTAATCTGAAAATAATACAGGTCCAGATAATAGCTCTGAAAGGATATTCTGTAGCATTTCTATTAAAAAAAAATGAGATGAAGTTTATTTGGGAACCTAAATAATGGTACATCTTCATGGCCATTCCTATTTAAGTGATTATTCCTTCCAAGTACCTTTATCTAATTTTAATTATGCATTATCTTGCAGGCTTCAAGATATATGCCTGATATTTGTGTAATTAGAGCTATACAAAAAATTATCTGGGCATCCGGATGTGGGGCATTACAACTAGTGTTTAGCCCAAATGAAGAGATCACTAAAATTTATGAAAAGGTAAGAATTACCACAGAAAATATTCATGTTAAATAAATGTTGTTTAATTATACATGTCTACTATCTTTAAAATCCAATCAGTTCCATGCTAAAGGCTAAAAATTAACTGGTAGCTATAGTTAAGATGAGAATACAGTAAAATTTTACTTTGAAAATACAGTATTTCAGAGTCCTGCCACAAAACTTAAATTCAAAAACTGCTTCTCTTATTATGAAACTGTCATTATACTTACTGCTACCTGGAGTCAGATATAATTGTCTCATACTGAATTTGCTTGCTCCCATTCTTTTTATTCTTCTTGTGTCATCTTTCTGTCCTATACAAATTTTGTATTAGGTAATTCGGTATATTTAGTAATTCAGTATATAACAATAATTAGTTATGTTATTGTTCCATTTAAATGTTTTTATTGATTCCCTTAAAGTAGTCAAAAGTAGAGTGTCAGTCAATTAAGTATCATTCTTGATCTTCTGTTAGATGAACAAATTATGTAAGAGAGGATGTATTTGGTTCTGATTTCTGTCTTTTGTAACTGCCCTTATTAGCCACTACTTATTTAGGAGGCGAAGCTAAGTTATAGGAACTTGCCCAGCGCAGCAGAGCTTTCCTTTCAGTCATCATAACCTTTGGTAGCCTGGGATACATGCTAGCATCCTGCAGTATCTGTCTGGTATGGTACTGAGTATTCACATAGTAACTTTTTTTTTTGCTTCTCTTTTAGACATATACTATAATAGATGATTTTTTATAATGTAAGATTAGAATTTACTAGCTATCTACTAGAGCATATTTTAAGTTAAAAGCTTCAAAACATTCCTTTGCCCATGACAGTTACTTTTAAGTAGATGCCAGTATAGGTAAGCTACCTAATAGAAGTAGTCAGAAGTATTTAACGTTAGTGCAAAAGTGCTTCTCAAGAAAGGAATGGTTGTTGGTGCAGAGGTATACACAACTCAGAAGATCTCTAGGAACCTGAATAAGCAGCAGCTGATATCTTTCTTCAGCCTTCCCTGGAATGTAGTGAAATACTGGAATTAGACTTCATTTTCTATTTTAGTCATTTCCATACTATTACAAAGAGACCTAAAGAGTTGTGTGTAAAGAATCTTAAGACCACAGATGGTTTCAGTGAGTAGTTAAGTTGTGAGCTCTAACTTGAAGTTATATGAGATTTCTCAAATGCCTCTCTGGGTAATTTGCCCCTGATTATAATTTTACAGACCAATGCAGGCAATGAGCCAGACTTGGAAGACGAACAGGTTTGCTGTGAAGCATTGGAAGTGATGACGTTGTGTTTTGCCTTGATTCCGACAGCTTTAGATGCTCTTAGCAAAGAAAAGGCTTGGCAGACATTCATTATTGACTTACTGTTGCACTGTCACAGCAAGTAAGTGTCTTTTAATTGTAAGGAACTTGATCTTATTTTTGTTGTAGAAATAAGTTTATTTATGCTGGCAAAACTTATCCCAGAAACAAAATAATGTTATCTCTATGGCACATTAGTGTTTAGAAAAGTTTATTTAATCACATTTTGCTTGGACCCAAATTTGGTTTCTTTGCCTCTGCAAAATGCTGACATTAATTCTTATATTACTAGTTAATTTTCAAAGTTCACTTTCTCCTGAGAGGTATTTTAGCCCGTTTTAAAAATCTGGTTTCCAAGATTTAAATTAAATATATTAACCTCTTTTGATACCTTGATGTCAGGTATTTATTAATGAAGTTGTTAATTCACAGTGATATTCCTGAGGCAAGCTTATGGTAAGAACTTCTGCGTTGTATTACAGTGAGAATAAAGACCAAATATAAAATCCTCATTTTCATCTTAAAGCATTTTAGTCAATGACAGCAATTTTGTTTTGGACTTCTTTTTGGCAGGTCATTCAGATTTGTAGAAAGTGTTAGTTTCTTTTCTATTTGTCAATTTGATCTTGACCTTCATAGGGTAATTTTAAGAATTCTGGATTCTTATATCACTATTAAATATAATCTATTTTATATATGTTTTGTGAAGACATGCATTCAACAATGACAGAAATCACTGATGAACAGTTAAAGGGAAAATATACAATTTGCTAAAAGCAAGTATAGTGATAAAGCTCTTATTTAAAAAAAAAAACATATGGTGTAATGGAGTAGGTTTAGCTAACTCACTTGAGAGGATGCACTCAGGTGACTTAATGGATCTCAAGTGGGAATGAGTGTTTACTATTTTATATTTCAGGAAGTTTTTTGGTAAGATAACAGGTCTAACCTATTCAGAAAGTCCTTTGATAGAATCCCCCAAATAAGATTGAGTTTGCTCTCTCCTTGAGAAGTCTTTATCATCGTTGGATAATTCTGTGTTGAGAAAGATAAATTGGTTCAGTAAGTCTCGTTCTATTTATAATGCCTTGGGTTGAAGGAGGAGTGGAAAGATGATTCGCCAACAGTTTTAATGAAGTCAGACCTAAACGTTGCAAGTTTCTTGATCTATGTTGATTTTTTTAAAACCTCAAATTATTTCACCTCTTAGGCTTAAGTGGTAAGGAACTTGATTTAATGGGATTTCTGCCCTATGTTTTTTTTATTATTATTAAAATTCCCTTTATAGGAAGTTTTGAACCATTTCATCTCCCTCATTCCTAAAAGTTAGACACAATGTGGTAAGTTATTGTAGAAAGCATTCATCTTATGCCTCTGTTAACTTGTCTTCTAAGATTAAGATCTCTTTGAGCTTTAGGTAATCTGATTTTCTTCTCTACTACTGATTTTCACCCTATCCTATGGTATTCAGTCATTTTACAAATACCTGAGTATCATAGATTTAAAATCTCTCGTTTTCAATTTGTAAGAATTTGACAGCAAACCTCCCCTGAACATTATTCGTTGGCATTACCTTTCTATAATCTGAATCTCCAAATACATCTGACCCCAAAGGTTTCAGAAAAGGGGTTATTAATATTAACCTGCATATGTTAGAGTTTATACTTGAATAATTTTAACCAATACAGCTATTTACAAAGGGTTCCCTGTATATATGTTCTCACACTTCTGGTTAAGTTCAGACTTATTTCTATCACACGGTTTGTAAAATTATAGCCTGACAACTAATTTTGTGAATCCCTATGCTGTGCCTTGGCAATCAAAGTCAAAAGTTAAGAGTGCTTGTTCTCAGAGAGCTTTAAGACAGGAATTACTGTCAAAAGGGCAAAGTACTTTGGGAATTGGAAGAGGAACAGAAGTGAAAGTTCCCTGTAGAATAGAGCATATGAGTTTGTGTTGGGATAAGATTTATATGAAAAGGAATATGGACATTGGCAGTGCTCTCCTCATCTTCATTCCCCATTACGCTTCTTTTATTTATGTATTTTCAGATTACACATTTCCTCCTCCTCTTTTTTTAAAATTGTTGATTTTTTTTTTCCTAAGTGCCATTGTATCACATCCTTGTTCATAGAACTTTTCTCCTCTTACACTACTTCTACCCTTATCTAAGCAACCAGCACCCATTGCTCGGACAACTGCCGTATCTCCCCGATCATTGTGTTCCCACTCCTAGTGCTGTGCTTCTCTAATTTGTTGACCACATTGCCAACACGAGTCATCTTTGCAAAATGGTCTATCTTTATTCCTTAATCTTTCCATATCTTCCCCATTGTCTTTGAATTAAGTTCAAACATTTTAATTTGGTTTATCTGTACTCCACATTTTGACCTTTGCTTTTACTCATAAGTTTCAGTTCATCTGCCACATTTCCAGTAAGTTGTCCTTATTTCTGAACTGAAAAAGTTTCCCAGACATCTGTTGCTATTAGGTGGTCTACTTCCACATCATAATGCTGATCTTATTTTATGGTAATCACTTGTGATTGGATTTGAATTCCTTTAGGTTGGGTTTGTTTTCTGGCCCTACCAGCAACTGTTGCTTTTTACCCTGCCTATATAACCTCTGATTCGTGGAGGCAGTTGGGCTTGCCACTTCTGGGTTAGTGCTTTCAGGGCAGAGCTGAGTAGTCTGGTTTAACGTGTAGAAAAGCGGTAAAAGATACTGCCATAAAGGAGATTAGTAGGAGTTGGTTTACAGAAGGCCATTGATGCTGAGATCTAAGTAGTATTAGATTTTAATGCTGTAAGCAGTCTCATTGGTGAACAATTTATCTAGTACCTATTATGTGCCAGGTACTATCCTGGGGGGTGTCCAATAAACAGCAGACAAGTCAGCCTTCTCAGAGTCTACTTACTGATGATAAATGGATTGGGAAGGTAAGACACACAGGAAAATATGTAGTACAGTGTAAAGTTATAACAAATGCTATAAAGAGAAATAAAAGAGGAAAAGGGATAAGGAGTTAGGGAGTCAATTGCATTCAGTTTTTTGTAGTATAGTCAGAAGGATCACCTGCATAGGTCTCCTTTTATATAAAGCTCTGATAGAGTATGGTGTTGATACATGTAGATAGTGGGGAAGTGCTTAACTTTAAGCAGAAGATCAACAGATTTAAATGTTCTGAAGCAGAAACATGCGTAACAATTTCAAGAACAATACGGAGACCAGTATGACTAGGCAGAGTTGTGGGGGAGGGATAGATGGGGATAATTAGTTGTAGGAGGTGATGTCAAAGAAGTAACAAGCCATCTATAGGGATTTTACACATCACTTTTTAAGGACATTAACGTTTACCCTAAGTGTGACAGGAATATGTTGAAGGGTTTTGAGTAGAGACGTAATATGTTCTGAGTTAACATTTTAAGTTTCTTTGGTTTGTAGAGTAGAAGAAAAAGTAGACAGTTTCATTAATTCAAAGATGACTGACAAAGTATGGTGGTGGTAGTAGAAATGGTAAGAAATGATCAGATTCTGAGTGTGTTGTGAAGGTGTAAGCAACAGAATCTCTTGATAGACAAGACACATTTATTTTAAAGTATTACAGAATGCTAAATCTTGATAGAACCTCCACTCTATTTGAACTGCATGCCTAACTTTAAAAATTTTCACTGTCAGTGCAAAGAGAGAAATATGGTGATAAACTTGAAATGTAGTTTGTAGTGTCTATACAGTTCACAAATGCTTTGCAGATATTTGTTGGGCATCTTCCTGACGGTTTTGTTCTAGATGCGAAGAACTCTCGTATCAACAAAGCAAAAAAAAAAAAAGCTGTTAATGTAGAACCACAAAAGACCCCAAATAGCCAAAGCAATCCTAACCAAAATAGAAGGATGAATGGTTGTGTCATACGCCCAGACTTTAGACTATACTGCAAAGCTTTAATAATCTAAATAGCATGGAACTGGAACAAAAACAGACACAGACCAATTTAGTACAATTGAGAGCCTGAAAATAAACCCACACCTATATGGACAGTTACTCTATGATAAAGGGACCAAGAGTATACATTGGAGAAAGGAAAGTCTTCATCAAATAATATTGGGAAAACCAAACAGCCACATAGAAGAGCAAACCGCAGCCACTACAGCACGAGTTCGATCCCTGCCGCCAGCCAGGGAGGGGACCCACATGGCGTAGCAGACCTCTCCTGCCTGGCCCGCTGCTCCCCTCAGCAGTGTGTTTCAGTCAGTCTACCTGTTCTGCTCCCCACTCTGTCTCTGGTGAATCCTCTTACCTCCCTGGACTCTGGCCTGTACCCCAGCTCTTGTATGCATTAATAAATAAATCTTTAAAAAAAAAATAGAGAATAGACTTGAATGTAAGACCTGAAACCATAAAATACTTTCATAGGAAACGGGCAAAACACACATAGCATAGGCTTCAGAATTTTATTTGAGACAGAGCACCATCTTGTAAACAGATAGTATTTGTACATTTGGTGACTGGTTCTTAGCACCTACTGTGTGCTAGATACTACTCCAGGTTGTAGTAGTAAACTGAAGAAATGATGTCACTATCCTCTTGGAGCATTTATTCTAGTGAGATCTTTTTATTGTGTTTGTGCATGTTCATTTTTAAGACCCATAATGATTAGGACAAATTACCAGGACTGGGACCAAAAACTATGTTTTTCCCATGGGTCACCATAGAAATAATATTGTATGGTTCTCACTCTATAACACCATAATTACATAAAGGATTTGGGGGGGTTTTTTGTGTGTGTGTGTCTTGGCCTGGAAGAACTTGTTAAAAAATAGGTTGCTGGGCCTACCCTTCAGTATTTCTGATTCAGGTTGAGATTTTGGCCTGAGAATTTGCATTTTTAACAGATTCCTAGACGATACAGAATCTGGTGATCTGGAAACCATGCTTTGGGAACCATTAGTATAAGGGACATCTGTAATAGTATCCTTATTGTAGTTGCACAGTATTCCTACAGAGTTGGTTGTACCAGAGCATGGATAAAAGAATTCTGTGGAAGGGCAAAAAGATGAGTTAGGCCCATTTGTAGAGCATTTTGTATGTAGAGGAGCATTTCCAGCCTATTCCAAGAAGTGATGTTTAGAAAGGTGTTTCTCAAATTCTCCAGTGACAATTTGAAGTTACAATTCATCTGTTATATGTTGCTGGTTTAAGGGGATGTTAACCTTGTATTCTTGTATTATTTAATTTACCTATACTTTCTCTCCTCACCCCTAGAAAGACCAGTGTTAGAATCTTTTTCCTTCATGAAAATAATATGTTAAATGTGAAATATTTTTATTTCAGAACTGTTCGCCAGGTGGCACAGGAGCAGTTCTTTTTAATGTGCACCAGATGTTGCATGGGACACAGGCCTCTACTTTTCTTCATTACTCTGCTCTTTACCGTTTTGGGGGTGAGACATTTTTTAATGTGCTTATCAGTGTAATTCATTAAACAAGGAACATTCAGGAATTTATGGTTTTAGCTTGCATTAAAATTAGAACAGTCTACTTTTATGTAATTTTTTAGTATTTATAGTATATATGCATAATGACTATTTTAGTCATTTTTCTAGTTGACTATAGGTGTTTTTTTTTAAGTAGGTTTTCAGCATAGACATGTAAATTAATAATACTATGCTTTATTGTTTCAGAGCACAGCCAGAGAGAGAGCTAAACATTCAGGAGACTACTTCACTCTTTTAAGGCACCTTCTTAATTATGCTTATAATAGTAATATTAATATACCCAATGCTGAAGTTCTTCTGAATAATGAAATTGATTGGCTTAAAAGAATTAGGGTAAGTTGCATTTAATGTATTTAACATATCAATAAATAGTTTTATAGTTTTAAGCATATTTTGGTCAAATGGAAAATACCAAAGAGTAATAAAGACCAAACTATACTCTGGATTGGTGGTGGATGTTAGTGAATCATGAGTCATAGAGTGAATACATAACTAGTTTCGTAAAATGCTTTATTTGAGATTTGGAATGTGGTTTTCAGATTCCATTTTTAAATTTGGGGCAAATTTTCATCTTGTTAAAAAGCAGTGGTTAAATAGTTTTCAGCAAAAATGAGTCATTAATTATAGCATTTAATTTAACTCTTGATCTTAACACCTGATTCTTTTTACTTAAAATTGCGTGAGAATTTCTGAAGAGATTTGTGACTTGTAACCTTCAGATTAGTAGTTCTCCTACTAGCGCATAAAACCTACTTCTAGAAAGTTCTGAGGAGAAGTTAAAATTGGTTAGACTAGAAAGTTTGGGGAAATTGCCTCATTTCTGTCCCGCTCACTCTCGTTCTGGCTCCTCCCTCTCTACCTTTCTTTTGTAACTCAGGCATTTTGATCTTTTTTCTTTGGCAGGATGATGTGAAAAGAACAGGTGAAACAGGTGTTGAAGAGACGATCTTAGAAGGCCACCTTGGGGTAACAAAAGAGTTACTAGCCTTTCAAACTCCTGAGAAGAAGTATCACATTGGTTGTGAAAAAGGAGGTGCTAATCTCATTAAAGTAAGTTCTATTGTTTTAGCCCTCAGATATTATTACCTGTTTCCTACCAAATCTAATATATGGTCTCAATTCTTTGGTCTTTTATCATGACCTTTTCCTTTCTTTTAAAGAATCTTTACAAAAGGTTACAGTAATTTTTAAAATAAAGTTTCTAAATTTCACATATAAGTAAAATCGGTACTGTATATTTAAATAAGGACTGGGTAACTTTTCTGTTTAAAATACCTGAAGTTTTTCATTTCATCAGACTTTAAAATATGCAGACTATTTTGTAAAATTTTGTCTTGATTATCCTATATCTTTTAATTAGTTTCTTCATGTCTGATAACTCAAGTGGGAAAATGTATTTTAGCACATTTTTATTCAGAATGAGTTTTGGTAGATGTGATTAAAGGAGTAAACGATTTAAAATGTAAATTTTGGTAAGTACTATAATAATAAGCTGGCTCTTGAAATGTAAAAAAAAAAATTAACCTGGGAAATTTGATGTTTCTTAATTACAGTAAAAATAGTGTTTTGATGTTCAGAACACTTATGTTCAAAAATCCAGGTAACTTTTCTGAGATATAATGTGATCCTCAAGTCTGACAAGTAAATTTTGTATTATTTCTGTCTAAGAGACATTTCTATCTTTAAAAAAATACATATAATATGTGTAAAGTATATATTTGTATATGTAATATATAAATATCACTACATAATGTATTGATACATATCATTGTTAATACATAAGCATTTTTCAACTCTTTTAGGAATTAATTGATGATTTCATCTTCCCTGCATCCAATGTTTACCTGCAATATATGAGAAATGGAGAACTACCAGCTGAACAGGCAATTCCAGTGTGTAGTTCACCAGCTACCATTAATGCTGGTTTTGAGTTACTTGTAGCATTAGCTGTTGGCTGTGTGAGGAATCTCAAACAGATAGTAGATTCTTTGACTGAAATGTATTACATTGGCACAGCAATAACTAGTAAGTATTTTGAAATACAAAATTGTAATTACAGATAATTCTCTAATGTTTCAAATTTTTTTTCAGTAAATATTTTTAGCTCAAGTTTTCTTTCTTTCAGCAACAAGTTTAACATTTCTAGCAAATGGAGGTATTAATTCAAGGTCATTACAAGGGATCCCTAATACAGAAAAATGCCCTGTTTTTTAAATGTCTTCCTAGAAGTGATACAGGTATTTAGAAAAATTAATTTCAGTCTCAATCAAATCTGGAATCAAACCCAAACTCCAGAATAATATTCAATATAATAGCCAGAGTTCAAACTTAAAACGCAAGTTGCATGTATTAGTAGCCCTTCTAGACCCTCACAAGCTTTTGTAATTTTGTTTTCATATGAACTCTTAAGAAGATCTGGTGTTGAAGATTAGAATGTGTGCTTACATGAGGCCCGTGAAATAAATTGTAGACTCCAGATCTTAACTGAAGCTTAAAAGGATGAGGGCACAATAAGATGACTAAAAAACCAAAAATAACAACTACCATAGAGGCTATTCATTTTAAGAGAAAAACAACACTGTTTATTTACAAAGCCAAGAATATAATAGATGACAGTAAATCTTTCAGAACATGTGACATTATTTTTTGTTATGTTGTATATTGGAATTTAATGATTTAAATAACATTTTAAGAGTTTTTGATTAAACTTTCAACTGTTCTACCAATTCTATATATAGTAAAGAGGCATTTTGTTTATTAGAATTTGTATTTGTTTCTTAAGCAGATACACACTTAGGTTTCAGTAGATTTAAACTCTCAAGGATTATAGCATCACACAGATTGTGTGTTCTATGACCTAGCAGAGAGATTATTTGATTTTTGTCATGAAACATGCCCATTTCCATGATCATCAGTTAATCTTTACTGTCATTGCTCTAATTTTGTTGTTTGCCGCTAGGAACTGTGTTGTTCTTTGCTTTGTGTGTTTAAGCACATTTCTTGCTCAAACAGAATTCCATTTCATCTCAGGCATAAACACCTTAAGTTTTAAGAAGGGGAACTGTATGCTTCCTTGGTTTTGGATGACCCCACTTTTAGCCAGCGAAACAGCCTTGGATGACAGCCTTTTCTAGACAGTTTTTCCATTTTAAAAATTTTGTTCTCAGCATGCCTCCAAACACTCCAAAATGGATGAAAGAGAAAGGCTACTTGTTTTTAAGTAGTACGTTTGCATGTTCAAAATTTCATGAGTGAAAGAGGCTATTTATTAAAAAGGTTTTCTTGGCAATTCTCGTCCCATGACTGCCCATCTGTGTCTCTGCAGAAATCTCTTAACAAACCTGTCCTTTTCGGCGGCAGCACTTCTGCCTGCCTGTGAGAATGCAGGCGCCTCTCCCTTTCTACTTCCTTTTCTAAATTAACCTGTCCTTTTAAAATGTACAAATAAATAATGTTTCTTACCCATCCCAACCACCCAGTCCTATTTGACAGCTGTAACCATTATCACCAGTTAAGCATCTCTGTGCATGCAAAACCCACATACAAAATTTCTGTTGTTGGGTTTTTAAACACTGATTGCTATACAGCACACAAAATGTTCTTCACTTTGTTTTACCTATTGACATATATTTACCTAATTCATTTGCTGGCTATATACCTCATAGTTCAGTACACCGTAATTTAGTTAACTAGTGCCATAGGCAGTAACTTATGTTGTTTCCAGGTTTATACTAGATGAAGGAATATGTACAGTTCTCATTTGCCCTCAGAATAACATTGTGGTTATAGGCAAAGCAAGTGTTATTCCTGTATTGTGTTTATTTGGAAGGCAACAGTTGCTTGCCTGAAGATGAAAGAGTTGATGAGTGTCAAGCAGGATGTGAACCCAGGTGGTATGAGGATTATTTAAAACTAACAAGCTACATGTTTGACTACATTTGAAGATTTTTTTTAAAAACAAAAGTACAAAACATTAAAGCTCATGACTAAATAGAGCTAAAGGTAATGTTTGCACAGAGAAATTCACATTGTACCATCTTATGACTACTTTTGAGATTCCTACAAGAGTAGGAACATGTAAAACATGGGTTCGCAGATTGTATGAACATTCATGTTGCTATGTATCTGATTTTGTGAGGGTGAGATACAAATTTAGAGTTTTGGATGACTAACGGTGGAACTTTTGTTAACTGACTAGTTTACTAGAGCTAGAAGTGCACAAAATAATTGTATCCATGCTTATAAGAATCTTTTATCTTCTCTTAGCTTGTGAAGCACTTACTGAATGGGAATATCTACCACCTGTTGGGCCCCGCCCACCAAAAGGATTTGTGGGACTGAAAAATGCTGGTGCTACTTGTTATATGAATTCTGTGATTCAACAACTCTACATGATACCCTCCATCAGAAATGGTATTCTTGCAATTGAAGGCACAGGTAGTGATGTAGATGATGATATGTCTGGGGATGAGAAGCAAGACAATGAGGTAAGTTGTAGTGTCTCTTTTCTGTGTTTGAAATCAATAATATCAGATACTTATATTCTCTCTTACAGTGTTGTATTTTTTAACTTTTTTAAAAAATTATTTGTTTATGCACACAAGAGCTGGGGTACAGGCCTGAGGTGTGGGAGGGTGAGCGGATTCACCAAAGACAGAGTGGAGAGCAGAACAGGCAGATTGAAATATCCTGCTGAAGGGAACAGCAGGCAAGACAGGAGAGGTCTGTGCTATGTGGGTCAGCTCCTTGGCAAGGGATCGAAATCATGCTGCTTACTTACTAGTGCTGAACCCTTGTGCTACCAGGGAGGCCCCATTTTTTTTTTTAACTTTTCCTCTTTGTAATGTTGGTGAGAACTGAGGAGAGAAACATAAGTATATTCTAGTTGTAGTAAATATTTTGAATGGTTCTTATCTTCCTCCCCAGTCACTTGAACTATTTTCTCTGAGGTCCTTTCTCACTTACGGGTCTACTTGAAAGTTACAGCTTACCTTAACTCTTCCAAATCTACTGAATTGCATCATCTAGGGATTAGGGTCTGAGCATTTTTACTATTTTAAAAAGCTTCTAGGGGATATGGACATCCCTCTCTTGTTAAGAACCACTGCTGTAAGTAAAAATTGAAATTCTAGTTTTCTGTAGCCCATCACATGGATGTTTAAATAAGCATAGTAGATAGATAATTGTACAGGTAAAAAGGAGATAAGATAGACAAAACATGGTAACAGTTTCAGATGAGGTGTCCCACCTTTGCTCTCACAGTGTCTTCTGCTCTGTGTGTTACCTTGATTCTCCTCTGCGGGGGCAGGGGTTGGTTGGTTTATTTTTGGCTTGTTTTTTCCCTAGACTATAAGTTTTTCATAGGCAGGGATAGTATCTTTTTCTATGTCAAAGCACTCACAGTTATGCAACCACCATTCTCTTTGTGGCTCTATGAATTTGACTGGGTTACTTCATATAAGTGAAATCATACAGTATTGTCTTTTTATGATTGGTTTATTTTACTGAACATACCTTAGAGGTTTATCCTGTGTCAGACTTTGATTCCTTTTTCAGCTTGGATGATACTGTCATATAAATAGATTACATATTTTGACTACTACAGTGAACATGGGTATACAGATATCTCTTTGAGACCTTTTCACCCTTTGATATGTAGCCAAAAGTACAACTGCTGAATCATATAGTAATTCTAGTTTTGAATTTTTGAAGAACTATTTTCCAGTGATCTATCATTTTATAGTCCTGCCAATAGTGCACAAGGTTTCCATGATGATTTTGCCCTGTGTTTTCTTTTTACAGTTTTATAGTTTTAGCTCTTACATTTAAATCTTTGATACATGTTGAGTTAATTTTTGTATATGGTGTTAGGGAAAAGTTCAACTTCATATTGATAATCTGATCGTCCCCACACTATTTGTTGAATATTGTTACTGTTACTCTGATACTTATATTTTACTGTTTACAGTTTTGAGCTCTTGTCTCAAGAAGAACATTTGCTCCCCATTTACACGAGGAAGTTGACGCTAAGACTTGCTAAAACTTAGCTTATAAGTGGTAGAGCCTGCAATTTTGTTCAGTCCAGTGACTATACTCTGCTCTATTATCTATGTAGCATTATTCCTTATAACAACTCAATGTAGTGTCGGGATAAATACTAATATTGGAAATTAAAATTTACAAATTGTAAATTGAGTGTTGTAGAAATAAAAGCACAGATTATTTGCTGACTGTATTTGTCTCATCGTTTTACTATAAATTATCTCATAATAATGCTTTATTTGGTTTCTAGAGCAATGTTGATCCCAGAGATGATGTATTTGGATATCCTCAACAATTTGAAGATAAACCAGCATTAAGTAAAACAGAAGACAGGAAAGAGTACAATATTGGCGTTCTAAGACACCTTCAGGTCATCTTTGGTCATTTAGCTGCTTCTCGACTACAGTACTACGTACCCAGAGGATTTTGGAAACAGTTCAGGTAAACTATGAATTTGTAGTAATAAGGATACTACTTAAACCTGTATGTTAATATTAAACTTCTAAAATACATGTTGGAAGGCATGTATTATGTTTAATATTTAAGCCGTAGTGACATTCAAACTTTCCTTCTTGGTTGGTTTTTTTCCCACGTTGTCCCCAAGGGAAGAGGTATAGAAAACTTCATAATAATAAGAAGCAGCATTCTTTTTTTTTTTTTTAAGAAGCAGCATTCTTTTTTTTTTTTTTTTAAGAAGCAGCATTCTTTAGTCTCAAGATACTAATAGTTTTTACTGTGAAAATCTCTAATATATATAGAAGTTGGGACTATAGTGTGAACTCAACTTCAACAGTTTATAACCAATTTTGCTTTATCTACAGTCCCACCAGGTTGTTTTAAAGCAGAGTTCAAATAGTTTCATCCATAAATATTTCTAGTGTCTTTTTTTTTTTTCCTTAAGATTTATTTATGCATGCAAAAGCTGGGGTTCGGGCCTGAGTCCAGGGTGGTGAGAGGATTCACCAGAGACAGAGCAAGGAGCAGAACAGGCAGACTGACTGAGACACGCTGCTGAGGGGAGCAGCGGGCGCAGCAGGAGGAGAGGTACGCCACCAGGGAGGCCCCGTAGTGTCTTTTTATCTATAGCCATGATGCTATTATCATCTCTTAAAAACTGCTTAAAATCGGGCCTCCCTGGTGGCGCAGTGGATTAGGCAACGCACTATGAAGCAAACCGCAGCCACTGCAGCATGAGTTCGATCCCTGCCACTGGCCAGGGAGGAGATCCACATGGCACAGCAGACTTCTCCTGCTGTGCCCGCTGCTCCCCTCAGCAGTGTACTTCCATTGATCTGCCTGTTCTGCTCCCCGCTCTCTGTGGTGAATCCTCTCACCCCCCC
>JAGFMF010012069.1:4745692-4773235 GCA_019455555.1 Galemys pyrenaicus | reverse complement strand
AAATCTTTAAAAAAAAAAAAACCTGCTTAAAATCCAATTTTTGTCAGTTTTTTTAATTTACTCAATTATCTCATAATTATTTTTATTGTATATTTTTGGAAATCAGGATTCTAATAAAAATCCATATACCACAAAGTTGCTATGATGACTTCTAGTCCCTCCAATCTTCTTTCCCCCTTGCAATTCTGTTCCAAATGATGGCAGGCAATTTTCTTACTGTCTGGATTTTATTGACAAGATCCCTGTGTTATTTTGGTGTTTTCTTGATCATCTGTATTTCCTACAAATAGGTAATGAGACCTAGAGGTTTGATCAGATTGAGGCATTTTTTAAATTATTACTAATAAAAAATTGGATAGGCAAAACTATTTCATAGGGGGAAAACTTCATATTTGTCAGATAAGAATTCTACTGTTAAAACACCCATGCACCAATAAAACTTCATAGTTAATAATGTTTACATCCAGAAGAGGTATGGAATGGCTGTGTCTTTTAACAACCATTGATTATCATTGCCTAAATATAGCATTTCATCATGGTTACAAAAATGGCAATATTCAATTTTTTTATCATATTTTAATTAATTAGCTAGAATTATAAAGGGAAACATCAACTATTTGGCTACCCTAATGTACAATTTTATAGGAAATATAGGATAATTCTTGACTGTGTAGAAAAGGCTATAATCCTTCACAGCAGTGCATTTTTAAAATAATTCTTAGAGTCTCTTCAAAGCATCTATCCCAGGCAGCTGAGAACAGAGGAAGTAAGGGGTCACCTGACATTGCCACTTTGGTTCACCTTCCTTGCTTCAGTGCAGCTCCTCTTTTTTTCCCATCAAGGGTATGACTTAGATTTCTTGTGAAACCACTATAATGACCCACCATATAAATTATTCTCATTCCCCCAGCTAGACCCCCTACTTAATCCATACTACTGGTTTCCTGTACTACCCTCCTTCCCAGCTCTCATTTTACTTTTTCATTCCCATCACCTGGCACACCACTTGCCCTCCTCCCTGATTACTCGTTTTCTTTCTCTAGCTTATCCCATCTGTGCCATAAGACTTTTAGCATTTCTGTTCTTCCTCTTCCAAATTTACTCTCACCTTTTTAGCTTTCATCTTAAAATTTACCATTCAAGTATAAACTTTTTTTTTTGCATTTCAGTTACCCCTTACAGTAACGGAGCTTGCAGTTTGTCTCGACTACTGCTTTCAGATTATCTACACTTTATACATATCACATGTGCTTGATATTTGTGGGCTAGCCACGCTGCTCATTATTTTATTTTGAAAAGTTTCGAACAAAAAGAAAAGGTGAAGAAATAGTATAATCACCTTTATATTAAACTACCCAAAATTACCAATTAACATTTTGTCATATTTACTTTTATGTGTATTAAGTGATATTTTAATTTTTTTAAAGTCGTTGATAATAAATGCTGATTATAATACTTTTCCCATACTTGCTTCAGTTTGTATTCTCTAAGGACATTTTCCTACTTACCTGTAATACATTTCTCACAAAATTTGATAATTATTAAATAATGTCTAATATTCATCCCTGTATATTCTGATTTTCCTCCATATATTCTTTATAACTATTGAGGTAGCATTGCTTAACAACACTGTGTCTGCAACCTGAAATTAATGGAGTATAGGGTCACATCTCTACAAATGTATGTTCCACACTATGCCTACCACCAAGGTATCAGTAACCATTTTACCACAGTCCTTTGGGCACCCTTCCCTCTGGTAGCATCTATAACTTTGTTGCAATCCCAGTCTAGTATTCTGGGGGAAAAAAATCACATGAATTTGATTGTTTATGACTTTTAAAAATGATCTCCCTAACTTGTTCATGGTGGCACTGAAATTTGTTGTTGTTGGTTTATTTTTATGTATATGTTTTCTTCTAAGTGTTTAATAGTTTTTTTCTTTTTTTTAATATAAAGTATTTTTATTTACATATATTTGACATCAGTTGTAATCCCCATGTATGGCACTGAAATTTGAATAGTGTCTAGGCCAGTTTTCTTGCAGAATGTCTCTCATTTTCTTCATTTGTGTGATTTATTCTTCATGATTAGATTCCAGTTGAGCTTTGTATGGGAAGAACACTACATAGGTGATGTTACATGCTTCTCTTTACATTATACTGCAGGCATATGGTGTTTATCAGTTTATATGATTATTGGTGCTATTTGATACCTCGGTGTCATAACAGGTCTCTCCATTGTAAAAGTACCTTTTCCTCTCTGCAATTAATAGTTAACTATATGTTTGAAAGTATGGGTAGTTAAATACAATTTGAAAAGTAGAGTGAAGTGGTACCATTTCTAATAATGGAACAAATTTATTTTTACAAATGATATTTTTTATTTTAAACACTTAATGCAAATTTAAGATATGTCAAAATCCAAATAAAATCTAAAAATTAATTTAGATTTAAAATCTAAAATATAATTAGAATGAGATTGTTTATTACATAGGAAAAATGTTAGAAAAGAATTTATCAGAAGACAGTTCCTTTAATATTTAAAATACATTTGTCCTATCTCTCACAATGAATACATTTATATCCTTTATATTCTGTAAATACAAAATTAGATGTCATTGATAGTTTCCAGCAGTGCCTACTTTTTAGCAGTATCTGTTTTCATTTTGTGGTACATGCATTGATAATAGTTTGTTTTCTCAAGAGTCACTTGCCTAACTTAAGTTCTAAGATACTCAAAAAGAGATCAACTCTAAAACATGTTTTTTCACTTGGAAAAATATAGTAAGAGTAAGTAGACATAATCTTTGCACTGTATCTGCAACCTGAAATTACTGCAAAATGAAAGAAATGAGATTGTAATTGGAACATCCAAGCAAGAGCGAGATTTACCACCCTACCACCCAGTTATAACAGCATCTTTGGTTGGATTCAAAATGTATCCATATACCATATTACTTAAAGCAACCATCTTCTTTGAAACCATACTATCCATCAAACTACACCAGTAGTTTGGTGGTAGCACACTATGGTACTGGAGTACCATACTATGAGCCACACTTTGTCCTCCCCTCTCTCCCTTACCCTCCACTGCATAAAAGTATTTCTCCCCCTACATCCTCATGTAGGTTGTATAAAAATCTCAGTTTCTATTATCATTTGTGGTTGTGTGTTTTTGTCCTGAAAATAGTTGTGTATGTTGTTCTGGGAGTTTCACATTCTGTGTTTCATTCTATTCATCTCTTAGGCTTTGGGGTGAACCTGTTAATCTGCGTGAACAACATGATGCTTTAGAATTTTTCAATTCGTTGGTGGATAGTTTAGATGAAGCTTTGAAAGCCTTAGGACATCCAGCTATGCTAAGTAAAGTCTTAGGAGGCTCTTTTGCTGATCAGAAGATTTGCCAAGGCTGCCCACATAGGTAAGTGCTAAATACATATTTAAAATCTACATTGTATTGTTTACTAATGGAAATTTTAATTTTTACTGGCAGTTATGTACATATGTGGAATAGGCCACCATTAGTAAATATTCTAGGCTAAATGAATTACATACTTTGCATGTCTCAATGCTGTGGAGGATTTTTGTTTAAATTGTATTCTTTTTGGTCAAATAACTTTTGGTTCTTTTTAATCCACCTATTAGTATTTTATACTCTTAACATCCTCTTATGTGTGATTATTCCTAGAAAATAAAATGACATTTTGCATGTAGCTACTGATGTTACATAAAAAATTGCCCTTTATTTTAGAATTAATTATATACTGTAAATATGCTTAGAAGATGACAAACGTGGATCATTATTTCCTATACAAATATTTTAATTTTAAAATAGCTTTTATTAGCCCTAAACTGTGTTTTCCACACAACATACATAACATGACTTGACTGAATAACTTGTGGCAGTAGAGGGGTCATTTTTGTGTTTTTTAACTTAAAAGGACAATTATTTAAGGATTCATACTGAAATGGTTAAATAGCTTTGTTAAAGTTCACCACTAATAGATACATGTTTATGCCTACTACATGGAAATTTGACTCAGGGATTTGTCTTGTATGTTATCAGTTAATGTTGGTTTGAATTCCTTTTCACCTAAACATCACAGTAAGGTAGTATTTTCTTCAAACCCAAACGGTATTTATTTTTTAAAAATATATATATATATAATTGGAGTGAGACTTTGTTACATGAAAAATTGTCACAAAATAATTTATCGGTAGATATATATAGTTGTGGTTGGGTATGACTGAGTTGTGGGTATCTTGTTCTTGAAATTATAGGGAAATGATGGGAAGTTAATATATAAATGAGAAATTGCCATCAGGTTAAGCTATTCAGGGCAGAGGATAGAATAAATAAAATAAAAGTTCCTATTGAAAGGCCTTTTGTATTAGGTGGACAATAAAATTATTTTAACCTCTTGTTTATAATTACTGGTAAGATATGCAACCTTTGGCCCTCTATTTTTATCAGCCCTTCTTGGTTTGTTTGACTCTTGAAAATTATTTCGAAATTACTGGTTTTATGTGCTAATTGAAAATGTTTGGAGAACATAATCTAAGTACCTACTCCACAGCTAGATTTAACCTATTTATGTATCAGAAGGTTATGAAGTCCCAAGTGTGTTTTTAGAAAATTATTTGTTTAGAGCAGAGGTTAGCAAATTGTGGGCCATAGACTAAATGCAGCCAGGCTTCTGTTTTTATAAGTTTTATTGGAACATACCCTCTTCTTTACCTGCTTTTATTCTTAATGGCAGAATTGAGCAGTAACTATAGAGACTTCATGGCCCGAGAGAGCCTGTGATGTTTACTACCTGGCTTTGCTGGTTTCTTGTTTAGAATGTACTGTTTTTTAACAAGTCTTAAGATCTAACTTAGTTCTAAGGGCTATTCTTTCATTATAATAGCAATTTTCTTCATAATATTCTGTTCATGTCACTCACAAATACCTTTGTATGCCTATCATTTTCCCCCTAACCAAATAAAAACATGCTATAGAGGGACTGCCTTAAACATTGAATATTCTACAATATGGAAAGTACTCTGAGGATAGTTGTTGCATGAATGACTATAATTGAGAATGTATTCCTCACATCCCATGTTATGAATGTATGGCTATGATATGTTTCATCGGAAAATCACAAATTTCTTTAGTAGAAAATAGCCACAATGTAGAATACCAACTCCTACTCATATTTCCTTATCCCCTATTCATTTGTGTTCACATTTTTGCTTTAGTATGGTTTCTGTTACGTAAAAGAAGGAACATTTAAAAATTCAACCCAGTAGTGGTTTAAAAGATCCTTTTCAGAACATGAGTTCATGCATAGGGTTTAGCATGAATTGCTATCTAATTACATAATACTGGAAGAAGTTTGGTATAAAGACAAACTTGGCTTTAAAAATACCACTTTGCCTAGTAATTTGACCCCTTTAACCTTTCTGGATGCTAGTTCCCCACATTGCTAAAATGGAGGTGGTAATATTTCTCTTCTAGGTTTGTTGTGAAGACAAACAATCTAGTATGTATAATGTGTAAACCTAACGTAGTGCCCACCACAAAATAAGTTATCATTTATTGGTAACATTCTATAATTTATGGGTTTCGTATAAGTATCACAAATGTAGTTTTAATATTTAGTCCATAACTAAATGGATCATTTAGAAAACTAAGGAATAAATACTTTTTGATCATTTCTTAAATAATATCTTTAGATACGAGTGTGAAGAATCTTTTACGACATTGAATGTAGACATTAGAAATCACCAAAATCTTCTTGATTCTTTGGAACAATATGTCAAAGGAGATTTATTAGAAGGTGCAAATGCCTATCATTGTGAAAAATGCAATAAAAAGGTATGAATCGTCCCACTTTGTTTAAGATAATTATGACTACATTTAATGGATCTGGAAGAAGTTTTTGTTTGTCATCAAAATTCACTCTCTTTATTCCCTACTCTGTTGTGTTATAGTGGTAGTGGAGAGGTGGTTAAGATGATGACTGATTTAAAGGTCTGTCAGTGAGAAAAGATTGTGAGAAAATAGTTCTAGAAGACTTGGAAAAATGGGTAAATATTCCATCCATATCCAGAACCAAAATGCTCTTCGACTCCTCAAAGCTACAGAACTAATAGAGGAAAACAGTTTGCTGAGACCTTTAGTTATTTAGCACATGTGAATTAAAAGTCTAGAGGTTGAGATCTTGTGCTTTAAAGCCATATATTGCCTGCCACCTACCTATAGCGCTGAGTTTTGAGGCAAGTTACTTAACCTCCCTGCTTAATCCTCATCCTGAAGGTTCAGTAGTACCTAACTGAGAGGAGGATTGTGAGGATTCAATAGGTCCCTACTTAAAGCAGTGCTTAGTATTTTACCTGGAACCTAATTGCCTGATAACTATTAGCTATTGTTCCATTTGCTAGCATTAATTGCCATTCATTAGAATAATAGTAACTGTCAAACAAGTAATGAAGGTTAGATAGCAATGACAATCTAGAAAACAGTTAATCAGATAATATCTGTCACCAGTTTCAGCAGTTTGTAACAAAGAGCATAAGTCATTTCCATTATAATAGCTTTAGTTAAAAATACCAACTGTGAAAGTTACCTTGTTTGTGTTCATTATCATGCAATTGTTACACTTATGATTTCAGATTAGTCTTTAGAGAATATTATAATACTACTATAAAATTTGTTACCTTTTATAAGAGAACATCCAGTAACTTGTTCTGTTTATTTTAGGTTGATACTGTAAAGCGCTTGCTAATTAAAAAATTGCCTCCTGTTCTTGCTATCCAATTAAAACGATTTGACTACGACTGGGAAAGAGAATGTGCAATCAAGTTCAATGATTATTTTGAATTTCCTCGGGAGCTGGACATGGAACCTTATACGGTTGCAGGTGTTGCAAAGCTGGAAGGAGATAATGTAAACCCAGAGAGTCAGTTGATACAACAAAATGAGCAGTCTGAAAGTGAAACAGCAGGAAGCACAAAATATAGACTTGTGGGTGTGCTTGTACACAGCGGTCAAGCAAGTGGGGGTCATTATTATTCTTACATCATTCAAAGGAATGGTGGAGATGGTGAAAGAAATCGCTGGTATAAATTTGATGATGGAGATGTAACTGAGTGTAAAATGGATGATGATGAAGAAATGAAAAACCAGTGTTTTGGTGGAGAGTACATGGGAGAAGTATTTGATCACATGATGAAGCGCATGTCATACAGACGCCAGAAAAGGTGGTGGAATGCTTACATTCTTTTTTATGAAAGATTGGACACAATAGACCAAGGTGATGAGTTGATAAGATACATATCAGAGCTTGCTATCACCACAAGACCCCATCAGATTGTTATGCCATCAGCCATTGAGAGAAGTGTGCGGAAACAGAACGTGCAATTCATGCATAACCGAATGCAATACAGTTTGGAATATTTTCAGTTTATGAAAAAGCTGCTTACATGTAATGGTGTTTACTTAAATCCTCCTCCAGGTAAGTAACAAGTTAGTGTCTTAGTTATGAAGTATAGTTTTGTTTTGTTTTTTTTTTAAAGATTTATTTATGCACACAAGAGCTGGGGTACAGGCCAGAGGCAGTGGGGTTGGGTGGGGTGGTGAGAGGATCCACCAGAGACAGAGAGGGAAACAGAACAGGCAGATGCACTGAGGGTAGCAGTGGGCGAGGCAGAAGAGGTCTGCTGTGCCATGTGGGTCCCGGCACTGGCCAGCGGCAGTGCTGCAGTGGCTGCGGTTTGCTTCATAGTGCATTGCTTAACCCACTGTGCCACCAGGGAGGCCCATGAAGTATAGTTCTTATTTGCAGAATTCATTAGCAGGCATCAGTCCTTTTTTTAGTTTTGATTGTTTTAAAGTTCTAGTTCAGATGACTGCACAAATATATTGTCTTACTGTTTGGATATGAGAATTTTTTTTTTAACAATTTTGGATTCAAGCATAGTTTGAAATGTGCTTTAGTGAACTACTTCATAGTTACGCAATTACTTTATAGTGAAGTTATAAAATAATTACTTCATAAGTAGCTGCAGAAGAATTTTAGCAGTAGACATCTGAAATGTAGTGGATGTGCAGATTTCTTTGAAAGTGGAGCTTAGACATAAAATTTGTTTGATTTTCTTCTCTATCTGCATTTTATTTATAGGGCAGGATCACCTATTGCCCGAAGCAGAAGAAATCACTATGATTAGTATTCAGCTTGCTGCTAGGTTCCTGTTTACCACAGGATTTCACACCAAGAAAATAGTTCGTGGCTCTGCCAGTGATTGGTACATTGCTTTGCATTTTCATTCCTATTAGAGCTAACATTAACTTTATTTAATACACTTTTTTTTTTAACCATGATCTTGTTTCAGATTTAGAATACAGAATAAAATTCTCTCGATGACAATAGTGAGAGAAATATTAAAATATTTACTTAGATTTAAAGTGGCCTATGATTTCAAAAGCTGGCTTCTGCTTCTATTTTCTTGTATCATGTCTTTGGCATCCCTATACAGAAGATTATAAAATGATCTCTAAGTTATTTAACCATGAGGTTTACTAGGGGTTAGCTTCCCTAAAGTAAATCCTGCCATAGATTATAGAGATACATTAAAATGAGTTTCTCAAATTTCTAATTGTGAAAGTGTAGAGATCATTATTATGCCTTGATTTAACAACTTTCACTTATCTACTAGTAAGAAATTAAAGGAAATTTAAGGAGGGTAAATACTGTTTTTGTCATTGAACCTTGGATGACTTTGTTAATAGATTTATAAAAAATTAGATAAGCTTTCATCTATTTTGCCACACTGAGAGAATAGACCAAGTCATAGTTTTTATCTCATTTTATTATTAATACTAGAAGTAACCATTGCTAGTTTCCCCCTCTAGTAGTAAAAGACATTTAATTTTTATTTGGTTCATACAGACCCATTCCTGTACTATAGGAAACATGTTACTGAATTGATATTCATAGATTTTTTTTTTGTCTTGTTTTGCCTCAGGTATGATGCATTGTGTATCCTCCTTCGTCACAGCAAGAATGTACGTTTTTGGTTTGCTCATAATGTTCTTTTTAATGTTTCAAATCGCTTCTCTGAATACCTTCTGGAGTGCCCTAGTGCAGAAGTAAGGGGTGCATTTGCTAAACTTATAGTTTTCATAGCACATTTTTCCTTGCAAGATGGGCCATGTCCTTCACCTTTTGCATCTCCTGGACCTTCCAGTCAGGTAATTATTTATACAGCTTTCTTTTTTAATTATTCATTTATGCATACAAGAATTGGGGTGTAGGCCCAAGGTGCAGGGGAAGGGTGAGAGTATTCATCAGAGACAGAGTGGGGAGCAGTGGATGAGAAAGGAGAGGTCTGCTGTGCCATATGTGGGTTAGCTCACTGACCAGGGATTGAACTCAGGCCTTTACAGCTGTAGTGCTGAGACTTAACCCTTATGCCACCAGGGAGGCCCCTATGCAGCTTTCTTTCTAATGATTAAATGCTTACAGATAAATTTCTGAAAGCTGAAGTCACAAATGTATCTATATGTGTTTGCTCTGTTTACTCGATGTGTTTGTGGGCATGTGCACACCACACATTCTAATGTCTGTGAGTTCCATTTAAAGCACTCCATGCAATGAAGTTACCTCTTCAAAAACATAATGGAATTGTTTCTGTTAATTCAGTTACTTAACTGCACACTGGTGTTTTGTTTTGTTTTGTTTTTTGCACACTGTTTTATAGACTGTTCTTAAAGTTGCTTTTTTCAATGGACTACCATTTTTTTTTTTTGAAGTTAGCAACAGTGTGAAGGCTCTGTAGTGAAATCTACCTCACATATTCATTCCCTTTTCTAAGAAGCAACCCTTTCCATGGTGATCAGTCCTTGCAGAAATTGCTGCCTATACTCAACATATGTATATATGTGTGTATGTCCATATTTGACACAAATGAATTGTACCTGCACATTGTGGCTGAAAATCAGGCAATGTTTTATCATTTACAGGCTTATGACAACCTAAGCCTGAGTGATCACTTACTAAGAGCAGTACTAAATCTCTTGAGAAGGGAAGTTTCAGAGCATGGGCGTCATTTACAGCAGTATTTCAACCTGTTTGTAATGTATGCCAACTTAGGTAAGAATTTAAGTTTTCATAATTCTATTTTAATGTATTAAATGGTGAAATCATTTAAGTCAAGTGATGCCAAATAACCTGATCCAAAGTAGAAATAGTATTCTATAAAGTCTATTGTGAATTTTTTCTGAAACTTTACTGCACTTTTCACCTTGTACTTTGGTTTTTTATGCATGTGTAACACTGCAGTAGACAGATCAGAATCTGCATCTTAATCTTGTTTTTATCCCCTAGAATGTTGATTCCAGGTCTCTAGTTTTCTTTGAAAATATTGATTGCTAGGCCTCATTGAATCAGAATTCTCAAAGCCTAGTGCAAGGAATCTGTCCATATTTTCAAAATATTCCCCAGATGATAGTGATACTATCTTCTGTGTGATAAAGTGATACTACTGTACACTATAGTATAAAGGACTTAATCTCTACATAGTTTTTTGTTAAAGTGAGCTAAAATTAGGAATTACCCAAGGAATTCACTTAAAGTACCTTCTTACTGATACATTACTACCTCTATAAATTCTTCTCAAAGTAACCCATGCTTTCTAAGATCACCTGATCGTTTCAATGATTCCTTAAACACTTAACTTTGAAATACACTATATGTTGTCTTATACTTATTTTGTTATTTTTGATAGCTTTCAGATTTTTGGTTTGCCCCCTTAACTAGATTGTAAAGACCAGAGTTTTGCACAGTAGCACTCAAAAAAATACCGGTTTTGTTTTTAAAGATTTATTTATTTATGAATACAGGAACTGGGGTACAGGCCAGGGGTGTGGGAAGGTGAGAGGATACACCAGACTCAGAGCTGCAAACAGAACAGGCAGATCAACAGAAATACACTGCTGAAGGCAGCAGCGGACGAAGCAGGAGAGGTCTGCTGCAGTAACTACAGTCTGCTTCATAGTGCATTGCTTAACCCAGTGCACCACCAGGGAGGCCCCTGTTTGTCGTTTTGATATTAAGCTTGGGGCTGGTAATTTTCATAATTGAAACTAAAAATTATATATTAATCGTGTATTCTTACATTGATCCCAAAATTACTAATCAGTCAGTCTAGTCAGAATTAATTGAGGCAAATTAAGAGACTAAATACTAAATTTCAGCATTCAGTAAATCCTATTTTGTTTAGCTTCCTTTTTAGAGATTGCCTGTCCACAAAGCATACATCATTGGCCCATAATAAAATCTAACTAAAATGTCCCTGTTAAAAGCAAACTTGAATCTATGTTTTAATATGAAATCCTTAACATCAGCTATATTTTGAGGTTTAGCAATGTTGGATTTAGGAAAGGTAAGGCAGTGCATGTATCGTGCATTAAAGTAGGATTTGAGGAAGCACTTTGAAGTCATTAACATTACTGTTTCCATTAATTAGGGATATATAACTTCTTTGTCAGTTCTAGCCAAATTTTCCCACCAGACACATTTTCACACCAACTTTTTCGAATAACTTTATTTGTATTTGTGATAAGTTTTTGAATCACAGGATTTCACATAAGGGATTGTGGGACCCGTATTTTTTATATTTCTTTACACAATAGCAATAGTTAAGGAAGTCTACTGTCTAGAAGGATATAAAAGCAAAGTGGTAAGTGCCATAAAAAATATGTTAATGGCAATAATAAGGTAAAAATAAAACGTTATGGAACAAATCTGACAAGATTTTTTTGACTGTGGTAAACTTAATAGAGAAGTAGGTGTGAAAATTGGTTGCTTGAGTTTCTAATCAAGATAACAACAGATGCAAAGACTTGGAATAAACTTTTTTTTTTTTTTTAAATTCAAGAGTAGGCTGTGGGCCAGAGGTTCACGGGGATGAGAGGATTCACCAGAGACAGTCTGGAGCAGAACAGGTGGATCTACTAAAACACACTGCTGAGGGGAGCAGCAGGCAAGACAGGAGTGGTCCCTGGCTGAGGATTGAACTCATGCAGCGGTGGCTGCCTCTAGCTTCATAGTGCTGTGACTTAACCCCTTGTGCCACCAAGGGAGGCCCAACTTAGAAAAAATTTACCATGACTTTTGCAGGAAATGAAGTTATTCGGTCTGCCTTGACTGATTTAAGATGCAAATGGTAAGATTGATGACCAGGATTCTTTAGTAAAGAGAATGAATCCTGGGCAAGCCTTGTGAAGGATTCTGGGCTTTATTCCCTGAGGCCATTTGATGATAGACTTTTGTAGAGTTTCAAAAAACATAACTTCTGAAAAGGCCACTGGGCTAAGACTAGAGGTTGTTAAAATGATCTGTAGATAGAAGGATTCAACTGGACAAGTTCTGTTGCTTTTTATTAGAAGTAGATTCAGTAGAATTCGGTGATTGGATATTCAAGGGAGGGGAACATGGAAGTGTTGTTAAGAATGATGCCCAGGATTCTGTCTTGATGAAGTGGTCAGATAGTGGTGCCAGGTAGTAAGAGGGGAAATGCATGAAAAGAACATGAATGAGGAGGAAAATTATGAGTTCAATTTGGGCAAACTGATTCAAATAAAAATGTGCAATAAAACAGATATTTGTCTGGAAACTTTTTTGAATTATCTGAATGAAAATAGTTGAAACGTTAAGCCATTGGAGTGGGTTTGATTGTTCAGGGAAAGCATACAGTTTGAAAAGATAGCTTGGCATAGGAACTTTTAAGAAGCATCAATTTTTAAGAGAC
The DNA here is from genome assembly GCA_019455555.1 of Galemys pyrenaicus. Classification (NCBI taxonomy): domain Eukaryota; kingdom Metazoa; phylum Chordata; class Mammalia; order Eulipotyphla; family Talpidae; genus Galemys; species Galemys pyrenaicus. The sequence goes on along the minus strand of JAGFMF010012069.1, from coordinate 4,760,441 downwards.
AGGAAGGAGGAAAGACTCACAAATGAGACCAAGTAAAAAGTAGAAAGAAAATGAGAGGAATAAAAGAAGGAGGAAGTAGTTGTGGTTTAAGAATTATTCTTTACCTTTACACCAGGGAAGGAAGGAGCAGAAAACAAATGGGCATGGGTTGAGAGGAAAAATGAGAAAGTAGAGACCATATGTAGACATTGTTTTCAAGAAATTGGCCATGGTTAGAAGGAAAAGTGACAGGCTCTTCATGAAAGAATTCTCAATTTACTTTTTTTTGTTCTACCTAACAACAGTCTAGACTTGTCCCCCAGGTCTCCAAACTATAGAACATGTTCACCTTTTTGTGCCCAATATGATTGCGGTGTCATAGTCATTATCACTACTTAACTCTTTTAATACTTAAATTTAATTATACCAGCTTGGTAAATTTTCTGATTATGTAATTCTCTGAATGCTAAATGATCTGCTTCTGATCATAAAAATGATAGGAAAATGTTATCGATAACTACTTAATTATGCATAAATTACATATAAATAATTATGTACTTAAGCCCTCACCATCCTAATTATTTTCCTCTCATAGTATTCTCCCTTTCTTCCCATGTCTCCCTTCATTTGTAGGTGTGGCAGAAAAGACACAGCTTCTAAAACTGAGTGTACCTGCTACCTTTATGCTTGTGTCTTTAGATGAAGGTCCAGGTCCTCCAATCAAATATCAGTATGCAGAATTAGGCAAATTATACTCAGTAGTGTCACAGCTGATCCGCTGTTGCAATGTCTCCTCAAGAATGCAGTCTTCAATCAATGGTAATTAGAATACTCCATTCTTTATAATGATTTTAAAATACAACTGGGCATATGTACTACTTGACTCTGTTTAAATATAAGAGTCCATGCTTAGGAATATTTTATTCTTTTTATAGTAGTTTAAGAACTAACTTTAAAAAGGTAAATACCAGTGTTTGCATTTAAATTTGGAATTTTATTATCTTGGTGTACCAATGATCAATGATACCTTTATTACATTAGGAAATTTGACTTGAAAAGTTATTTTTCTAAAATTAAAAAAAATCATAAGTTGTTTTCTATGGTGAAAGGCTGTATATTATCATAGAGAGGTCTTAGTTTTTCATTAATGGCAAATCTGTATTCTAGGTAATCCTCCTCTTCCCAATCCTTTTGGTGATCCTAATTTATCACAACCTATAATGCCAATTCAGCAGAATGTGGCAGACATTTTATTTGTAAGAACAAGTTATGTGAAGAAAATCATTGAGGACTGCAGTAACTCAGAGGAAACGGTCAAGTTGCTTCGTTTTTGCTGCTGGGAGAATCCTCAATTTTCATCCACTGTCCTCAGTGAACTACTCTGGCAGGTTAAAGGAAAATAAACATTCATCCATTTCTAGTTTGATTTGTTATTCGTTGAAAAAGTTGTTCACCATTTCTTGCCTCTTTTCAGGTTGCGTATTCCTACACTTACGAACTCCGACCCTATTTGGATCTGCTTTTGCAAATCCTACTGATCGAGGACTCTTGGCAGACTCACAGGTAAATACCCTTTTAGCACATGATTTTTACCTCTCATGTAGCTAATGTTTTAAAAACAAAAATGAACAAAAGGTTTCCCCATTTCTTCACAATTTTATTTCATTTTTTATTCTCATTGCCCAAGTTTCATACTTAATATGCTTTTAAGTTTCATTAATTATCCTCTAGGTTATTCTTGTATTAAATTACACTAATTTTAGATTTGCTCACACATGATAACATTTGATTATCTAAAAATAGTCCTTATGTAAATAATCCTCATTATTTGTGGTAGTTATGGTCTATAAACATGCAGGAGTGAATACTGAACATACAAGTGTCTGATTACATTTTTAACAGCCAGTCAACATGTGTAACCTTTATGTTTCTGTTTAACAACATGTTATTTACTATTACTAACTCAGTGTTGAACTAACTCATGATAACTGGTGTGGAACAAAACTTATATAACATGTATTTTCTTTACAAGGAGCATTACAGCCTTTTTGTATTTAGGAACCCTTAGACAGTACTTAGAGCACTACATTTTGGGCATTTTGAAAAGTGAAAGAAAGAAAACGCACACAGGTAGAAAAAATGGCACTAAATAAATAGCAAAAAGGACACTTATTTACAGTACAGCCTGAAAGGAGACAGTCTGTCATTTGTTTCAGTTTGTAACATGATTATTTGGATGACTCGAATCTTTTGCTACTATGTGTGACCATTAAGGCACTTTGAGTATTGATTTTGCAAATTTAAGAAAATTTAAGAAAAATAGGTAAGTCAAAAGTGGATGTTCTGAATTGTTGAGTGTGTTGGTTTTTTATAATTGATGTATAGCAATAAAACTTCTTTTTTCCTCTGGCTTTGCAGGTCTCCATAGATTTTGTTTTGTTTTTTAAAGATTTATTTATTTATGCTTATAAGAACTGGGGTACAGGCCAGACATGCAGGGTTGTGAAAGGATTCACCGGAGACAAAGTGGGGAGCAGAACAGGCAGACTGACTGAAATACACTGCTGAGCAGGGAGCAGCAGGCAAGATAGGAGAGGTCTGCTGCTCCATATGGGTCCCCTCTCTGGCCAAGGATCTAACTCGTGTTGCAATGCCTACGGATAGCTTCATAGTGCTGCACCTCAATCCCTTGCACCACCAGGGAAGCCCCAGATTATATTCTGTTTAACTCATTTTTGTTTATACCGGATCACCATGTATGGGAAATAATAAAATTATATGGTGATAAAAGGAATTAATAACATGTAAGAACTGAGGCTGGGTTTGCTTAAATATTAGAGACCACATCTTTTCCTCTAACAATTGGTTGTGTGTGTCCAAAACTCGTAACTATGGCTTACTAAATGTTTAAGAAGATCTGTATCATGAATTTGCTATAGAAGACTGATTGATATTTGACAACAAGATCTATAGCAACAAAATGCTTAGTTTTAGAGGGGATTACAAATGCCAGAATTCGTGAATTATTTTTCAAATTATCTCCAAAATTGCCATCATAGATTTCAAGCAGTTGAAGTAATGTTGTAAAAATAGTATAAGGAAAAAAATCTATTTTCATGGACCAAAATTTAGTATTGAACTTTAGTAATTTATTTTGAGCATTATGTATTATCCTCAATATGATCAAAGGATTTGAAATGTTTTGGGTAATTTTAATGGAATCTTTTAAAAAGCTAGATTTTTAAATATTGTAAGCATTTATAGCTTTCGACCAATTTTGTCCCATCTTAGCTATATTTGGTTTCATTAAAGTAAGTGGTAATGGTGAAAACAGATGCTGCACTCAATGTGAGATTTTTCTGTAATGAGATTACTATGGTATTGTTACAAATCACCAGCCCACGCTTGAAAGATAATTTTTTCATAGGGAGCTTTTATTTCACTCAGTAAACAGTGTTTCAAATATCTATGAAGCTTCTTGCCTGTGTCCAACATTGCTAGGTATTAGGGAACATGAAAGGCAAAGATAATAATATTGACTTGAAAGCAGATAATACTAACAGGAAAAAATACATGATGTGGCAGAAACAGTGGTGTACCACCTCAGTATCGTTTTAGTACATGAAGGTATAAATAGAATATTCTTCAGTGTTTCAGATTAAACAACAAAAACCTGTACATGGTTTATTGGTTTGAAATGATTAAAGTTTGCATGACTTGCTGAAGTAATGATTTCCAAATAAAACCTGTGATGCGCAAAAATCTTGCATTTTGAATTGGAACATTTTATTAAGCAAAAATATATACGTGTTTAACTACTGACTATGTAATGTTTCTTTATTGAGGTTAAAAAATTCACCATTTTAGCCATTCTAGAGTATATAATTCTCTGGATTTAAGTACATTTAGAAAATTGTACAACCTTTGCCCCTATCTAATACCAGAACATTTTTATCACCACAAAAGGAAACCCTATTATATCCAATCCAAATAGTTATTCCCTATTCCACCCATCCCCTCACAATCATTAATCAGCTTTCTCTTTCTTAATTTGCCTATCTGTAGGCAGAATGCCCAGATAGAATTATACAGTATGTGTCAGGTTTCTTTGACTTAGCATAATGTTTTCAAGTTAACGCAAGTTAACACTACATTCCTTTTTATGATTCAATAGTATTGTTTATCCAGTCATCATTGATGGACATTGAGAGTAGAATTGCCCTCTTTTTTTTCTTAAAAGTTTTTTTAAATTGTGAGATATTATAAGTGTACAGTGAAGGGCTTTCCTGGTGGCGCAGTAGGTTAAGCAATGCACTATGAAGCAGGCCGCAGTCACTGCAGCATGAGTTCGATCCCTGCTGCTGGCCAGGGAAGGGACCCACATGGCGCAGCAGACCTCTCCTGCCTTGCCTGCTGCTGCCCTGGGCAGTGTATTTCTATTGATCTGCCTGTTCTGTTCCCGGCTCTATCTCTGGTGAATCATCTTACCCCCTACACCTCTGGCCTGTACCCCAGTTCTTGCATGCATAAATAAATAAATCTTTTTTTTAAAAAAAGTGTACAGTTCAGTGATAAGTCTATTCACAGTGCTTTGCTACCACCACCACTATCCATCTCCAGAATTTATCCCAAACTGAAACTGTATACCCATTAAATAATAACTTCTCATTCTGCTTTTCCCCAGCCCTTTGGCAGCCACTATTCTTTAGCCAGCCTAAACTGGGTACATCATATAGGTGAAATCATATGATATTTTTCCTTCTGTGGCTGGCTTACCTCATTTAACATTAATGTATTCAAGGCTCATCTGTGTTATAGTTTATAATTGTTAGTCCCTATTCTACCCATGGAATGATTGTCTGAATAATGTTCCACTGTATGTGTAACACCACATTTTGTTTACTGACATGTGATGTTTTTACAAGAAACCAGGTTTATTTTTGTCCTTAAAATATTTTTTAATACTGGCTGTTGTGAGGAAGAACTGGAAATTATCTGATTATATATTTTCTGTCATACTTCAGCAGGAGCTAAAGCGAAAGTCTTTGTTGGCAAAGCAGCCAAAATGTACTATTGCTGGTGAAAATTGTTTTGACTACCATGTATTCTCATTATTTAGATTTAATTCTGTACTTCTAAATTAAGTCACTGTTTCATAGTCACTGAACCCTAACTTCAGAAATGCAGTTTTATTTTCCCTTTATCAAGGTAACATTGGTTTACAGCACTGTATATGATTTATGGGGATATCAGATGTATGTTACCAGCGTACCTGCACCATCTAATCACCCATAGTCCTTTATCATAGACCGTTGTGCACCCTCCCTCCCTTCTAATACCCTCTAGTCCCAATTCTACAGTCACAATAAATGCAGTTGTGGGTTTTTGTTTTTTGTTTTTTTAATAAGAACTGATTTGAAGCAAAATCTTGAACATAGCAGTCATAAACTTAGTTAATTTTAGTTTTAAAAGTTTGCATTACTCTTACGGACTGAATCAGCTTCTGGTAATGTATTTGAATTACAGATTAGCAAAATTATTTTGGATTAGTAATGTTGATAAGAACACAGACTCAACAGATTGCTGTGCAACTATATGACAAGCTATTCAACCTCTCTGTTTTCTCCTGTATAAAGGTTTAATAACCATATTTATTAGCTAGTGTTAGATTAAGTGACTATATCAAACATATTTATTGAGTGGCACATAGTAGACAGTAATTACTAGCTACTATTTGATTTTGGAAGTCTTTATTTTGTGTCCGATTCCCTTTCAGAATTCATAATGCACTTAAAGGAATCCCAGATGACAGAGATGGGCTGTTTGACACAATCCAGCGTTCAAAAAATCACTATCAAAAAAGAGCATACCAGTGTATAAAATGTATGGTAGCTCTGTTTAGCAATTGTCCTGTTGCTTACCAAATTCTGCAGGTAAGTGTTTTTCATAATTTTGTAGAAATTAAGGATTCTGTTTTAAAATAAGAGACATCAAACTTAGTCCTCATTTTAAGTTAACTTTGAAAAATACTCTGAATTCTTTTATAAATACATGTACATATTTTGTTTCCTTTTGAAGGGCAATGGAGATCTTAAAAGAAAGTGGACATGGGCTGTGGAATGGCTTGGAGATGAACTTGAAAGACGACCATACACTGGCAATCCTCAGTACACTTACAACAATTGGTCTCCTCCCGTGCAAAGCAATGAGACATCAAATGGTTATTTCTTGGAGAGATCACATAGTGCTAGGATGACTCTTGCAAAAGCTTGTGAACTCTGTCCAGAGGAGGTAAAAAAAAAAAAAAGTCACCGGTGTGTAAAACATAGAGATGGAAGGGAACAGGTCTTTCTTTGCTTTATAGACCAGCATTTATGTATTAATTATAATATCTCCAAAAGCTATGTTGAAGTTTTGTTTGCCTTATTGTTTACTATACATGATTTTGAGTTAATGTGGAAGCCTTATTTTAGAGAAATTTCTGTGAAATTTCCTACAATGTAATATTTCTAAGAGAACCCAAGTCTTTTTTTTTTTTTCCCCAGTAAAAGTTAGTGGGTTTTAGTTTTGTAGGCTTTTAAAACTTTATTTAAAATGCAAAAAAATTCAAAATAATTTTGGATTTACCTACATAAATTTTTATCTTTAAAATTAGGAGCCAGATGACCAAGATGCCCCAGATGAGCATGAGTCTCCTCCACCTGAAGATGCCCCATTATACCCCCATTCTCCTGGATCTCAGTATCAACAGGTTAGTAGGGGTGGGTTTGTCTTTTCCTAGAACCAATTTTTATGCTCTGTGTGTGTGTCTGTCTGTCTGTCTGTCTGTCTGTGTCTGTCTGTCTGTCTGCCTGCCTGCCTGCCTGCCTGCCTGCCTGCCTGCCTGCCTGCCTGCCTGCCTGCCTGCCTGCCTGCCTGCCTGCCTGCAAAGTAATTAATTATCTAGACTAATTTTGGGAGCGTGGTCAAAAGGAATGGTTTCCCCTGTGGTGTTTCTTGGTCCTGTGCTCGTCATTAAAGTTAGTAAAGCTCATCATTCATGTGAACATTAAATGTGATAATTAGTATAAAGGATTATGATGACATTTCTGCAAATGGACTCTGAAGGCATTAAGATTGGGTAATGAAGGAAAATGTGCTTCATTACTTCGCCTAACCAGGATTTCAATGACAGTAAAAAATGGTTGGACAATAACAAGGATTTAACAGATTTCCATAAAATTTCCTGTAATATGAATAAGTAGGTAAATAAATACAAGGTTGATGAACTTTGTAAATGAGAACTTTATTTCTGAAACCTAGGTTTGACTAATAACAAGTTTTTGAGGCAGTGGTACTAAAAGTTAGAGGAACATCAAAATCCCCTGATGGACTTGTTTTAGCAGACTGTAAATTTTCACTCCATAGTTTTTATTCCAGTTGGCAAGTGACACTGCTCCTTAGTCTGGGAACCATACTTTGAGAACTGCTATTCAAGGCATTATTTCTTATATTTCAGGGTGGAAATAAAAGTATCCTGAATAGTTAGAAAATGCATATACAACATTCTTTTCATAATGCAAATTACTCTAGTAAAGCCTAATCTTGACTTGGTTGGTGGATGTATAGAAAATTGAGGGTTCAAGGGTTTAAAAGATTAAAGGACTGCATTCACAAGAAGGAAAGTTACTTTCATAAGCCATGATATAGGTCATATATGAACCATGCCTAATAAATCCATTATCTTCGTTTTTTTGTTTTCATTAACATTCTGGGTTCATGGTTATTGCCCATATAGATCTCATGATCAGTCAATCACATTTTATCATAGGAAAGCTTCAAGTTGCTTAGAAGAGTTAGAATAGATTTTTTTTTTAAGATTTATTTATTTATGCACATAAGAGCTGGGGTACAGGCCAGAGTCGGTGGAGTTAAGAGGATTCACCAGAGACAGAGCAGGGAGCAGAACAGGCAGATGGACTGAAATATACTGCTTAAGGGAGCGGCGGTGAGGCAGGAGAGTTCTGCTGTGCCATGTGGCCAGGGATGCTTCACAGTGAGGTTCTCAACCTGCTACGCCACCAGGGAGGTTCCAGAATAGATGTTTTCTGTCTAGCTCACAGGTCATTTTGTGAAGTTTTTTGACCATGAGCAGTGATGGACTGAACCCTTGTTAGATTTTAGTCTAAATGATTTTTTTGGCACCAAAAAAATCACTAGCCAAAGATACAGACTTGTACTGCTCATGTTTTGGGCTTTGGAGCTAGGTTTTTCAAACCAATTTTCCTCCCTCCTATTAGGCCAAGTATGTAAAAATTTTAACATGCATATCTCTTCTCTCCTCTCAGAATAACCATGTGCATGGACAGCCATATACAGGCCCAGCAGCACATCACATGAACAACCCTCAAAGAACTGGCCAACGAGCACAAGAAAATTATGAAGGCAGTGAAGAAGTATCCCCACCTCAGACGAAGGATCAGTGAAATGCACATAATTAACTGGTTCCATCAAGACTGTGCACCCAGGCCTTACAGTCCAACCTTTTTCTGTGTCTGGCTAATATTTAAAACTAGAAAAACTATTCCTAATCAACATGGAGTGGAGAGTTTATTCACTGTCTTATCTGCAGAAATTTGCTGTCAATATATAACCCGCCTGCAGTGGAAAGTGTATAGTGTTTTGTAATAAATGGCCTGATGCTAATGTGTAAATGGCAAAGGTGTATATAGTATATTAATGTTTGACTGTTAATTCTTAAGCAAGAAACTTTTTTCTTGATGAGACTCACAGATATACAAAATCTACAAAAGTTAATTTTCTTGTTATACCCATTGAACTCTGCAACCAGTGTTGCCTGCCTCATGGCAGTTGAGTCAATTCCTTTACAATACAAAAACAAAACATAAACCAACAGCAACAAAACAGAGCCTATCCATGTCAACTGCACCTATAGTTTCATGTTAATTCTTTGCCACTGGAGTCAGTTTTACTATGAGCAATGTAAGACTGGTAACCTTTAAATTATTTGGTTGATGTGGAAGGTTGGTGATGTAACATTGTTTCTAGATCTTTTTCATTGCCTTTTTATTCTGATATTAGGTTAATCACTTTGAAGCTATAGTTAAGCTGTAACATTTAGCATGGCTTCACACCAAGTTAGTGTAGCCAATGAAGAAAAACAATACCATAATGACAGCAGTTGTCCCAGTGTGACAGCTGTGTTGCTCAGAGCTTTTCCTTCTTAAACCTAGAATATAAAATATAAAACAAGGGGAGAAATGTGGCAAACAGTTACACATATGTTGCTTACATCTAATGTTTGACAGTTGAATCTCTGGGTGGGATAAAGAAACAAGTATCAGTAATGGGAATTTTAAAAGATTTAAAACAAATATGCAAAAATTTGCTATGCCAGGATGCTTAGAGCGTAATAGAAGACTGTATTTGGTGTACTTGTTTTGTTTATTTGGTAGCGCTTATTAGGTGAATCTTCTAAAACTTTCCTTCTGCTGGATCCCAGTGAAGTGGAAGTCATCAGAATCTCACAGTACTTGGAGTACCACTGCACCAAGAGTGAGCAGTTTCTGCTCAGTCACTATTTTACTTGAAAGCAAGAATTGTCCTAGCTCCTTTTCCATTATTCTAAAAATTTTAATCTACAAAGCAGGGTCTAATTAAAAAAGAACCTACTGGTTAGTCATAATATAATTGAGGTATCATAATTTCAGAATAAACATTTAAAGATAAGGAACTCATCAGTTAATACTGTATTTTAAAGAGAATTGGTAACTTGAATGTGTGTAATTTTTCGGAATCTGTCAAAAAAAAACCAAATACCCCTGCAAACAGATACAGTCCACCCTATTCTATTTAAATATTTTGCTGTTTTATTTTATAGAAATTATTTTGCTGAATTCACAAATAGAATTTGATTTAAGAAGAAATTTTTGTCCTGTGGTGTGTTTTTGGTTTTGGTGTTTTTTTTTCTGTTTTTTTTTTTGTTTGTTGCTGTTGTTACCTTTTTTGTCCTCTTTTTTCCCCCCCTTTTTTTTTTCTTTCTTTCTTTTTTTTTTAAAGGACTGCACATTAAAATTAATTCTGTGCATAATTCATGCCTAGGCATGATACTGAATTCAGGAGTTCAGTCACACTGAGTTTTTGTGCACAGAAAGATTTGACCTTTGGCCCTTTACTAAAGATTTAGAGAAAACAGGATGTTGACGCTGTATAAGTTTCCTATCATAATCAATCTTGTACTTTTTGTATGTTTTTTATATACATGTATATTTAATGAGCACAAACTTGGTTGTATTTTTTACAATTCAGTTAATAGGAAAATGTTTTGTCAAAAAGGCTATAGTTGGAACTGAACAAAGCGGAAGCAAAATTGAGAATTGCATTATTTTGTGATTAAAAGGGGCAGGTATTTAAGATAAAGCTTTGGGTATCTTATTTGCAGTACTCTATAGTCAATCTATGCTTCTAGTTTTTCTGTATTTTTAGGAAATTTTGACACCAGATAGGTCCTGTTTTTACTTTAAGTATATTACATCTGAATTTGTTAAGTTTGAGCAAAAGTCATACAATGTTTTCAATTTCAACTGGTAATTTTAAAAGTTCCTCAATTGCAACCTTCCTCAACAATCAGCAAGATCGGTTAACTTTAGACACATTACTGTTGTTAAATGCACCACCTCACCATCTGAGGGGTGATTTTGTATTTCCTGCTCCTTAACAAAAAGTATGTAATCTACTTAATTTAAAAACTTTAACTACTTCCTAGATATGAAAAACTTGACATTTTTAAAGGCTGTGAATTTTTCTCCTTGGGGGGAAAATCCCACTTTTGTTGCTTTGAATTTACAAGTCCCCTTGTGCCAGGAGGTGTCTTGTGAATCATTTTCCCCTCCGTTTGAGGAAGAGTGGTCTGTGTTGTGACCAGGAGCAAAGGAAGGTGAATGGAGAGTTATTTTTGTTCGTGCAAATTATTTTCTATATTTAACTCTTAAGCAAGCATTAATGTATAACCAGAAATTTTAAGATGCATGTTATTGTAAGAGCAACATATAGTGGTGATTTTGAGGTCTTTTTCTGAACATAAATGGCACATTTTAAACTAAAAGTCTTCAAAGTGCCTAAAGATTATTTAATTCTCCCTCAGCTGATTTCTTGAGCCATATATATTTCCTACTTTAAATGTCTGTTGCGGAATCGCTGGTCTTCCTTGGAAAGAAGTACCCCCAGAATTCTAAGTGGCATGATTAATTTATAGAAGACAGTAGAATCTGTTAACAAAGACTGAAGAGATTTTCGTTGTTAATCTGTGTGAACAGGGGGCTTTGCCCTGTTGGATCTAAGTATTTCAGTGCATAACTTGGTAAAAACCATATTGCTGCTGTTTTATCTAAGCCCTCCACCAACAAAATTTTCATGTTCAGCATTGTAGAGGCAGAAATAAGAACATAATCATACTTGGAGATTTTGTCATTGATTTTTCTCAATGATAATTTCCCAACTTGTGTCTTTTAGCTGTTATGTATACAAGTTTAGAAATATTAAAATGTTTTATATTTTTTTCATGATTAACTTTTATTAGTGAATGATAACTTAAGTATTTAATCTTAGTAGTGGTTAAAAGATGAGCCTTTTTTATTTGAATTACATTTGTAATGAGAGCAACAGTGACTATTCAAATGACTACTCCAAAATAGTTCCTTTAGTTTTTTATTAGTATTTTTCCAGCTTATGTTGTCCCATGAACTCTTACTTTGCTGAATTTTGTGATTAATTTGGTGGATATATCCTGCCTTATTTAGAATTATAACTGAATCAGAAAATTGCCTTTTCATTATAAGTGCCCAATTTTGGTCTCTAGTTTGAAGGTACTGCCGAGAAAGTAAAACAACACTCTCCTCTCCCTGGTTTTGTGTTACCCATTCAGTACTGATTTCATAGTAGGGCTCAACCAAAATTGGTCCTGCCACCTACATGAGTGTTTAGTGTTTAAAAATAAGGTTTTGGGTGTGAAAAAATCACTACAGAAGTGCTAAATGTATTAAGAACTTGCTGCCGATTGTATTTATAACAATTATTTTACATTTGGAGAAATGTAGCACTTTCTCTCCAAATTTATAGGTGTAAGAGAAAAGGGGAAAAGGTGCACCATGTTTTAAACTTGCAAATGAGTGAAGATTTTTTTGAAATTCAGATTCCCTAAAGGAAATTTCACCACCCAGATCACACACTTCTCAGCCTTTTACAAGCCAACAGACTGAAGATTGTCCACAGTTCCTAAGATTTAGCACATATACAAAAATAAAACTTGATAAATTAAATTTCGGTATTCCCTTTTGTTTATTAAAATAAGATGTCTAAGCAAAAGGTAAAGTAGAAGGGAACTTAAAAAGATGTTTGCAAGTAGCTTTGCCCTTGTGTATCTAAAGTACATGCATATCTAAGCAGCTCAAAAACAAGTTAACTGCCTCCTGGCTTAACTTCTAAAATCAAGATTTGGTGAACACTTTGTTGTTAACCACTGGTATTTCAAAGTCCTTTTAAGTCTAAAAGCAATCCACATGTTTTGAGGGGAGTTATTAATCAGTTCTCTAGCAAATTGCATGTGTTTCACAGTATTTGAAAAGGTAACTTGTCATGTTCCAGAGAAATAACAGCTTCCATAAAAGCCTCTAAAGTACGGTTACTTCAAGGACTAATGCTATAAAGAGCTCAGAATTTATCTCATTTTTTAAAATAGAAGACTAGTCTTCTGCAGTTTGAAAAGCCCCAGGGATTTTTAAACCATTTGAACTTTAAGTATTTTTAGCTACAAGGGGCACCTAACTGAAGGAAAATTAAGTCAACAGTATTTTGAATTGCATTATAATCTGGTAATGTGCAGGTAGGTAAAAAATAATGATGGTTGAAATTTTTACCTGTGTACTTTGAAGTTTAGAGTTGGATCTGTGTAAAAGGTTTTAATGACTCCTTTGAGGGTTATAAGCGCTCAAGGAGATTTTTTTAAAGATTTATTATTTTGGGGGTGTAGGTCAGAGAAGTAGGGTGAGAGGATTCACCAGAGACAGCTGAGAGGAGAACAGGCAGATGTACTGAAATACACTGCTGAGGGGAGAAGTAGGTGAGGCAGGAGAGGTCAGCTGGGTCATGTGTGTCCCCTCATTTGTCACTTGATAGACACTTTTAACCCCTGCACCACCAGGATGGCCCACAAGAGAGATGTTCTTAAATCATAATAAGGAACTCCAAAAAGCAAATTTCAGACCCACATAAAAATTAGTTTATTAAAGAAAATCAGTATTTTAAAGACATACCATTTAAGTCTACGAAATTCAAGTAAAAGAGAATGCAGTTAGCGGTCATTTCTATTCCCTCAACATTAGGATGTAATGCATTTCCTCAGAAGTGCCATCAATTATAAGGTACACTAGCAAGCAAAAATCATTGAGTTGACTTTCACAGATACTAAAAGGTGGGGGAATTCCACTGAGGAGTAACCCATCTGGCAAATACCGTTTTTTATATCTGAGGTAATTTTTGTTTTTCACATTCTTATTTTTCCATTAACATAGAGGGGTTTAGAAACCCTGTTTTTATTTGTGATTGGTAACAAAGCTAGCCAATGTTAAGTTTGTAATGGAAAATCGTGGTAGAAATAAACCTTTGAGGAGTCATCAAACTATTAGTGGAATGCATTATATAAGCTCTCCTCATTGCTTCTAGTTTTCACAGGCATTATGGTTAAGAAATTTAAGCAGACAGGCCCTCCAGCTGCCCCTGGTTCATTGCTCATCACTCCCTGTTACAGAAAGCATAGCAACGACTTCTTTCCTTTCCCACTACAACCCTCCCTCCCCAAGGGGTTGCCTAGTGGGGGACCACCTTGCAAGATACAATTTTATTTTTTCTATTTTCATTTCTGTATGTATGTGAAATGTATTCGAAATAGATGCTTTGGACACGAATTTTTCAGCAAACCCTTTTGAGAGATTGACTTGCATGAAAATTAGGAAAGTATTGTTAAAGTACTGCTGTGAATAGTTATGTCAGGTTCTCATCTAATTCTTACCCACCCATTAGAACACTGGGTACACCTTTGGGATTCAGAAGTAAAGATAATTTTGATTGGATTTTAGATCTGGTGTTTGGGTGGAACCAGAGAGAAGGGAACATTTGTACTGAAGGTTCAGAATTGTCTTTCCTTTGGATCTGCCTAAATACTGTGCACTGCAAGAGAAAGCATTACAAGGTGCCACGGATACAGGTCAACACAGGGCTCAGTGTTTGTTGAGAAAACCTCTGTCACCCATTCTCCCAAGGCCTGTATATGTGAAAGATGTGTCCCTGATGCAGTTCTTGATGAAAACTAGTGTGGTCTAGTCAATGAATAGAAAAACAGGCTTTTTCAGGCTGTGCATTTGGAAAGCAAGTCTAGGTGGTGACTGTGTTGAGTCAGTACCTTCCCTTACTGAAAATATTGGTAGTAATTAGTTCTTTCAGCCATGTACTTGGACAATGTCGTCCTAAAGATTTACTATAAATCCTTTCTTAGCAAAACAGGCCTTATGTAGGTTCCCAAGAGGCTGTTTTATTTTTTTTTATTTTTTAAGATTTTTTATTTATTTATGCATACAAGCACTGGGGTACAGGCCAGAGGTGTGGGGGGGGGGGTGATAGGATTCACCACAGAGAGCTGGGAGCAGAACAGGCAGATCAACGGAAGTACACTGCTGAGGGGAGCAGCGGGCACAGCAGGAGAGGTCTGCCGCACCAT
>JAGFMF010012069.1:4724212-4737482 GCA_019455555.1 Galemys pyrenaicus | reverse complement strand
AATGGCAGCTTTCATCTTGACTTTGATTTTGCTCTTTTCCTCCTGGATTTGTCTCTTTCTGACCCTTTTCTATGGGTCTCTACTGAAAGGTCCTTTAGACGCGTGGCAGGCTTTTGGGCCTTGCTTTGGGCCAATCCTATTTGGCTAAATTTTACCCTCAAGGAGATGGGTAACTTTGGATGCTTAACTTAGCAACTATGCTCTTTGTCCTTTCTGTATTATACCTTAATTGTATTAAAGTTCCTTTCCATTAAAGGTTTTATATATTTGTCTTAATGTGGCAGATGGCAAAACCCATTCAGAGAGGGCAAGTTTGGGGGTTCTGGGGTGCTCCTCTCCCTGCCCTGTAATAGATCCACTGAAATCCACTGCTGATGGGAGCAGCAGGTGAGGCAGGAGAGGTCTGCTGCGCCATATGGGCCCCCTCCCTGACTGGGGATTGAACTCATGCTGCAGTGGCTGCGGATGCTTCATAGTGCGGCACTCAACCCCTTGTGCCACCAGGGAGGCCCCGCAAGCAGAAGTCTAACTAGGTTGGCTTCCTGTATTGGATCCAAGCAGGCCTACTTGATTGATCAAAGGAGGAGAAATAAAGCCTAGTGCTGGTAATAACTGACTTTGTTGCTGTTCGCTTTAGCTCTAGTTTCAACCTGTCAACTAAAAAATTAGCAAACTGCCTCTGTGTGACTAGTTCTCAATCATGCCTGATATTAACATTTTAGTAACTGAAAAGTGGCACCATTTTTTCATGAGCACAATCTACTTGGTTGCACAGGGAGACCATCCTGCAGGGAAATACACCCTGCATGCCACCATGGCACCTAAAGGTATTTTCATCTGGGATGAAAATAAGTGCAGTCCATAAGCATCCCTTTTTCCCCTAAGTTGCTTTTCATGAGGTAGGGAAAGAAAATCAAGGTTACCACTAATATAGAGATTTCTAATTAGCCAAAGACCCCGACCCCAGGAATACTTAATGTAGAAACCTGGTGGGGGTTGGGAGGGTGTGGAGCGACAAAGGTCAAAGGCTACATATTTTCAGTATACAAATATGTTCTGTGGCTCTACTGGGCACACAGAGAGATCAGTTGGTAATAGGATTTGTGTACTGCAAATTTGTTGAGAGTAGGTCTCAAATGTTCTCAGCATGAAAAAATTAACTGTGTGAGGGGACAGAAGTGTTATCTTGATCTTGGCAATCATTTTACAGTGTTTATATATCTCAAGTCATCAGATTGTGTACACAATTATATTTGTCTATTATTCCTCAATAAAGTTTAAAAAAACTGGGAAGAGTCATTGACGAAGGAGACAAAAATCACCAAATGGGAAGCTCCCAGGATGTGTCTGGCCAAAAGGAGGCAGAGTGAAAGAAATTAGGACAAAAGAGCAAGATTTTCATAAAACTGTATTTGCTCCATTTAAAAGACAGTCCTTGAGATCAGCTTTAGGTCCTTTGAAATTCAAATGTCCAGGCTTCCATGTTGGTGATAGTAGTGTATTATTTACTTGTCTTATCCTCTAACTTGGCCCAACAAAAATTGGGAAAACCGATGTTGGTCCCCTTTAAATAAAAAAACAGCGGGCGAGGGCCTCCCTGGTGACACAGAGTGCTATGAAGCTATGAGGCTATCAGCAGCCACTGCAGCATGAGTTCAACCCCTGGCCAGGAGCTAATCCACATGGCGCAGCAGACCTCTCCTGCCTCGTCCGCTGCTCCCCTCAGCAGTGTATTTCAGTCAGCCTGCCTGTTCTGCTCCCCACTCTGTCTCTAGTGAATCCTCTCACCCCCACACCTCTGGCCTGTACCCCAGTGCCTGTGCGCATAAAATAAATAAATCTTAAAAAAAAAAAAGGAACGAAGTACAGATACGCGCTGCACAGGTGACCTGGAGAACATGACGCTGAGTGGAAGCAGCCAAGCACGAAGGGCCACATGTTTTAGGATTTCATCTACATGAAAGTCCAGAAGGGGA
Source organism: Galemys pyrenaicus (assembly GCA_019455555.1). Taxonomy (NCBI): domain Eukaryota; kingdom Metazoa; phylum Chordata; class Mammalia; order Eulipotyphla; family Talpidae; genus Galemys; species Galemys pyrenaicus. The sequence continues at coordinate 4,735,506 of JAGFMF010012069.1, read as the reverse complement.
AAATTAATGGAGCTAGAAAGTGGATAAGTGAGGGAAGGAAAAATGGAGAGTGACTGCTTAATAGGTACAGGGTTTCTTTTTAGGATGATGAAAGTGTTCTGGATCCAGATAGTAAGGTGGTTGTACAACATTGTGAATGTACTAAATGCTACTAAATTGTCCATTTTAAAATGGTGACTGTTATGTCTATTTTAACTCAATAAAGCACAAGTAAGTCTATCTCCACATATGGCTACTAGGAGCTCTCTCCACACTTACACAGTTCCAGGTACAATCGCCTGTACCCTTCCTTCTCCGTTTGGTCAACATCTCCTGCCACCTATTTACCTCCTGGGAGGTCAGAAGCTATTTAAATTGAGATGAGGTAGGCCACCAAGGGCCAGGCCCAGCAGCACCAGGCTACCCCAGGGTTCCCCTGTGGGGAATGACAATTGTCATATTCATCAGAGTGACTTGCTCATCTACACCCTTGCTTCTGCCTCCTCCTTCTACACAGGCAGTGGGAGGGGAGCTCTGGACCATCTCCCAGAAGCCCCTTCCACTCTCGTCACCCCTCCCCCCCGCCCCCGCCCCCGCCCCCGCCCCCGCCCTAGGGTTCGCAAGATAAACTTTAGTACAAAACCTTTATCCTCATGGCTCCCTATAAAGGGGCTAAAAGGCCGATGGGCCCTCCTCTGGGTCTCGGTTTGACTTAGGAGCCGACAGAGTTTCTGATGATTCCCGCCCCTGCCAGGGGCACTGCCACCAGCACAGACCCTCCAGGACTAGAGCACCGACACAGCAGCTGCAAGACCCAGAGCCTGCTCGCAAGCTGCCTGGGCCCCTGGTCTCACCCAGTCACAAGCACCCTGGACCACCAACTGCACCCTCACAGACACCCCAAATCAACATTAGGTGTGTCCTTGCGTTTCAGGAGCCTGAGCAGTGGCAAAGTCCCCAGGGAAGGCCTCGCGGCCGGGTGGATCTTTCACAGACCTTTAAAGGCCCACGAGGAGTGGCAGGTTGGAAAAAATCTTCCGTGCACCCGAAATGGATCCTCGAACTTCAATGGGGAAGCCGGCTCACTCATTCGTTCAAAAAGAAGCCGGACCAGCACTAGGCCCCGCCCGGTTCACCTGTTCTCCGCCGGCGTGGATGCGTGGCGTGGAGCATCATCGCGTAAAGCTCCACGCGTCCAGGGTAAAACGAGCTCGGCGGGCAGACACCGCCGTTCCCTTGGCAACCCAGCCGCGCAGCCGCCCCGGCTTGGGGTGGAGGTCTGGCGCCCTCTAGCGGTCATGATGGGCCACGGCCGGCGACCGGGTGGGCGCTAGAGGGCCTCTGAGCGTGAGCCTGGGAAATGCGGAACCCAGGTGGACGGGGAGAAGTGATTTGTTCAAGGTTATGGGGAGACATCGAGCCGAACCTTCCCGAGTGGGTCCTTTGGTATCGCGCTGTGGCTTGTTGATTTAAAGAAAGAAAACGAAAATCCCTCACGCTCTCATGCCTACAGAGAACAAAGGAAACTTAAGTGGCAGGTTCTCTCATTTGGGGAAGGCCCTTGGCAGGGCCTCAGAAATGTGCTCACACGGTCAGATGTGCTTGTGAAATGTGCACAAGTGAACTGCGTATTGGTTAAAATCTGTATTGAATCCAGTGGGTTGAGATCTCTTTCTTCCCACCCCTAATCTCTGCACACTTCCCTTCAGGAAGAGGCTGAGGGCCTTTGGGAACTGGCTAAGGGGAAGTTGACTTGAGGATACATTTAGTGTGACCTTAATGGGGTCTTGTTTACATATTGTTGGGCAGGAAGCTAATTTTCCTCTACCCTTCTGGTCCATAGGCTGGAAAATAATTAAGTTGGCACAAGAGATTAGCAAGAGAAAAGACAAACTTTAATTATCATTCTATGTGTGAGGTAGACCTGAACCCACCTTCTGTTCACTCCAGTGAAGTTATGCGACCTCTAGAAAGGGGACAAAATTTAGGAAGTAAAAACAAAACCAAGAATTTTGCGATTTAACAAAAAAGGAATTTTACAGCGGTCATTTACATAGACACGGACACAGAGCTTGCAAGTTCTATCCCTGGTGATTAAGGCTGTGAGGCTGTCTCCTCCCGACCGCCTTGACCTCCAGAGATTTCCTGCCTTTAGGGAGATCATTATGTGGCATCTCATTCTTGGGTTTTCTGTCTCTTAATCACCAGGCCACTTAATCACATCCTGGGACAGCTTGTCTTCGGTCCCAGGAATATAGAGTTATTACTGGCCGACCTGGGGTAGGAATGACTTCCAGGAATAAGCCCACCGCCCACCTGGCACTATGGCAGCTGGCACGGGGGAGGAGGAGGAGGAAGAACAAGGTCTGAAATGTGCAGAGCCAGAAGCTGAGCTGTGGAAAATTCTCCCAGTCATCAAACGTGTAAACTTCCGAGCAGATCAAAACAGTTTTTTCTATCAAGAATGTCATCGATAATGCAATGAAACTAGTTGCAAACTTCCTCTAAAAATAAATTATTATTTTTCAAGTTCGTTCATATGTAACCAATAGAAACTATTCTGACATGGAGAAATAATTTTTTTTAAATTATGCCTAAAGAGAAAGAGATACAGGGGCCTCCCTGGTGGCGCAGTGGGTTGGGCGGCGCACTGTGAGGCAGACCGCAGCCACCGCAGCCACTGCAGCACAGGTTCGATCCCTGCTCCGGCCAGGGGTGGGGCCCACGTGGTGCCGCAGACCTCTCCTGCTGTGCCCGCTGCTCCCCTCAGCAGTGTGCTTCCGTTGATCTGCCTGTTCTGCTCCCCGCTCTCTGTGGTGGGTCCTCTCACCCCCACCCCACCCCAGTGCTTGTATGCATAAATAAATAAATCTTTAAAAAAAAAAAGAGAGAGATACAGAGGCCACCTTGGTGGCCCAGGGGTTAAAGTCTCAGCACTATCAAACTATCACCAGCCACTACAGCCTGAGTTCGATCCCTGCCCAGGTTGGTGACCCACATGGAGCAGCAGACCTCTCCTGCCTCGCCGGTTGCTCCCCTCAGCAGTGTATTTCAGTCAATCTGCCTGTTCTGCTCCCCACTCTGTCTTTGGTGAATCCTCTCACCTCCCGTGACTCTGGCCTGTACCCCAGCTCTTGTATAAATAAGTAAATTTTAAAAATCTTTAAAAAAAAAAGAGGAAGAGATACATTTTGAATAGAGGTAATATGGGCTCCTGGATTATTTAATAATCTACATAATAAAGAGAAGTAAAGGATATGAACACATAAGGAGAAATTTAAATTTCTTGTTGATCTGACCCAAATACTAACATTCAAAGATAACATTAATCTAAGTCTCAGCACTATCACCGCTATGGCCTGAGTTCAATCCTGGGCCAGGGAGCTGATTCCCATAGAATGCAGCAGACCTCTTCTGTCTCGCCTGCTTAGTAATGTATTTCAGTAGATCTGCCTGTTCTGCCCCCCACTTTGTCTCTGACGAATCTTCTCACTCCCCTGCACCTCTGGCCTACACCTCAGTGCTTCTACACACACATGCGCAAATAATAACAATAATAATAATAATGATAATAATAAAGGATAACGTAGATCTCACAATAGACCTCTGTGAGACATTGAGGTCAAGTTGACTGATGAGTATTGTCAAGCCAGAGTGTTTAAGATTGATCCCTGGACATGAAACCTTGATATGGCCTAAAAATTTATAGCTATTCTATGAAAGAAACTTGATAGAGGTGTTCTCAAATTTGGCAGCAATCTTAAAAATGTAGGCAGCAGGGGCCTCCCTGGTGGCGCAGTGGGTTAAGCAGCGTACTATGAAGCAAACCGCAGCCACTGCAGCACGAGTTCGATCCCTGCTGCTGGCTGGGAAGGTGACCCACATGGTGCAGCAGACCTCTCCTGCCTGGCTTGCTGCTCCCCTCAGCAGTGTACTTCCGTTAATCTGCCTGTTCTGCTCCCCACTCTGTCTCTGGTGAATCCTCTCACCCCCCATACCTCTGGCCTGTACCCCAGTGCTTGTGTGCATAAATAAATAAATCTTTAAAAAAATGTAGGCAGCGCTACCGGTAATAAATTGTAAAGTTGAAAGTTTTCTAAACTGTCAATAATGAAAACTAAACTGCTATCAAGTATGCTGGAAGAAAACCAAAGGAGTGATCTTTCTATCCTCTCGCTACAAAATATCACAAAAATGATGTAAGGAAAGGAGATCAGAGATGATGCCAACAAAAATTGTCAGGAGAAAAAGTGTCAAGAGGTGTGTGAGGCAGTTTACAAAACCTTATGTCAGTTTTATGAATTATGTGAGATTTAAGGTACTTCTCAGTTTTAAAAATATTATGTATTTTTTCTTTCTGATTGCAAATCACATTCCTTTTCTACTTCATTCTGTAGTAACAACTTCCTATTTTGTCTGAAAATGTTTGTCCAAGTTATATAACCTTCAAAAACCCACAAAACCTGGAGCTACCCCACACCAGTATACACTCCCCCCATACTATACAAGAACCAAGAACTACAGACTCACTGAGTAAAAAGAGGCACAAGATCCCTTCCTTAGAGAAATGCATGTCTCTCTCTCTCTTTTTTAAAAATATTTATTTATTTATGCATACAAGCACTGGAATATAGACCAGAGGTGTGTGGGGGGGAGGTGAGAGGATCTACCAGAGACAGAGTGAGGAGCAAAACAGACAGATCGACTGAAATCCACTGCTGAGGGGAGCAGCGGGGAGACAGGAGAGGTCTGCTGCGCCATGTGGGGCCCCTTCTGACTGGGGATTGAACTCATGCTGCAGTGGCTACTGAGATTCATAGTATGGTGCTTAACTCCTTGCGCCACTAGGGAGGCCCCTGACATGTGTGTCTCTCTATCAATAAAAAGGTTTTAGTGAACACAGGCTAACAACAGACTTCTATTCCAGGAAATTCAGATGCGCAAAATTATCACAGATTTATTAAAAGCTGGAGCCAACAAGAAATACCCTTTCTAATGAAGCTAATTTTACTAATTAAGCTAATTTTCCTTTTGGGTCCCCCAGTAGTTTCCATTCCTCTATGTCACCCCTAAGGAAACCGCAGCGGACGGTGTCACGATATTACTCACTATTCCCTCAAACAGAAGGGGTGTTTTTTCTTCCTTTAATCTTCTGGGTATTTTAAGATTATCATCTGTCATGACAAAAAAAAAAAGAACTTTTTTTTTTAAATCTTAAACTTCTTTTATCTTGTTCTGTTGATATTTGTAGAAGGAGCTTTGTTTCTAAGTCTGTTGCTCAGAGTTAAGCAACTGCCACCTGCAGAGAGGTGCCTCCTCTTCCCTGAGAGGAATGTGCTGTGGTATCCTTGGTGCCTGCAGCTCCTGGTTGCCTGATGGTTTTTTCCTGTCACGCTGTACTAGAAGAAACAGAAGAGCCATAAGGGGATGCCAGATGGTGAAAAATAGGTTTATAGCACCAAAATAGCGTTGTTTTTATTTTTTAAAAAAACTAGGCTAGAGTGGAAGGCCAGAAGGCGTGACACCCAGCTGTGTGAGAACCTCCACATTTAGCCTTCATCTTGGCCTGAGTGAACCTCCCACCACACAAAGTAGGGTGGCCCCAGCAGCCTGCTTGGGGGCGTTGTTGCAGAGCTGCACACAGAATCCTGGAGGTCTCTGGAAGAATCAGTGGGCCCGCTTCTTGGAAGGGCAGCTTGGGTCCCCAAATCCTTCCTCTCCGGAATCTCCCCCCACTGTTGGAGCAGAAGTGCTCTTCCAGGCACCCTCGGATTCTGATGTCCAAGAACCGGAAAGGCAGGTATACCGAAATTTCTAGAAGGCTGAAAGTTCTTCAGCATCACTGAAGGCAACGGCTATCTCCAGATGTTTCCCCCAAACCACTAGCTACCCGTGCCCCTCCAGCTTTTCAGCTGACGGAAATGCATATCCTAGTGGGGAGGCTCATCCTCAGGAAAGTGGTTATTTCCCTTCTGGCTATACTTTGAGTCAGTTAGCTTTTGCTGCAAAACAAAGCCCAGTGCCTTAAGACTTCAAGTGTTGATTTAGCTCTTGATTTCGTGGAAATCTGGACCGAGCTCTTGGTTCCCACCAGCATCTGCCAGGTTGGCTGGGGACTGACTGGTCTGGGGTGGTCTTGGCTGGTCTGATGGTCTTTTTTTCACATGATCTTACTCCCCACGCAGACTGGCCAGGCTTTGTTCAGAGGAAGGTGGCTGAGCTGCATGAGAGCACGCAGGGACGACGAAACACTCAAGGCCTCCTGAGATGTGCCTGGACCAGGTGCGCCATCTTGGAAGCCCAGGGTCAAAGCAAGTCCCACGAGTAGCCCCAGGCAAAGGCTACATCTCTGGATGGGAAGAGCTACTCTGCACTGAAAAAGGGTGTACATCCAGAGGCCACTGTTTTTTCTTAAAAGATGTTATTGTGTAGGGGCCTCCCTGGTGGCGCAAGGGGTTAGGCTCACACTATGAAGCATCCGCAGCCACTGCAGCATGAGTTCGATCCCCGGCCAGGGAGGGGACCCACATGGCGCAGCAGACCTCTCCTGCCTCGCCCGCTGCTCCCCTCAGCAGTGTGTTTCAGTAGATCTGCCTGTTCTGCTCCCCACTCTGTCTCTGGTGAATCCTAGCCCCACCCCATACCTCTGGCCTGTACCCCAGTTCTTGTATGCATAAATAAAATAAATAGTTATAAAAAAGATGTCATTGCATAAAATACCCACAAGAAGATTCACCATCTAAACTGTTTTACAGTCACATTTTACAGGTCTACAGTTCAGTGGCATTCAGCACATTCCCACTGCCGTGCAAACATCACCACTACCACTTTCCAGACTTTTTTCCTCTAGTAGATTTTTTTTTAAAGAAAAGCTACCTTTCATTCATTCTGCATTTACAGTTAGTCCAAGGCCATTTCTTTTCATTTGCCTGAAAACCCTCTGCACCTATTCATTCCTCCTTCCCCTCTAACTCCTGGCAACCACTGATCTTTCTTCACTGTTTTCATAGTTTGGCTTTTTGCAGAACTTCTTATAGTTGGAAACATACAACATGTAGCCTTTCAGATTGGCTCCTTTCACTTAGGAATATACACTTAAGATTCCTCATGTCTTTTCACAGCCCAGTAGCTCCACAGCTCGTTCCTTCTCAGTGCTGAACGGAACAGCCATTGTCTGGATGGACCAACATCATCCATCCACTCACCACTGAAGGACAGCTTAGGTTGTTTCCAAGTTTTAGCAATTATGAAAAAGGCTTCTATAAACATCCATGTATAGGTTTCTTTTTTTTTCTTTTAAGATTTTATGTGTTTATGCATACAAGAGCTGGGGTGCAGGCCAGAGGTATGGGGTGGGGCGGGAGGTGAGAGGATTCACCAGAGACAGAGCGGGGAGCAGAACAGGCAGATGGACTGAAATACACTGCTGAGGGGAGCAGTGGGTGAGGCAGGAGAGGTCTGCTGTGCCATGTGGGTCCCCTCCCTGGCTGGGGATCGAACTCAGGCTACAGTGGTTGCTGAAGTACCACAGTGTGGTGCTCAATCCCTTGCGCCACCAGGAAGGCCCGGTCACTTACTCTTAAGAATAGATAGGTTGAAAGGTCTCCAGATTCGTCCACTTCTGTCTCACATGCTGGATGCAGCCATCCTTCCCATAGTTACATGTCACCTTTGGGATTTCCGGCCCCCGAGGGCATGGTTGGTGGAAGACCACACTACCTGGTGCTTAGGGTTCACCTTGGTCTTGGAAGTGGTCGTTAGCGCCACAGGCAATGTAGTACCTGCTCGGGCCTCCTCTCTGTGCCACTAGTGTCAGTTCCCTAACTGTCCAGGAAGCGCCCATGTCTCGGACGTGTCCCAGCTGGCTGGGTTGTAGGGAATCAAGAAGTCTTGTAAAAAAGAAGCCTTTTGTAAACGTTAAGCTGTTTTTTTCATATACTGCTGGGATTTGCTTCATTGTTTGACATCAAATGATGATGCCAAGTTCAAAAGAGTGACTATGTTGCAGTGTTCAGTTAGAAGTGCGCAGTCTGTTACAAGCTGACTCACTGATTGACCTGCCCATGCGCAATGGAGATGCTTCTGGGAGAGCGTGGCTTATTTTGTCCTGGCAGCCCCAGAGATGGACTTGGGACCCAGCAGTTTCGAAATGTGTATATGGAGTTAGAGAGATTTATTTTCCAGGTGCAATCCCATCTAATTTTTTTTCTCAGTAGCCAAAAAAAAAAAAAAAAACCATAAGATGGGAGTAATAGCAGGTCAAACTTGACAAAATAAAGTTCTGCTTTGGTACAGAAGCTCTCAGGAGGTTGTGCTGAAGTGGCTTGCTGTGGGCGTACTGAGTGTACGTTGAGAAGGGTTTGCTCAGCCAGCCACAGTAATGACACTCAGGAGCCTTTAAATGCAACAGATGCTATTTCAGGTAACCTAACATGACTGAGTAAAAGTTAATGCTACCAGTTTTTGTCTTTGTTTTTAAAGATCCCCACCAGGAACCTCCCTGGTGGTGCAAAGGGTCAAGCACAGCACTATGAAACATCCGCAGCCACTGCAGCACTTCGATCCTGGGCCAGGGAGGGGACACACATGGCACAGCAGACCTCTCCTGTTGTGTCCCCTGCTCCCCTCAGCAGTGTATTTCAGTCCATCTGCCTGTTCTGCTCCCCGCTCTGTCTCTGGTGAATCCTCTCACCCCCTACACTTCTGGCCTGTACCCCAGTTCTTGTATGCATAAATAAATAAATCTTTTTTAAAAATAAAAAGAACTCCACCAGCAGCTCGGACACACCCCTCGTGCCATCTCCCTGAGGTCGCCTAGCAGACAGCAGTGTGACCGCTGTCTCTGCTACACATGCCGTGGCCACAGAGCGATAGAGACCCTGGGGAGGGAAGTGTTGAGGTGCCCCATCCCTTTCACTGACCTTCAACCCTTGCAGTGATAAGAGTGTAACACTCAGCCTAGGACACAGGAAAGGTAGAAAGAAAACGGATGTGGAGAAAAGGAGAAAGAAATCGAATTGGAGGGCAGGTAATAAAGAGTGAACTTTGTCCAAAGAATGGCCTGGCATTTGCCTGGCTCCGGGGAGGTGATCTCTAAGCCTTTCAGTGTCTTTTTTTTTTTAAGATTTTATTTATTCATGCATACAAGAGCTAGGGTACAGGCCAGAAGTGGGGGGCGGGAGAGTGAGGGGATTCACCAGAGACAGAGTGGGGAGCAGAACAGGCAGACTGATTGAAACACACTGCTGAGGGGAACAGTGGGCGAGGCAGGAGAGGTCTGCTGCGCCATGTGGGTCACCAACCTGGCCGGGGATGGAACTCCCGCTGCAGTGGCCGCGGAAGCACCACAGTGTGGCGCTCAACCCCTTGTGCCACCAGGGAGGCCCCTAAGTCTTTAAGTGTCTTACCTGAAAAGAGTATCCTTGCTAACCTGAGGGCATGGCAGGATAGTGGGAACTTTGGGTCACACGGTAGCAGCTCATCCTCCAAAGGGTGGGAGCCAACGACGTCTATGTGACACCATGGCTTCGGGGAGCTTCCCCGTTTGGTAATACTCCACACTATCATACACAAAGTTGCTGGGGAAGGGAATGATCTTTGTGACATCCCTTAGGAGAGAACAACTAGAATCTTTGCATTTGAATCTCTCCAAACCCTGCCCTCTCTGCTTCCCCTTGACTGACTAGAAAAGATACATTTGCATTTAAAATCCATTTGCATTATCACAAGAAATTTCAACATTTCATCCACAAAAGGAAGAGTCACTAGATTCTTTAAATATAACCTCGACTGTTGCACAATTTAAAATGGATGATTTTTTAAAAATGTCAGTTGCTATCTGTGTTAGTCATTTCTCCTTGCTGTAACTATCAAAGGTTCGAGGTGTCCGTTCACAAATCTAGACAGGAGCGGTGCGTGGCCATTACAAGAGAAAGCCTCAGGAAAAGTTATGTTGATGAAAGTGTAACAGGGTGGTCCCCAGGAAAGGGGAAAGTTCCAGAATCCTGGTTCCACCCTAAGTGGGTGGAGCTAAGCAGAAGTAAAAAAATTCTAAAGAGAGGACAGGAGGACAAAAAAAGCGAGGAAGAAGAAAGCAGGATGGAGAGCAGCAAAGAAACATGGAAAAGGCACGTGAAACAAAGAAACAAAAAACTGTGCTTACTTTTTAGTCTTAGACTGGTTAAAACAAATGTAAATAAGAAACCCGTGGGAAGGTTAACAATGGCAGCCTTCATCTTAATTTTAATTTTGCTCTTTTCCTCCCAAATTTGTCTAACTCTTTCTAACCCTTTTCTATAGGTCTCTACTAAAAAGTCCTTTAAACTTATAGCAAACTTTTAGACCTTACTTTGGGCCAATCCTATTTAGCTAAACTTTTACCCTCAAGGAGATGGGTAACTTTAAATGCTTAACTTAGTAACTATATTCTTTGTCCTTTCTGTATTGTTCCCTAATTGTATTAAATTTCCTTTCCATTAAAAGTCTTATATGTTTGTCTTAATGCAGCAAATAGCAGAACCCATTCAGAGAGGGCAAACTTAAGAGTTCTAAGGTGCCCCTCTCCCTGCCCTGTAACAAAAGCAAGCTGGTGGAGGGTTCAAAATCCCTCCCATGCTAGTATCCATGTTGCAAGGTGGCTTTGCTTTTCTTTCTCCATGCAGGGGTGAGTCTATTTTTCTACCCTCTTACTCCAGAGTTTGGGCTGGTCTCCTGACCTGCTTGGGCCAATAGAAGGGCCAGAAGCCATCCAGGACTCCCGCAGTGATTCAGGAAGCTTGAGGCTTCTGCCTTGATTCTCCTGGTAAGCTCTGGTTGCCCTCTAAATCCAGGCAACCTTTTAGAGCAGGAGAAACAGTGGAGGAGAGACCTGAAGTGTCCTTGTCCAAGGTCAGACACATGGTGAGGTCACAGCGACCTCCAGCCCAGTGACCCTCCCATTTCAGTGAGTCCAGTCAAAACCCCCACAAGGGCTCTCTCTGCCTCGCCCAGGCACCATCGACCTGGAAGTCTTTATTCTCTATCTCCTTTTCCTAAATAAACTTTTCAAGACAAAAACAAGCAGACAAAAAAACCGGCACAAGAAGTGCCCTGCCAACCACCACAGTCATGACAAATAAACCACTGCTGTTTGGGGACACTAAGCACTTGGGGGGCTTGTGACACTGCAAAAGCTAACCAAAACAGAGACTCAATTTCGTTTAAAAATAAAAAGATATGGGGCCTCCCTGGTGGTGCAGTGGGTTAAGCAACGTACTATGAAGCAAACCGCAGCCACTGCAGCACGAGTTCGATCCCTGCTGCCGGCCAGGGAGGGG
>JAGFMF010012069.1:4664822-4683734 GCA_019455555.1 Galemys pyrenaicus | reverse complement strand
TGTGTGTTAGGGTATAGCCTATTACCTTTGCAAAGAGGTGGCAACACCACTGTGTTGACCTGGTCTTGTGGCTTTAAAAAAAAAATTTTTTTTTTTTTTGCACAATCGTCCTTGTATATCAAACATCCCCTCACCACCCCATTGTGAGCAGATTTCTGATTATAACAGAATGATGAAAATATCAGATCTTTTTGTAGAGTGTTGAGGCCTTGAGCTACCAGTCTAAGGGTATGGGTAGAAATGGATTTAAAATGTCCTACCTATTAAAAGAATTGAATGCCAGTTGTGCCATTTATGTTCAAGCCTTTGAACTTACTTCAGTCATTGAAATGGTAGAATAAATGGTAAATTAAATAAATAGGTAGAATAAATAAACCCTTCTTAAATAAGGGTTGTGTTCAACTTTAGTGCTAAGTAAGTGGTAGGTGTATTATTCGTGTTGTTCCTAAGAGTACTATCCTAATTAAGAATGTGCAATATTTAGGGATAAAGTATTTTTTCCTATTTTTAGGTATGCATTGTTTAAAAATAATTCCATGTAGCAAATTGGTGGCAATGGAAACCTGCCAAATACGATTGGAACTACTTGACTACTTGACATTTTAAAATAATTTTCTTGATTTTTTTTTTTTTCTTACTATGGAAAATGTTACGGAGAAAGTTCATTTTGAATGAATGACTTGAACTTGGACACAGTTACTATTGAATAGCCTTCTGCAGTATATGTAGTAGTGTTTTTTTGCATTTTTTTAGAACTTTCAGTCTTCAAAGCACTGCAGGTCATTAACTGTTTAACTCTTTCCTAGTTTGCTGGCCTAGACCTGAACTCTTCAGATAATCAGAGTGGAGGAAGTACAGCCAGCAGTAAGTAAAACATTTATGTAATTACTGAATATTAGAGCTTAATATCTTAATAATGTGTCTTGACTTCTTGAAATTTAAACATGTAACCCCTCTAATTTTTGCCAAGTAAAAAATTAGTGTTATGTAGAATTATGTAGTGGTATTTCAGTAATAAAAGTTTTCTTGAATTAAAACGAGTAACCATTAGAAAGAACTTTATGCAGCACACAAATTATCTTTAGAAGTGAGGTGGTAGGCATGTGTTCCCCTGCTTGTTAGAATAAATCCACCAGAATCAAATCAAATAAAGGAAACATGCAGTCAGTTCATTGACTACTACGTAACCATGAAGAACCTAAGCCTTAATAATAGCACACTATAGGAATCTTGGGGAGAGAGCTCCTTAGAACTTTAAATGCTGTAACATTGTTTTGAAAATAAGATAAAATTTTAATTTTTTTAAGGGGGTGCTTTTTGGAGACTTGAAGCATTACTATTACGGTGTTAAAGGGTTTTGGTGGTTTATTGCTATATATCAGGTCTTTATCTAGCAGCACCCTTGACCCACCAACCCTCCTCCCCCCTCCCAAAAAAAAGGAATAAGGCTGTAGGGTCTGAATGCACTATTTGCTACATAGTAAAGAATAGTGATCTCAATTTTAAGCAAGAAGGGCTTCTCTGGACCTTTTTTTTTTTTTTTACCAGTTTTAAATTTCACTTTATTTGCCATGCTAAGTATCTTTTAGGAATTGATCAACCTCAGAGATAGGTTTACTATTTAATTCAAAAAGTTACGTTGAAGAAATTTGCTAATAATAAAGTGAATTTACTTGGTGGATATATAATACATAGATTTAGTTTCTTATCCATCGTCTAGACTATATTCCTGTCTATAAACAGAGAGCATCCGTTGACTTTGCTTAAACTCGGCAAGCCCTGATTAAAACTTGCAGTTCCTTGAAATCATTTTCTCTTTTCAGCATTTCCATGTATAATATGTTCTGGAACTAACCAAGATAGAAACAAAAAAGCCTCTTAGTGGCTGATTGTGTGATTTATTACATAGTAGTCTTTCAAGTTGTTACAGTAATATTTATAACCGAACTCTTTTTATCTGCCAATTCTCTGAAATCAGGCCTCTTTTAGAAAAAATTAAATCACTAGTGGCAAGTTCAATGTGTTATGGATTTCAGCTATTATGTTCCAAGTCAAATTTTGCTTAGTGCCACCCCTTTTAAATTCTTGTAGAAACCCACTTAAAAGTATAGTCATTCCCCTACTACCCACCTCAGTTTTCAAGTTAGTCAGGCAAGCTGCAGTTTTAAAAAGAAATTTTCCAGGACCATTTTTTAATAGTAGAAATTTTGGTAAGAAGCTTTAACTTGAAGGGTTTTTGCATTTAATTTTATCTTACTTCTTTCAGAAGGGCGCTATATTCCCCCTCATTTAAGGAACCGAGAGGCTACTAAAGGTAAGTTTTTCAGGCAGCTTTGTAGTTTTGTTTTAAAAACAAAATTAACTAGTTTTTGCTGCAATTAGAAAGTTGGATTTATTTGATTTGGGAAAAGCATCTAATGTCATGCAAGAAAATTTTGTATAGCCTGTAGCTTTGTACACTTTCATTAGTCTTGTATTTGTAACGTTTCCTAGCATAACTTGAAAAACGTAAGTGGGTACCCTACTGTGTAAACCACATGCATGGTGATAACAATCCAGTTATTTCTGTCCGTTGTGGAGGTGCCAAAATGAAGGTTAGGGTTATTAGGATAGTTAAGTTTATACTATTGGGCATGCTTCCAGTAAGTTGGGAGTGATTCTCTGGTTTTGTTTTCTTGCCTTACTTGCTTCATTTGAAAAGTTTTGTCTAAATTATACCATAGCACCTGGCCTTTTCCTCATTAAATTTGTAATGTAGTGATAGATAACTAGTAGATGTTTCAGATTATGGGACAACTGTTGGTATGCTGTATACTCCTTAAAATAGATGATCTGAAATTTGGAGAAAAGGGAAGTGAGGAGTGTGATCTAAAATAGGAGAGAATATATTGGATAAAGAGGTCAGGATTGGAAGGGTGGGGAGAAGAATCCCAGGAGCATATGGTTTGCTCTTAATTTCATCCTTCTGGGTATACGCAGCATAAAATCTGTGTTTCTACTTAGAATGTTGTTTTTAGTTACTGCAGGGTTGTTTTCATTATTCCTTAGCTGGAATTGGCTTCCTTGTACATATATTATTTTTCTTCCCCATCTTTGTTGCAGACAAGAATCAAAAGAAGCAGTATCTTAGTTTCTTGACTGAAAAATATCTTTAGAAATCTAACTCAACTCTGGCTAGATAACGGTAGCGGCAGGAGAGTCATTTGTTAACCATCTGTGAATATTTAATGAAAATGTTGACTCTTTTCAAACCACCTACCTGTTGGACTTCGACCTTTGTCATCCCTCTTACTACATGTTTATAGCTACACCAAGTGTGTAGGAATGAAGATTTCCCTTTTTTCTAGATATTATTAAAGTACAAAAGTACAGTGTTAAAGTAACGTGACTCCTAAGAAAGGATGTTTTAAGTGAATAGTATCCTAGGAAACAGTATGTGCTATCTAGTAAGCACATTCACATCTGTAAAGTGAATGGAAATTTAATTGTGATGGTCACCTAACTGTATCATAATTGTGTTAAAGACAAAGCTATTGACCTTTAAGAGGTGGTATTCAGAACATTAAAAATGTGCCAGATTGCTAAACTTAGTACACAGTGTTTCTAGTGAAGAGAATTCAAAATATCACTAAAAAAATCAGCTCTAAATCTTGGGTTTCTTTTAGTGTCATGATAGAAGAATATATTCATTGTTCTTCCAGCCCACAGAAATAAGATTCAGAAACATAAGAATCATGCTAAAGAATTAATAATTCCTAATAATGGATTTATGCTTTTTTATTGAAGGATTCTACGATAAAGATAGTTCGGGGTGGAGTTCTAGTAAAGATAAGGATGCATACAGCAGTTTTGGATCTCGTAGTGATTCAAGAGGGAAGTCTAGTTTCTTCGGTGATCGTGGAAGTGGATCAAGGGGAAGGTAATTGGTTTCTTTTTTGCTTTCTGTAGATGTACAGTAGCAGTTTAGGAACTGTTCTTTAATTTGATAAATCCTTGTACTCTGGTCTGACCATTAAGCATGTTTTTTCCCCTAAGACAATTTCTTTGGCTCTTAAGCGTTGATGAGAATAAAAAACTTGTCCTTTGTTTTTATATTTCCTTAGCTTTATACTATCTTAAGAAAGAGTACGTTTTTCTAGTGAATGACCTAATTTGGTTGAGATTTTTGTGGATATTCTGTGACAATTTTTAAACACCTTATATTTTTGATTACACAAGTATGGTGAACTGACCTCATGTGCCTAATAGCTGTGGTTAGTCCTCCGTGTCCTGATTTTTCGCAAACAGGCCTAAAACTAAAAACATCTTAATTCAGGTAAGAATTATTTTCTACCTCTTATCCAAAGTTCTGTCACACAGAACTTTGTCATCCTTTAGATGACATCCTATTATAACTGGGACAATTGATATTGGTATGCTGTTTTTTCCTTTTTCCTACCACTAAATATTTTTGGATATGAACTTTAAAGATGCAAATTATGCTGATTTCAAACATGATGAGACTTGATTCTTAATTTCAGCATGTATGAGGTCTGTGCAGGGGTTAGAATTTTATAGAAAATGAGGAATACTGAAAGTAAGTGATACATACGATCTGGTAGAAAGTTTGTCAAGTAAGAGTAAGCCAGGATACTTGCTCACATCCTTGAAGTTAGCCATAATGAATAATTAAACTTCTTTCCAGGTACATTTCTAAAGTAGTAGTAGGAATCTGATCATGATTAGATGATACGATTATGATTAATTGCTTGTGCTGTTCAGGTTTGATGATCGTGGACGGAGTGACTATGATGGCATTGGCAGCCGTGGTGACAGAAGTGGTTTTGGCAAATTTGAACGTGGTGGAAATAGTCGTTGGTGTGACAAATCAGATGAAGATGATTGGTCGAAACCACTTCCACCAAGCGAACGCTTGGAACAGTAAGTTTTTGAATTGTATTTTATTTATGAATAAAGCTTTATGAGCTAGTATAACAAACTTAACCTTTTTTTTTTTTTTTTTTAAATTTCAGGGAACTCTTTTCTGGAGGCAACACTGGGATTAACTTTGAGAAATATGATGACATTCCAGTTGAGGCAACAGGCAACAACTGTCCTCCACACATTGAAAGTGTAAGTATATTTGCTAGACCTTTTAAAACAGAGGCAAGTGTAAATATTTTCACAGTGCATCAAGAGGAGATGAAATATGCCAGGCCTACTTTTATTTTAACAGTTCTTTAAATTTTACTTAAGCTGCCTTTTTTTGGAGAGGGGAAAGATTGCATTCAGTGCCATTGTTCCTAATAATTCAAAATAGAAAATGGATCAAACAGGAGGAATCCACAACTTCTCCAATGTAGATTAAGTTTAGGAGGTTGATTTACCCCCTCCCAGTGCATTTTTAATTGAAGCAGCTGTAAGTGAAGTATAGGTTGGCTGTTTTCCTCTCCCCCCCCACCACCATTATTGTATTAGTGTAAAACAAACAAAAAAAATTACCATTTCTAGCTATTTATAGCCCATTGAATTTCTTGACAGTTCAGTGATGTTGAGATGGGAGAAATTATTATGGGAAACATTGAGCTTACTCGTTACACTCGCCCAACTCCAGTGCAGAAGCATGCTATTCCTATTATCAAAGAGAAGAGAGACTTGATGGCTTGTGCCCAAACAGGTAAGCTCACTTGAAAGTAAAAAGTTACCAGAAATACCTTTAACTGGACTATTTTCATAACATAGCACCACAAATCAAAATATGCTTGGAGTATCTTAAGTTTTACAGGGAAGCTTGAATCCTATATTTAGTTGGGCTGACATACTTTGGATACAGGTAAGGAGTTGCTGGATGTTGTCTCTTTTTTACGCCTTTGGATTTTATCTCTAGTGTTTTCATTAGAGAATCTTGGAGAAGCCTATAGGAAGTTGTCAGCCTGATAGCTGCAGTAGGGATTTATTATTTTGATTGTGTGGTGATAATGTTCGTGCTGTAGCATTATAGCAGTTAATGCTATAAATGCTATATCTGGAATAAAATCGGTAAGATTAAGGAATAGCCTGTGATCTATAGGAATGCAGTCAAGGGAAAGGTGCCTGCTGCAGGAGTAAAGAAGCACTTCCCATGTTTTGTGACTGGAGGGTAGTGACAACCTCAAAAATTAAGTACAAACTCTTTTATCTCTTGAGTTTGATCCAGAATACAGTATTTGAATCAGATTCCTTTCCTCTCTGGAAGAATGAGACTGTCATCCTTCATACATTATCAGTATGCATAATACCTATGAGAATGTGTTAGAAATTAAAATTGGTTAACACTTTTGTCAGTATTCTGCATTTTACAAACACAGATGCAAGGAAGTGAATGTTACATTGTTACTAACAGAACTTGGAACATTTCCTGTAAAGGAACTCCTCAAACAGTTTTGGTTTTATGGGCCATGTGGTGTCTGTTGCAACTACTCAGTCCTGCTATTGTGTGAAAGCACCCATAGACAGTACAAAGTTACTGGGTATGACTGTATTCCAATAAAGCTATATTTACGAAGATAAATAGGGCCTTAGTTTGTTGAGTCTTGTTACAGATGGATCAAAGAAGTCACTTTTTGGTTTGTCTTTGTTAAGCTAGCCGTTAACCATTTTTTTTGAAAATTTATTTGGGCATAAAGTTTCTAATTGATTGTAATAGGACAGTTAAAATAAACACTATCAGTATTTATTCGAAAGTGAAAAACAGGGTTTTCTCTGATTGAATGAATATATTGTCTCTTAACAGGATCTGGAAAAACTGCAGCTTTTCTCTTGCCCATTTTGAGTCAGATTTATTCAGATGGTCCAGGAGAGGCTCTGAGGGCCATGAAGGTAAATATTTCTTTACAAAATGGGAAATTATTGTTGACGGCTTTTAATGAAAAACAGCTTTCATAAAGTATTATATAGGGAATTATGTTGCAATCAATAGACTGTTGTTTAACTTATAAATTATTTCTTAGGAAAATGGAAGGTACGGGCGCCGCAAACAGTACCCAATCTCCTTGGTATTAGCACCAACTAGAGAATTAGCAGTACAAATCTATGAGGAAGCCAGGAAAGTAAGTATGCATTTCAGTGATTACTGGTTTTCTCATTGATTTTGATGAATTGCTTTTTGATCATGTAAAAATCTTGGCCCTGTAATTGATAACGTTTCTCTGCTTACAGTTTTCATACCGATCTAGAGTTCGTCCTTGTGTGGTTTATGGTGGTGCTGATATTGGTCAGCAGATTCGAGACTTAGAACGTGGGTGCCACTTGTTAGTAGCCACTCCAGGACGTCTGGTGGATATGATGGAAAGAGGGAAGATTGGATTAGACTTCTGCAAGTATGTTAATTTTATTTTAATTTTTTTAGTTGTGACTCCAGACAGGATTTAAAGAGGAGTTATACAATCTCTAGATTTTGTGTGGACTTATCTTACCCTTTTCTGTGTTAGCCTCTTAAAGCACTATATGGGCCTTAAAAAGGTACAGGGAAAGGGTGCTAATTTTTACATGCAACGTTACTCCTTAAAATTACTAGCCATTAGTTTTGTAGTATTTATTAGCATTGTCTAAATTTTAAGATTGAGAAGTGGCTTATTTTAATCTTCCTTTATAAGAAAGCTTACTCGTGATTTTTAAGAAATCGGTGACATTTTTAATAGAGACTGAGACTGACCAGATTGGGACAGTCAAGTAATAAGAGCTAATTTGTCTGTGTGATTTCAGATGGTTTAGTGGCAAAAATCTTGAGCTTTGTCTCATGTATACATGTCAAATTGGCATGAAAAAAATTTTGCCTAAATGAATATATAATTGCCCTTATTGAGACAGCTGTATTAAAACTATCTTGTTCCCAAGTTCTAAACTGAATTATTTTTCATGGCAGATACTTGGTCTTGGATGAAGCTGATCGGATGTTAGATATGGGATTTGAACCCCAGATACGTAGAATAGTTGAACAAGATACTATGCCACCAAAGGGAGTTCGCCACACTATGATGTTTAGTGCTACTTTCCCTAAGGAAATACAGGTATTGTTTGATACTGCAAATGTCATTTACTTAAGATTTTTTTTAATGTCAATGGATAATAAATTTTTTTCTTTCAGATGCTTGCTCGTGATTTCTTGGATGAGTATATCTTTTTGGCTGTTGGAAGAGTAGGCTCTACCTCTGAGAACATTACACAGAAAGTAGTTTGGGTGGAAGAGGTAGATAAGCGTTCATTTCTGCTTGACCTTCTAAGTGCAACAGGTAAAATTATGAATAATTACAGCATTGCTTTGGGGGTTAGGTAATGAGACTCCATTTAGATCACCTTTATTGTTTTTGTCCCCATTCAGAGCATTCTGTTAAAATAGTTTATTTTTTTCCCCAAAAAAATTTATTTTTATTTATTCATACAAGATCTGGGTTATAGGCTAGAGGTGTGGGGAGTGACAGGATTTACCAGAGACAGAGTGGGGAGCAGAGCAGGCGAATCTACTGAAATACACTGCTAAGGGGAGCAGCAGGCAAGACAGGAGAGGTCTGCTGTGCCATGTGGGTCAGTTCCTTGGCCGGGGGTGGAACTCCTGCTGCTATGGCTGGCGATAGCTTTGAAAGCATCAAGACTAACCCCTGTGCCACCAGGGAGGCCCGAAAGCAATTTAATTGCCTCTATGTTTACATGTTTAGTAGTGCAAAGAGAACAACGCTGCTGCTGTTGACACGAACGTTGTAATTTTTTCAAATTCAGGTAAGGATTCGCTGACCTTAGTGTTTGTGGAGACCAAAAAGGGTGCAGATTCTCTGGAGGACTTCTTATACCATGAAGGATATGCTTGCACCAGTATCCATGGAGACCGATCTCAGAGAGATAGAGAAGAGGCCCTTCACCAGTTCCGCTCAGGAAAAAGTCCAATTTTAGTGGCTACAGCAGTATGTATAACATGATCTTATTTTCAATTTCAGCAGTTCACCTTTTGGTTTATTTTAAGTGGGCCATGTATAACAAAAGTTGTTTTCCAGGTAGCAGCAAGAGGACTGGACATTTCAAATGTGAAACATGTTATCAATTTTGACTTGCCAAGTGATATTGAAGAATATGTACATCGCATAGGCCGCACAGGACGTGTAGGAAACCTTGGTAAGTGATTGTTGGTGATACTGTTTTTCATAGTGATGCATGTACAGCAAGGACTTCTTCAGAATCTTAAATGCAAAAACTATTTCTAAGAAAGCACTTAAATATATCTTAGCAATCAAAATGACAAGTCAGTTTTTGTTTAAAGAACTTTGTTAAGTTGTACTGTTTTATTCAGTAGTATTCTACATAGAACAGTAAGAATACTAAAAACTATTTTATGGAAGATCTTAACATGTATACTTTTTGAAACTTTTAGGTCTTGCCACCTCATTCTTTAATGATAGGAACTCAAATATTACCAAGGATTTGTTGGATCTTCTTGTTGAAGCTAAACAAGAGGTGCCATCTTGGTTAGAAAGCATGGCTTATGAACACCACTACAAGGGTAGCAGTCGTGGACGATCTAAGAGGTGAGTTGCAGGTGGTATATAATGAAGGGGGTGTCATGTCCAAGGTTAAATTTTCAAGTATTTGACAGGTTTAATTTTATTAGGCTGCCTAGACCCTTTGGGTAAAGTGTGTTACTGGAAAGGGTGACATTGTTAGTGTTAATCATGACTAAGCCTTTAAAAATCACTGTTACAGAAAGTAGAGCTAGAGAAGAAATTAGTTAAAAGGTCAGAAATTGGTCATTGGAAGTTTTAGGAATTGGGTTATTTAGTGAAATTCGATCTACCTGTGAACTTAACACATTTTTTCTTTGTAGTAGTAGATTCAGTGGGGGATTCGGTGCCAGAGATTACCGACAAAGTAGTGGTGCCAGCAGCTCCAGTTTCAGCAGCAGCCGCGCAAGCAGCAGTCGCAGTGGCGGAGGCGGCCATGGCAGTAGCAGAGGGTTTGGTGGAGGTAATGTTAATTTTTATTCTAACCCTTAGGAAGGACGCTTCCCCTTTTAGATTTATTTCTCAAAGTATAATTGAGGTGTTGGGGGAAATATACCTTATAGATTGCTTTTTTGTAACTTTATATCAAGTACTAAAAGAAGATAAAAATTGTGTTTTTAGCAGTGGATGACTTAATTTCTTTCTTAAATCTCTTCATTAGGTGGATATGGAGGCTTTTACAACAGCGATGGATACGGAGGAAATTATAACTCCCAGGGGGTTGACTGGTGGGGTAACTGAACCTGCTTTGCAGTAGGTTACCCTGCCAAACAAGCTAATATGGAAACCACATGTAACTTAGCCAGACTATACCTTGTGTAGCTTCAAGAACTCGCAGTACATTACCAGCTGTGATTCTCCACTGAAATTTTTTTTTAAGGGAGCTCAAGGTCACATGAATAGATGAAAGGAATAATCAGCAGCCCTGTTCGGAAGGTGGTTTGAAGACTTCATTGCTGTAGTTTGGATTAACTCCCCTCCTGCCAACCCCCATCCCAAACTGCATTTATAATTTTGTGACTGAGGATCATTTGTTTGTTAATGTACTGTGCCTTTAACTTTAGACAACTTTTTATTTTGATGTCCTGTTGGCTCAGTAATGCTCAAGATATCAATTGTTTTGACGAAATAAATATACTGAACTTGGGCTAAAATCAAACCTTGGCACACAGGTGTGATACAACTTAACAGGAATCATCGATTCATCCATAAATATTATAAGGAAAAAACTTAAGCGGTAGCCTGCACTAGGGCTTTTTGATACCTGCAGATTGGGGGAAACAAACAACAAACGTCTTGAAGCATAATAATGGAATTAGTTTCTAATGTGGCAAACTGTATTAAGTTAAAGTTCTGATTTGCTCACTCTATCCTGGATAGGTATTTAGAACCTGATAGTCTTTAAACAAGCCATTCCAGTCATGATGAGGTGATGTATGAATACATGCATACATTCAAAGCACTGTTTTCAAAGTTAATGCAAGTAAATACAGCAATTCCTCTTTCAATGTTTAGGCAGATCATTAATTATGAGCTAGCCAAATGTGGGCATACTATTACAGGGAAAGTTTAAAGGTCTGATAACTTGAAATAGGTTTATAGGAGAAATTCATCTACTTAGACTTTTTAAATGCCTGCCATAAATGAAATTGAAATGGTAGAATGGCTGACCACAGCAATGACCAGCCCTCATTAGGGCCCTGGATGATTTTTGGTCTAATAACGCATGCTAGTGTTGATGTTTTTTGGTCAAGAGGGTATGAACAGGAAGAATTAATGCAGCAGGCTTTATTTTAAATGCCGATTCACATTACTCTGTTCAAGCTGCGTTGAGATGTTAAACTGGCTTACTATATAGACTTTGTAAAAATGGCTCCAGAAGAATAACAAACTTAAAATCTTTGAGATCACACAGGTTGGAAATATGTACATAACTGCACAAGGTGTCAATTCTGCTATACAGTGCAGTTTTAGTCAGTTTTAGTTGCATAGGTTTCCATTGTATTTATAGTCTGTTTATGCTAAATCTGGCCAAAGATGAGCATTGTCCACCATTAAAATGCCTCTGCCACTTGAATTCTGTGCTAATTTTGTGGCCAGAATGAGGTGATCAAAACGCTCAATCTTTTTACAGTGGCATAGGAAGACGGCAAAAATTTCCTAAAGTGCAATAGATTTTCAAGTGTATTGTGCCTTGTTCTAAAACTTTTATTAAGTAGGTGCACTTGACAGTATTGAGGTCATTTGTTATGGTGCTATTTCAATTAGTCTAGGTTTAGGCCCTTGTACATTTTGCCCATAACTTTTTACAAAGTACTTCTTTTATTGCACATTCAGAGAATTTTATATATATGTCTTGTGTGCGTGTCCTTAAACTTCCAATCTTATTTTGTCTCTTGGAGATTGTTGAACGCAGCTTGTCTAGGAAGGGGATGGGAGGTCTAGATTCAAAAATTTATTTGGGACCATGGGAATGATAGTTGGGAAGAAAACTATTTGCACACGACAGATTTCTAGATACTTTTTGCTGCTAGTTTTATGTAATATTTATTGAACATTTTGACAAATATTTATTTTTGTAAGCCTAAAAGTGATTCTTTGAAAGTTTAAAGAAACTTGACCAAAAGACAGTACAAAAACACTGGCACTTGAATGTTGAATGTCACCGTATGCGTGAAATTATATATTTCGGGGTAGTGTGAGCTTTTAATGTTAAGTCATATTAAACTCTTAAGTCAAATTAAGCAGACCCGGCATTGGCAGTGTAGCCATAACTTTCTGATGTTAGTAAAAACAAAATTGGCGACTTGAAATTAAATCATGCCAAGGTTTTGATACACTTGTCTTAAGATATTAATGAAAACACTTCAAAACACTGATACGAAGTGTCCAGATTCTCAGATGTTTGTTGCGTGAGTTTTGTTTAGTTGTGTGTATTTTTTTTTTCAGTGAATGTCTGGCACATTGCAATCCTCAAACATGTGGTTATCTTTGTTGTATTGGCATAATCAGTGACTTGTACATTCAGCGGTAGCATTTGAGCAAGTTTTATCAGCAAACAATATTTTCAGTTAATAAATAAGGTTTCAAAAATCATGTAAGAATGGATTTAAACTTGCTGAATGTAAAGATTGAACCTCAAGTCACTGTAGCTTTAGTAATTGCTTATTGTATTAGTTTAGATGCTAGCACTGCATGTGCTGTGCATATTCTGATTTTATTAAAATAAAAGGTTGAACTGCACAGTCTCATTTGTTGTCAATTGTGGTTTATTAGAGGTGAAAATAAAGTTGTGCTCTTGCTTGAAGAGTTGTAAGATGTAATTTTTTTGGTGGTTGTCCAGTGATAATTATGATGAGTTCTAAGACTCACCTCAGTGATGAAGATGGTGTTAATTCATTGAGGTGACGTTACAACACTGTTGTACATGTTTCAGGGTTACAGGTTCACACCTGCAAATGCATGCACTCACCGCACCCACTAACAGTACCAAAAGTAATCCTCGTAACGAGTCCACTAAACTTCTTCCTTTCCTCCCAGCACCTTCTCTTCTGGTAGCCTGGGTTCTGTCAGATTCCAGAGGTTGGTTGATTTGTTTTTTACTTCTTAGGTTTTTATTGTCCATATGAGTGAAATTATCTGGTACTGTGCTGACACTTTACATAATCCCAAATTCTTGCAAAATGGCATTTACAAGTTCCTAAATTCTTGTGGTGCCTATTGAACAAGTTAAGATTTGTTATAACCCAACTTAACTGTTTCTGTAGTGATATATTTAAATACATAAATGGTATTGTCACTCTCCAATTGTTAGTATTTTCCAGGTTCTTTGCATTTGGGTTGAATTTCAACACCAGATAATTTTAAAAAATCATAGGGAGCATTTTTGACCATGTTTAATGTCTATTTAAACAATAGAACTTCTTAGATGGTCACTTGCCTTACCCCAATGCTTGTAAGTGATCTGACTGGTTATAAACTTGTCCAGCAAGTCATCTCTGGATGTTGACAGTTCACCCCTTCCTATCAGAATCCTTAGGGTTTATTGCAGTTACTGTATTTTGAAGGTTTTTTTTAATATCTTCCATTTCTTGGGTTTTTCTCCCATTCTGTCCTCAATGCGATTTGGGGGCTATTGAAACGTTTTCACAACTTGTTCCCATGTCAGTTTTATTTTTTCCTTTCATGGATTGTACTTCTGGTGTCATGTCTGAGAAGTCTTTCCAAATAAATTTTTCTAAAAGATACATTTATGCATACCCCGCTGGGGTGTAGCCAGAGGTGCAGGGGTGGGTGTGAGAAGATTCATCACAGTCGGGAGCAGAGCAGGCAGATTGAAGTACACTGCTGAGGGGAGCAGCGGGGAGACAGGAGAGGTCTGCTGTGCTGTGTGGGTCATCTCTCCGACTGGGGATGGAACCTGTGCTGCAGTGGCTGCCCATAGCTTCATAGTGCTGTGACTTAATCCCTCATACCACCAGGGAGGCCCCAAGTAAATTTTAGAAAAAGCTTTTTTAAAGTATGCATACAAGAACTGGGGTACAGGCCAGAGGTGTGGGGAGTGTGAGGATTCACCAGAGACAGAGTGGGGAGCAGAACAGGCAGATGGACTGAAACAACTGCTGAGGGGAGCAGCTGGCGAGGCAGGAGAGGGTTGCTGCTCCATGTGGGTCCCCTCCCTGGCCAGTGGCAGGGATCGAACTTGTGCTGCAGTGGCTGCGGTTTGCTTCATAGTGCGTTGCTTAACCCACTGTGCCACCAGGGAGGCCCTTTAGAAAAAACTTTTCTATATCTCCAAAGAATCCTACTGGGATCTAGGTGATCACTGTGGTGAACTTGTAGATAAATTTAGGGAAGAATTGACTTCCTATGTTAAGTCTAAGGTGTGAACTCAGACTAACCAGCCAGTGAGGAAGATCATCTGGCAATTTCTACATGAACCATCCCTATTCGTCATAGGATCAAGTCCATCTCTTGGAGCATGTCCATGGAGCAAGTGTCTCCATGAAAGCCCACATTTTGTGAGGAAAGTTCATGCAGGGATTTATTAAGTATTCTAAGAGTTCAGCTGCTAAACAGGGCAGACTAGGTCTTTCAGACCAACCCTCCCACTGATGACAAGCATAAAAACCAAGTGCAAATTTCATGCAGGCTTTCCTGCTCTGTGCCAGTAAGCACCTTCTGGAAGGGCTTCTGTAAAGGACAGAGGTTTCCCAATAGTCATAAGCTAGTTAACTACCTGTGAAGAAATCGCAATATTCAGCTAACTCCAAACTTGAAAGAAGTCTTTCAGTTTCATCTTGTTAAAACCCATCATTTTTAGAGTCCTTCAGGGCCTCCCTGGTGGTGCAGTGGGTTAAGCAACGCACTATGAAGCAGACCGCAGCCACTGCAGCATGAGTTCGATCCCTGTTGCCGGCCAGGGAGGGGACCCACATGGCGCAGCAGACCTCTCCTGCCTCGCCCTCGCTCTCCTCAGCAGTGTGTTTCATTAGATCTGCCTGTTCTGCTCCCCACTCTGTCTCTGGTGAGTCCTCTCACCTTCCCCCCACACCTCTGGCCTGTACCCCAGCTCTTATATGCATAAATAAATAAATATTAAAAAAAAATAGAGTCCTTCAGTCTTATTTGAATATTCTCAACATGCATTGAACTTAATTACCATAGTGTCCCAGAATTTCAATAAC
Source organism: Galemys pyrenaicus (assembly GCA_019455555.1). Classification (NCBI taxonomy): domain Eukaryota; kingdom Metazoa; phylum Chordata; class Mammalia; order Eulipotyphla; family Talpidae; genus Galemys; species Galemys pyrenaicus. The sequence goes on along the minus strand of JAGFMF010012069.1, from coordinate 4,668,541 downwards.
AAAATTGTATGTCAGTTTTCATCATGGAACTGTTGTCCTTGGATTGTACTGTGGTGATTTCCTGTGAAAGTTCTTTTTTTGTCATACACTTAGAATCTCTTTCACAAGAGGCAAAGAAGCTGCTATGTGCAATTTGCACTCCTGTTTATTCTGTGGATTTTGAAGAGATCTACATTATTCCTTCTTAAGAGGGTGTGAGAAAAGTACCTTGAGTATCAGTGTCACAAATAGGCTTTGCCTCTGGGAAACATGTTTTTCTCTTGTGAACGCTGAAAACTATACATAATTTTACTCTGACCCATCCCTAGCAATGAGGACTAGGATATTAATTTAATGATACCCTTGGTTGGATCTTTGCTTAGTCATTTTCTCTGGCTCTAAATTTTGAAGTGAGATAAGATAAATATATAAAATGAAGTTTAAAATTTTTTTTTAGTGTGTTGTTTTGGTTTCTTACAAACAAGGAATATCGGGCCTCCCTGGTGGCGCAGTGGGTTAGGCAACACACTATGAAGCAAACCGCAGTCACTGCAGCACAAGTTCGATCCCTGCTGCCGGCCAGGGAGGGGACCCACATGGCGTGGCAGACCTCTCCTGCCTCGCCCACAGCTGCCCTTGGCAGTGTACTTCAGTCAGTCTGCCTGTTCTGCTCTCCACTGTCTGGTGAATCCTCTCACCTCCCGCAACTCTGGCCTGTACCCCAGCTCTTGTGTGCATAAATGAATAAATCTTTAAAACAACAACAAAAAAACAAACAAGGAATATCTTAAGATGGAATTTTAGATTTAACAATGAAAAAAAAGGAGGGCAGCTGATTCCCACCAAAATTTTGGCTGTACTGCAAGACAGGCAATCCTTTTTATTTTCTGCTTTGAAGTTGGATGGGCTACAACTCTTAGGTTTTATCAAATTTTTATAGGATGCTCCAGCTTCCTGTTTTTCAGCTTCCAGAAGCTCATCACTGGATGGTTCCTATGGTTGTGCTCTACTAAGGACACACAACAAGATTTGTTGATAATTACAATACTATAGGATCAGCATAACTATAGGCTTTCTAGGTTTTAAAGATCAAATATCCAAAATAAAGGTGCTTTTTAAAGGTGCTTAGTATCAGGATGTAGGAATATATTTTGGTAATAGCTCCTTTTAAAGCCCCAAGGGTAGGGGAAGGTAAATAAAACCTCAGGTAAAGAAAGGATTACCCTGACCATATTCGTGCTTTCTCTTAGATGCTTTCAGTTCCTTAGTATGGAAGTGTGGAGTGCTCCTGTTTAAGGCCCAATTTTCCATTTGTGTCTTGCTCAACGACTTAGTGTTGTGGTGGTGTTATGTATTTTAATATAGCACTGTATTTCCTTCTTAATCATCGCCTTAATATCACCCATCGCAACGCCGTCTCTAGATCTCCTGTCTCTCTCTAACTTGCTACTGCATTTTTCTGTACCCCTCGAACCCCTGTAAAACCTCAGATTCAGTTCTTCACCTCTTTTTTGTTTTATGTAATCAATTTTCTTTCTTCATTACACTGAAGTGGCTCTTATTAAAGTCACAGTCATCATATCGCTTCTCGGCCTTTTGGCTAAGATTAAGTGTAAAGTCACAGTCATCTATATGCTTGACACTGAGCACTGCCTCACTGACCCTTTTGTCCCAAGGTTTCCATGAGGGGCCTCCCTGGTGGTACAATGGATTAAGCAGCGCACTGTGAAGCAAACCGCAGCCACTGCAGCACGAGTTCGATCCCTGTTGCCGGCCAGGGAGGGGACCCACATGGCGCAGCAGACCTCTCCTGCCTCACCCGCTGCTCCCCTCAGCAGTGTGTCTCAGTACATCTGCCTGTTCTGCTCCCCACTCTGTCTCTGACCCCTCTCACACCCCTACACCTCTGGCCTGCACCCGAGTTCTTGTATACATAAATAAATAAATCTTATACAGAACAAAACAAACAAACAAAAAAAACCCAAAGTTTCCATGAGTCATACTTAGCTGGTTTTCCTCCTCCTCCAGGTTCTGTTACTGAGTCCTTGTCTTCCTTCCCAACCCTCTTAATATGGGAGGACCTCAGGGTTCTGTCATTAACCAGCTTCTCTATCTCCAGCTTCTCCCTAAGTGATTTCATCCATTTTCATGGCTTTTATAGCATCTGTTTCAATTACTTAATATTTTATACAGGTGATACATTCACTCACTTCAGGAATCACATGATATATGAAATTATACAGTGAAGTTTTCCCATCTGACTCCATCCCAATTCATAACCACACAATAATTACTTATATATCCTTCCAGAGTGCCCTTATGCAAATACATGCATTCATGAATATATTTTCATTTTACACAAAAGGTAGCATAGACAGCAGACTTTACCTTGTCCCTATTAAACCAATATACAGGAGACCTTTGCATATCAATGCATAGAAAGATTTCATTCTCAGTTGCATACTCAGAGTATTCTATTGGCTATACCATAATTATGCAACTATTTTTCCAAGAGGATATTAATTCATTAATTATATATCATAATTATATGCAAGTTTCATTCAACATCTGTAATTTTATCTGGCATTGTAATTCAGTTTAGATATATTGCCAAGTATATACCAACAATCATCAATAACCAAATAAACTCCATGACTGTGTTTGGGTTAGCCCTTTAATGGTGAACGCCAAGTCATAACACAGTAACTGTCAGCTCAACTACACCAAGATTTCTGAAAACAGTGGCTTCTCCACCCCAGCCCCTTCCTTTCCTGTTACAGGAAACCTGCTGGGGTCCCAGTCCAGGCAGCAACATCACGAGTAGCACCGTTTCTGCAGAGTAGAGATTACCCACCTGCCCCCACCTGCTGCATTCTGCCTGCTGGCCAGTTTAAGGGGCTGTCTCAGGCCCCAAGGGAGTGGACGGCCCTGCAACCCTGAAGTAAGGAAAGCCCTGTGTAAGCAAGAGACGGCCAGTTATAAATAAATTTCAGGTGGAACTTGTATCATCCTAAAGGAATTCTAACTTTACACTCTTGGGATAGTTTACCAAGGTAAACTAACCTTACAAGCCCATCGAAAAAAAGACATTTATTCAACATCATAATCAGACTACTAGATTTAGCAATCAACAGCACGGGTACAAAAGAAAAATCTACATTAAAAACCCTTCGTTGGGGGCCTTCCTGGAGGTGCAATGGGATAAACAACACACTATGAAGCACTATGAAGCAGAGCACAGCCACTGCAGCAAGAGTTCGATCCCTGCCTCCGGCCAGGGAGGAGACCCACATGGCACAGCAGACCTCTCCTGCCTCGCCTGCTGCTGCCCTCAGCAGTGTGCTTCAGTCCATCTGCCTGTTCTGCTCTCCGCTCTGTCTCTGGTGAATCCTCTCACCTCCCGTGCCTCTGGCCTATACCCCAGCTCTTGTATGCATAAATAAATAAATCTTTAAAAAAACAAAACCCTTTGTTGGAATCCTTTCCACTTTCCATAGACCAGAAACTAAAATAACCTGTTATACAGTGTGGGTTTTTTTTGCCCAAACTCATGAGCAGTGTCTACATTTTGTCTTCCATGTAGCAGCGAGGCCCTGATACCACTGTGCTCGACTGAGTTCACAAATCTGTTGTAACCTGTAGCTTTCTTGTCACTTCTCTGGCTCCCCTGCTAAGTCTTGTTTCCTGGCAGTTAATTAAAACCTCCTGTCGCTGTCACAGCTACTGCTACTGCTGGAACC
>JAGFMF010012069.1:4642494-4664397 GCA_019455555.1 Galemys pyrenaicus | reverse complement strand
CCCTTGGGGCCTGAGACAGCCCCTTAAACTGGCCAGCAGGCAGAATGCAGCAGGTGGGGGCAGGTGGGTAATCTCTACTCTGCAGAAACGGTGCTACTCATGATGTCGCTGCCTGGACTGGGACCCCAGCAGGTTTCCTGTACCAGGAAAGGAAGGGGCTGTTGCCCGTTCCCAGCCACGTTCCCTTCTCTTCTCCCTCCTGTGGACTGTCCCATTGTCCATCTGGTCTTCCTCCTACGGCCAGTTGAAGATGTCCCTTGCATTTTCCCAGGTTAGATTAGTGATGCAACATGCCCCTGCCCCCACCCTACCTCCTCTCATGTCCCTAACCCCCACAGAAGGTGATTGCTGGTTTTCACCCCAGTTCTTTTCAAAGTAGGTTTTTTTTTTTTTTTTTTTACTTCTTAATCCCTCAGCCAGACATGGGTGCCCACAACTCCCAAGCCCTGAGAATCCAACTTTCCCCTTGTTGAGTTTCCAGTCTCTTGTGCTGGGCCTAGTGGCACCTGGGCTGGGGAGAACAGTGCCTGAGTCCGGGCTTGTACAAATGTCTTCTCAAGTTCAGATCTTCCTGTGTCTCTTTTTGGTTTTTGATTTTTTAAAAAGATTTATTTATTTATGCATACAAGAACTGGGGTACAGGCCAGAAGTGTCGGGGTGGGGGTGGGGGTGTGAGGATTCATGAGAGACAGAGTGGGGAGCAGAACAGGCAGATCCACTGAAACACACTGCTGAGGGGAGCAGCGGGCGAGGCAGGAGAGGTCTGCCGCAAAGTTTTTAAAATTTATTTGGAGTTTATCTTGGCATACGAAAATGGTCTATTGATTCAACTTTATGTTAAGCAGTATTTTACTGTTATTTTTTATTTTTTCCCTCCAAATAATGTTTATTGAGGTAAAGTAGGTTGATACCTTTGTATCTGCTCTGAGGGTTATAGGTACACAAATGTATACTTTCAAAATTTTTTTCCAACTTAACCGAAGGAAATACCCATCCATGGAAACATCTATCGTTTCTACATAGTATTAGTTAGGGTAAGATTAAAGTGTTGTAACGAAGAGGCTCTGAAATACAAACGGCTTAAGTAAGATAAAACTATTTCTCTCACCTACCACTTCAAATTTTGTGTTCTCAGATCAGTGGTGACTGTCGCTTTTGATCACCGAGGCTTCGTGTTCCTCTCATTCTATTTTTTAACTTTAGGGCAGTAGCTGCCCAAATGTGGTTCCTGTACTAGCGTCACCAGCACCACTTGGGAATTTGTTAGAAACACAAATGCTCGGACCATAGCAGACCTGGATGCTCTGGAATGGCGTCTGGGGAGGTGTGTTCTAACCAGCCCTCCGGGCATTCTGTTGTCCGTTCACATTCGAGAACCTCTGATTTAAGGCATGTCTTCATCTGTGTGGTTCAGAGGAGGCATGTAGCTGTTTTCACGTGTCAGTACAGAAGTGGTACACATCATTCATCATATGCAATTTTGGCAAAATCTTTATCACATCACCACATGTAACCACAAGGGAGGCTGGGAAGTGTAAGCTTTCCAAAAACATTCTACTTCCAGAAAAGAAGGAGAGAATGTGTTTGGGAGGACAACTAATAGTCTCCAACAGCAACTAACAATTGTCATGCAAAGCTCTCATTTGACAAATGGGCCTATTTCTGGAACGATTTTTCTCTACTGTGTTAATACTGGCCTTTCAAGTCATGTTCAAGAACCACATCCTTTTAATTATCGAAGTTTTGTATATATGTTACTATTTTTAATATTTAGTTCTCTCTTCAGAGCTCTTTTATTTTTTCCCCACTCTTATTTATTTATATTTTAAGAACATTTATAATCAGTTTGTCTAGTTCTAAAAGTCTGTCAGATTTTTTTTATGGAATGATGTCAATTTATAAACCAACTAAAGGATAATTGACATCTATGATAGTTCTGCTGAAGCTCTTTTTAAATCTTTAGTGATTTTAAGAGTCTTTTATATAGATCTTGCACATCTTAAGTAAAGTCTATTCCTGTATATGTATATATTTTTATATAGAAATATATATATCTATTTTATGTTATTTGTTGCTGTTATAAGTGGGGTAGGTCCTTCCATTATGTTTTCTAACTGGTAATTACACATATGAAAGCTATTGATTTCAGTATATATTTCTGTATTGTTTCTCATATTGTTTCTAGTAGTTTCTCAGTTGATTCTCTTCAGTTTTTCAAGCATACAGTTATATCATCTGCAAGTAATGATAGTTTTACTTACTCATTTCCAATTATTAGACCTCTAATTTATTTCTTTTGGTTAATTGCTTCAGTTAGTATTTTGAGTAACTTTAATACACTGTTAAATAATAATTGTGATTCTTCTGGTGTTTTCCCATTAAACATAATGGGGGAATAATGTTAAAATATGTTAAGGCTATCAACCTATTTATATTTTGAGGTTTTTTTTTAAAAAACTGCTTTTTTTAAGATTTTTAAAAATTTATTTATGCATACAAGAGCTGGGGTACAGGCCAGAGTCCAGGGAGGTGAGAGGATTCACCAGAGACAGAGTGGGGGGAAGAACAGGCAGATGGACTGAAACACACTGCTGAGGGGAGTAGCAGGCGAGGCAGGAGAGGTCTGCTATGCCATTGTGGGTCCCCTCCCTGGCCGGAGGCAAGGATCGAACTTGTGCTGCAGTGGCTGCGGTTTGCTTCATAGTGTGTTGCTTAACCCACTGTGCCACCAGGGAGGCCCAAGAGTGGTGTTTTTAAAATAAGGGTTTTGCTGCTCAAAACGCTTGGGGCTACCCCATGCCCTCTGGACTCCCGGCCTTGTACCCACCCCTTCTTCAACACCGCCAGAACACCAACTCCAGTTGACTCCATTATCCAAGTATTCCTCAGACTCACCACTTCCCTCTAACCCTATTGCCAGTACCCTGGTCAGGGCCATCCATTTAAGTCGCTCTACTGGATTGCTACTTCGGCCCACCTGAAGTTTTCTCACCCTCAAATTCATGCTCCATACAGATTCAGAATGATCTTTCTGAAGGGCATGTTGGTGATATTATTCTATTATCTATAATAATATCTATAGATATTATTCTATATTACTTAGATAACCCTGCAGCACTGGTTTAAAAAAATTATAGAGATGTGTATGTCATGTGGCCATATAATTTATTAAATACTTGTAACACAAACACCCATCTAACCATCTTCCAGGTCAAGAACAGGGCTTTGCCAGCATCCCAGGCATCCATCATATATGTCATCTTAACGGCAACCCCTCTTCTTAGAGATAACCTTTATGTCTTCCTTGCTTTATAGTTTTATCACCCAGATATATAACTGTAAATATTAGTTTTATACTTTCTTGCCGTATAATAGTCCATTTTATGAATAACACAATGTATTTGATTCATTTTTCTATTGCTGGACACTTTCTATTGCAGACTTATTTTACTATTGAGAATAATTACAAAGGGAGATTTAGGGTTATGGAATTTTCAAAAAACCACAGAAGTAGAGAAGGGATGATCTAATGGGTCCCATCCCCATGGAGCTGCATGCAGCTTCAGCAATTATCAACATTGCTATGCAAATGTTTTAAACATGACATCAGAATCTCTGGGGGGCACCTTTGCCATACAAGTTTCAGCTAAGTCCCTGATGATTGATTTCTAGGCCTGGTATGTGGGGGTGGGACTGTGTAGTTCGAAAAGGCTCCTCACTTGGCTTCGGAGCACACCCACGAGTAGGAATCACGGCTTCAATGGCTTCCCATTACTCTCAGAGGAACTCAGATTCGTACAGTGGTGACAAGACATAGTTCCAGCTTAATGTAAATATGATCCCTAATTGTTAAATTTTAATTGGGGGGGTTACATTTTTGCTCTTGCATATATGCACATGCCACACTCACCCTCCACCAAATCACCTGTGCTAGTACCCCATTTTCTCCCCTCCCCAATTCCTATTTTTAAAAATCCAATCTGCCAATCTCTGTTTTCAATTTGTTTGTTTAAACATTTACATTTAATATAATTATTAATGCAGTCAGACTTATTTACTTAGTTTTACTAGGCAAACAACTGCATTAATTTTTTTTCAAACTTGATTTCCAGGCTTTGTAAACATCATTAGCTACAAAAAACCCACAAATTTTGTAAAAGGAAATATGGAAAAGAACTTCAGTGCCTATAGGACTTGAATTAAAAATATTAGCGATGCAGATTATATTAGCTCTATGAGCAACAATTTTAAATACAGTCATAATATAAAATAGCAGCTCCTAGTAACTACGAGTGTTATTTTCTTCGGCAGTTGACTTAATTTAGTTTGCTTAATTCTTGGAAGCCACTGGGATTTCCCCCTTGCTCTTTTCCCCACAGTTCCTCTGGTCAGAGAGAAAGTTGCCTGCGGTCAGGTATTTTAGGCATTTCTCAGATGTCATTGCCGTTGCTGCTCCCTTGAAACTGCAACTTTGGGACTGGAACTCACTAGGAACTTTGGGGTTGAAGAAAAAGAGCTTTCTTGACTTTTTCCTCCTCCTATTCCATGGACCAGAAAGAGAACACTTGGAGATCTTTCTGTTCACACATGGTTCATCATTCTGGGATTTGTACTGTCTTTCAATCCGAGTCAAGAGATAGCAGAGGTTACAGAAAAAGTCCAGGAATCTTACCTTTGGATTGGTCACCACTGGATTGGTTCTGCTATACTTCCCCACTCCGCCTGCTACGACTTGCTTTTCAGAATTCTTATGTAAGCTGACCCAGGCATTCTGGGCAGGATTTTTCATTGTGTTTAGTGAGAGAAGAAGGTAAGATGTATTTACTCCATGTGAATCAGAATCAGCACCTAACTTATATTCTGAATTCAGACTTACAAAAATGTTATAAAAATAATATAGAGATTTCTCATAGACCTTTCACTCAGCTTTTCCTGATTTTAACATCTTACAAATCAGGAATTTTAGTTGTTATATCTCCTTAGTCTCCTTCAATCTCAGACAGATCTTCAGTATTTTCTTGTCTTTGACTCTTTTTTTTTTAATGGATAATCATAGACTTTATTGGCACCTAAATTTTCACAACCTATTTAGTGGTGATTATAATCCAAATCCCATAGGGATGTGATGAGGATGAAAGGAGGAGGGGCTAAACAAATATTAGTCCCCCAGGGTTCTATAGATTTTGCCCAACCTGTGTAGCCAAATTAAATGGCTCCCAGGACCCTTCTTCTTTGGCTACAAGACTTATTTTCAGCTTTATTGAGGTGTAATTGACAAATAAAATTGTACATATTTAATTTTCTACTTTCTGTTATAAGATGAATAAGTTCTGGGGACCTAATATACAGCATGGTTACTATGATTAATAATTATTGTACATTTGAAATTGTCAAGTAGTAGATTTTAAGTGCTCTTACCCCATTTAAAGGAAACCATAACTGTGAGGTGATTTGATGTGTTAATTAGCTCGACTGGTAATCACTTCACAATGTAGATAGGTAGATGATAGATATAGATATAGATAGGTAGATATAGATAGATACTTATTTATCAGACCATCAAACCAAAGTCTGAACAAAGGAGAACAAGCATCACAAGATACCAGTTCCTCTAAGAATCAGTTCCTGGCCCCATGGCTGGTTACATGCCCAAAGCATGTCACCCCATATTGCTTGCTCGCCTGTTGGACTCTCTCCTTGGACAGTCATCTCCATAAGAAGGAGGCCTGTGTCTCATTCACCCTACTGAAGCTCAGGGATAGTCTACAGTGAGCGCTCAGTACATGAGAAGAGAAGAGATTGAAGTGACACAGGCCAGAGTTGGATTAGTCACAGAGACCAGCATTAGGATTCTATTTCTGAACTTGCCCACCGTCCAGCCCCATTCAGGGGCTGAACATTCCCTACATTCTTTAAGTCTGTGGACCTTCTACATGCTGTTTCCTGTCCTTGGAATGCCAGCTGGCAAACAGTAGGCTGATAATAGTTGAAACTCGATGAGGAGAACATAGGGGCTCATTACATCAGTCTCGCTACAGTGTTTGTATGCTTGAAAATTCCCATAAAAAACAGGTTTCAAAATGGTATCTGTGGAACACACACTGTGTGCCAGATGCTTTGCTTGCAGACACTGGCGATCAGCCAGCAGCTGAAGGAAGGAGGAGTCACTCCCCTCACCCCCCACCCCCTGCATTATACCACCTCAGGTGAGGTTCAGGTGGTCTTTCCCTGAGGCATCCCATTCGTCTGCTTCAGGACACTGACCCAGCACAGAAATGGAGACTTTCCTTGCCCCTAGCTAGGAACTGAACTCTGTGTGTGTGTCCTTGATTCAAATTCTTATGTTGATGCCCTAGGCCCCCAGTGTGACTGTATATGAAGATGAGGTTTTGGGGAGGTAATTTGGCTTAGATGAGGTCATGAGGTTGGGGCCCATATGATGTGATTAGTCCCCCTACACAAAGAGATACCAGGGAGCTATGACTCACGTCTCCGAATGTGTGGACGTGGCAAGAAGGCTAGAAGCCAGGAGAAGACCCCTCACAAGAATCTGACCATCCTTACACTTCCAGCTGCCAGAACTGTGAGAACATTTCTGTTGGTTCAGCCACCCAGTCCGTAGCACCTGGCAATGGCACCCCAGCAGACTAATACACTGCTGGGGGTGACAATTACCCCACTTCTAGGCATATGCTTCATTCATTGGCTTCAGAGTTGCTGAAGGTTCAGGGTGTTTGGAAGCCATGCTAAAGACTCCAGATTCAAAGGGTCTCGGGAATGAAGTGCCCAAACCATAAAAGTGGGGCAGATGGAAAAAGTTTTCATTCTTGTTGAACCAGCTGCACTGGTGCCCTTCCCCCAGAGCAGTGGAGATGTAGGCTAAGCAGGGAAGTCAGTCCATGCAGTTGGTAAAAATATTAAACTCCAGGATGGTGCTGGGTGGGACGAGACCATTGTGTACACGAAATTGATATTTGAGCTCATTTAGAGTTTTGTAAATTTAATTATTTTAATAATGAGTACCTGTGGGATTATCCTTAATAATCAACCATCTGAATCTACCCAAACTGAACACAAGCAATCTGTGCTCCCCCACTCTTAGGTATATACACAACGGAAATCCAAATATAGGATTACCCAAAAGACAAAAGTGTTCATAGCAGCCTTTTTTTGTAATAACATCAAACCTAAAGCTACCCAAATAGCTGTTCCCAGCAAGGGAAAGAAATAAATGGTGTGTTCATACTATGGAATACTATACAGCAATGAGAAAAACATGTTATTGATAGGACTTGGATGAATCACATAACGTTGAGTGAAAAAACAAACATAAGTATCCATTTCATGAAGTCCAAAAACAAGTGAAATGAATCCATGATATTACAAGTTGGGTAGTGTTTATTTATCACTAAAACTAAAAAAAAAAACCTGCAGAGTAACAAGTGGTTTGCAGGGTACAAAGTGCTTTTACCCATGCGTTATCTCTTTTTGCTCTTTTTAACACCGATAACACTTTATTGAGATATTATTTACATAGAGTAAGATGCATTCCTCTTAAATGACCAGCTCAATGAATTTATGACATGTACCTACTTGGTTAACCCATACCTAGATCAAGTTCCAGAACATTCCAGCATTCCTGAGAATTCTCTCACATTATCTCATTTTGTCTTCATGACACCTCAGGACAGCAGAGTCATTTACCCTTGTCACCTTGGAGAAACATCAGCCTGAGTGGCTGAGACCTCGTGTGGTGTCACTGGCACCTAAGGGTCAGGATGGCATCACCTGCATGGTGGAGGGGTGGCTGAGAGGCAGCTGGCAATCTTTTCAGCACCTGCTTTCTTGAACTTGCATTATTAGCCAATGTGCTGGTTTCCTGGAAAATAAGGACCTGTTCCCTTTTCCACAGAGCCGGGCAGGGAGCTGGGATGGTGTGGTCGGAGGCACTGGTTATTTTTTAACTCCAGTTATTTTCCAGAACCATCTCCTAATCATCAACATTCTGGACAATGCCCTAGAGTCTGAGTGTTGTCAATGTCAAGTGCAGGGTTGTTAGTGCCAGGCTAGCAACTGTCCCTGGCGAGGGAGTGGCCCCCAACCAGTCAAACTAGGTGGGCAGGGCATCTGGTGAGGAACAGGTGACCCCACTTGGGCTGGAACATGGTGCAAGTCAAAGCTCCCAGGAGGTCAGGGTGGATGTACGCAAAGTCCAGTCCTTTCTGCCTTCCAATTCTGGCTCGAGTCTGGGTGAGGTTTTGAGGGTCGTCCGGAAGAAAGCTAGAACAAAAAGAAGGTGCCCCACGAGCTTTCCTGTGGATCTCTCCCTCCAGTTCAAAGTCTTTTCGCAAACAGGCTCTATCCCCAAGGTTGTGACCTGCGGACACAGCCGGACTGTCTTCGTGGTCTCTGTCCTTCAGAGTGACACAGTAAGATCAAAGGCGCCAGAATGCCTTGCTCACTATTTCTCAGAGGTCTGGGAACTTTCTAGGCTCTCTTAGAAGTTCTCTTTCTTCCAGTCCTGAACAGAGCTTACCCACCCCCTACTGGGACTGGAACTCTGTGTTCTGGAAAGCCACAGGGCCGGCAGGCTGGCCTGGGACAGAGGCCTTGCCTGGTTTTCCCTCAGGGCAGCGTCCCCTCTANTGAGTGACTCAGCCTATTTCTGGGAAGAAAAGGATCAGAGGTTCTGAAGGACTTATTTATTTATGACTGTAATCTGGGAGAGGAAGGGCCATAAGAAACATACAAGGGTTTGACAAAATGTAGCAGAGACTTGGGCAGCAGTCCATGAGGAATCCATTAGCATTTCTTTTTGTTTGTTTGTTTGTTTAAAAAAACCTTCATCCCAAAACCACCAATGAATTTACACCATCTGCTCATCTCCAGCCAAGGAGCACAGTTCCAGGAAGCAGAGGAGGGAGGCCCAGCACGTTGTTCATGAACAGCTGTTTATTCTCAGTGAGTAGTTCCACACAGACCCATTTCGGGGGGGTTGCTGCTCTTTTCATGTCAGGAAGGAATGCCCCCCCACCGCCCCACCAGTTCCTGTGTACAGCAGCCACTTTACCTCTCTTCCACTTTCTCACTAACAAACTATAACCCTAGCTCAGTCCTTCCTGGGACTCAATGACAAGCTCAGGGACAAAGAAAAACTGGGTTTCTACCCTGAACGAACTCACAGGGAGCCTATGTGGGCAAGGCAAGAACACAAACTGCTGAGTTGCTTAAGGGACTAAGGTTTCACTCGGTTCAAAAAACCTTCTTCCTGTTCCCAGGAACTGAGCTTCTGAGTAACCACCGCCAACTTCTGCCCACACAAATAGCTTCGTCTCGATTTGCAACCAGATCCTGGATGCTGGGCTTTGATATGATTCTAACCCTTTGATTTCAGCACGTGTCCTCTTGGTGTTGTAAAAGTCTGTGCGTGGGGATTTCTTCTGGACAGGAAGTTGTTTAGAAAAAGAAAGACGCAACTTTGCCATGAGTGCAAATGCAGCCACACCTCACCCTGTAAAGTCCTTCCAGAGAGATAAGGAACTGGATAGCAAGAGTCACGTGATCCCAAGTCTCAGTGAAGTCTGGGTGACAGGGAAACTTCCTGTTTATTTCAGTCCATTAGAGTCTTGGGGGTGGGGATTTCAACCTTCACCATCCGTAGCACACTCAGAACCAGAACTGCTGGATCAGTTGGAAAAATCATGGCTCCGTCTGTCCTGTCAACCACACCCTCCCGCTCCCACTGTCCCACCTGAGGACAAGATGCAGATAACACCGTAATAACACACAGGAGTTACCCGACCTTGCTGCAGAAGTCTGCAGTTAGCTAATTTTAACCTCACAACATCCTTCTGTGGGTGGAGATAGGAAGTAGATATTATCCTTGTTTGTTTTTTGTTTTTGTTATTTCTTGTTAATAACAGTATTTATTGGTTTTCCCTGTCAAACCCTGTGCCAACTACTTTCCCCAGGCTGGCTGGGGAGTTCCAGGCAAAGGTCCAGGGCTGACGAGATATGGGAGAAAGGACTATGGGGAGCGGACCTGGTTCCTTCCATAGAGAAAAGGATGAGAAAGGCCACCAGCAGGCGTCCTAGAGGGCCAGGCCCAGAGCGGCGTGGGAGAGATCCTGGCATCACCAGTGGTGGCGCTCCCAGACAGTTCCAATGGCAGCCCCAGATCCAGCCATCCGTATTGTGGCAGCTCCAGCCCTAGTGAACTTGGCTGCTGTACCGTTGTCTTGAAATGGCGCCGGCTGGGAAGCCGAGGTTAGTATAATTGAGTCAGCAGATGTGAGGCCACCATATTGGAGGGACACTCATCTGGCAGTGTCTCTGGTGGTTTTAGCGCCGCAGCAGACAGTGATCTCCTCAGCAGCTAAGAGGGGCTCCTGACCAGGTGGGGGCGAAGAGGAAGTTGGCCCAGGCTGGCATTTTCAGGAGTTGAGGAGAGCTGCTCACAGTGCAGAGAAGACAGAGGGGGAATTGTCATTTTAAAATCAATATTATTATTTATTTCTTTTTCACACATCACAGCCGTCCTGAGGAGGTCAAATGACCCACTTATGGTCAAATAGCAACTCATGATTGAGTCAGGACTTGACTTGGTCCTGACTCTCCCCCTGCAGCTACTTCCTCCTCAGTATCTCTAGTCACTCACTTTCTCAAGCCTTTAGCTGTAGCCCTGGGCCTGCAACCATTCATTCCTTGACAATAGGCCCACCATTTCCACCACCTCCAACCAGGGGCTGCCCTCAGGGTAGAGCAGTACCTCGTTAATTCTCCCGCTGGTAGAACAAATGGGGCTTCCAGAACTTAGCCCAGAGATGCTTAAACTTGGTCACATCTGTGGCACTTGATAAAGATACATGTGCCAAGGATGTATCTGAAACTTTCATTCATGGCTGGTGAGACTGTTAAATGGTGTGGTCCTTGTGGAAAGTGTGACTGACCCTCAACTGATCAAACACAGAGTTACTCTAGGATCTGGCAACAGGTAGGTACGTCCCCAAGAGAAGTGAGAACATGTGCCCACATAAAAATGCACACGTCCTCAGCAGCATTATTCATAAGAGTCACTAAAATGATGGACAGATGGACAGAGCCCAAAGGCCGTCAACTGATGAATGGAGGAACATAATGTCACCGCCATACAAGGTACATTACTCAGCAATTAAGAAGAATGAACTGCTGGACATGAATGGACCTTGAAAACAAGATTTCTGTGTGAAGAAGTCAGTCCCAAAGAACTACATAATTTAGGGTTCCATTCATAGGAGATGTCCAGAAGAAGCAAATCCACAGAGACAGAAAGTGGGTTGGTGACTGCCAGGGGCTGCAGGAAGGAGGAGTTTGGTGAGTGATTGCTAATGGGTATGGAATTTCCCTTTGGGGTGGTGAAAATGTTCTAATATTATAAAGAGGCAATGGTTGCAAAACTGTGACTATACCAACATTTGCTAAAGGGATGAACTTGAATGTTATGGGAAATATATAAATATATACATATATATATTTAGGCTATTACCAAAAAAAATAGCTATGCCTGGGCACACCCTCAGAGATTCTGGTTTAACGAGCCTGAGCTACCTGGGAGCCTGTCTCTTCAGCAAAGTGCCCTAAATATCAGGGAGATGGTGGTTTGCCAGGAAGTATGTAGCATCACCAGGTCATAGCCACACTGCGGACCCAGGAGACTTTTTTTTTTAAAGATTTATTTATTTATTTATGCATCCAAGAGCTGGGGTACAGGCCAGAGTCATGGGAGGTGAAAGGATTCACCAGAGACAGAGTGGGGAACAGAACAGGCAGATCTTCTGAAACACACTGCTGAGGGGAGCAGCGGGCAAAGCAGGAGAGGTCTGCTGTGCCATGTGGGTCCCACCCCTCCCCCGGCTGGGGATCAAACTTGCGCTGCTGTGAGGCGGATGCTTCACAGTGCAGTACTCAATCCGCTGGGCCACCAGGGAGGGCCCTAACTCAGGAAACTCTTGGGGACAAGTGTGGATCAAAGTGTGTGGTCCTACAGGAAAGTCCAGGACAACAGAGAGAGGACTGAGGTGGTGTGGGAGGGGTGAGGCGACTGTGCTGAGCCTCCCCAGACATGAGGACACGATCCAGGCAGGAAGATGGACACTGCAGCGGGGGATCCAGCACCCAAAGTGAAGATGATAACATGAAGAAAGCAGTTTTAGAAGGAAGAGCCTGGCGTTTATATAAAAATGTGCTGGGAACAAGGACTGGCAGGAAAAGGCCAATTGAGAGCTGGGCAGGCATGAAGAAATGGTGAGGGTCCAGGCCAGGGGGCTGGAGAGGAAGGATCAAACTCGGTGGAGACTGAAGAAAAGAGAAGAATCTGAGCGAAGCCTACATGTGGGACATGGGACAAGTCACATGACCTGTCTGTAATTTTCCCAGCCATAAAATTCAGTTAACAACAGTAGCTATCTCATAGGTTGTCATGATTGTAAGTGGGAAAATCTATGTGAAACAGAAGGAACACTGACGAATGAGAGCGGGCTCGTCTCCCTTGCATTTCTGTATCTGTATCTTTTTCCTACACAGCCTTTGGAGTCTTTTTTACTTGGAAAGGGGGAAGGTTTTTCTGACTTTCTTGGTGAAATAAAAATCACTTTGGGGGAATTCACATCCCCATTTTTCTTCCATGATGGAGAGATGATAGCCCTTCCATCGATGTGGTCAGGCCTTTAAGTAGGAGGATATAGCCTAGAGGAAGTGAAATTCCAACATTTGCCCCTTTTTGTCCCCAGGAATTGTGGGTGGAAACACAGAGGCGGGGCCTGGAGAAGTGTGGTAGCGGGTCCCAAGGTCACTTTTCTGGGCTTCTGGCCAGAGGAAGGGTGGAAAGTTGGATCACTGGAAAGGGAATCTAGAAGCAGGAGACCTTTGGCCAGACTCGCATTTGCTACCCTGAGGGGAGACTGTGTCCCACACTGCCTTTCCGCCCACATATGCGGGCCACATGGGAGTGTTTTGGGGGTATAGTATGGTAAGATAGAGGAGGTAGTAATGCAGTGGCCCAGAATGGCCCTCTGGTGCTGCGTGGTCTAGACAGAAAGTTCTGTTCTGGCTGGACTTAGGCTCAAAAGTTAGTCGGGCTCTAGGTACAAATTTTGAAGTGAACATCTATTCAGTCCCCAGAAAGTTCTGCCCTGGAAATATAGAGAGAGGGGTGCAAAGGTAAACTGCAGGTTGAACTCTCAAAAACTGATTCTTGGTGTCAAGCTTGATGAGCTACTCACCAGTAAGGAGGGGAGACCTGCAAATTAGGGAAGACGTGGTCAGAAGCCTGGAAGTCCCCCTCCTCCCTACTCAGGGCAGATGACCATCACTGAAGACACGAGAATGTAGCAGGAAAACTGGAAAAGTACTGTGTCGAAGGAGTTGAGGGAGGCCAGAGTTTCAGTGACAGATGTACAGTTCTGTGAATTTTAAGTCTTGGGTGCACGCCCACTGCACCGGCCGCCAAGTCAGGGGAAACCCTGTGGAAAAAGCTGTGTCTACCGCTAAGCTGCTAAGCGCTTTGCTTCCCTGCATCTCAGGGCAGCCAAGCTGAATTCCTGAGGCCTTGAATGTGCTTCTTTCTTTGGGGACCGGGACACTCCCAGTGGGAGCAGGTCCCCATTCTGAAGGCCATGCAGGTCCTTACTGGTAGAGTCCCCACTAATGTCACACCTATTCTTGGCGGGCCTTCAGCAACCAGAGTAGTGCTCCCTGTCAGCGGGGATCCCAGGCCCTGGCTCCAGGCCAGAGGGCATGGGAGCAATTCAGTTCCCTTCCCCTTCCAAAGCAGCCTGGGCAGGGCAGCCCAAACCAGGTGCCAGCATGGCAGAAGCCATGGGAGTGCCCGAGGGCAGGCGGGCAGGTCACTTGCATGGCCAGGCCTGCCAGGTCCAAATCTCTGAACTGGGCCAGAAGGGCGTGTCAGACAATTAACTGAGGATAGCAGTGGCTGTGTACACAACCCCTGATTTCCACACGAGTTGCCGCTTCTTGTTCTTCCTGTCTGAGGTCATTTTAGCTTTACACCGGCTGTTACTTTCAACAGCACTTGAACTGAAAAAGGAAACTAAAAAGAAATAGCCCCTCCACGTGGATGGGCCTCCAGCGGATTATACTTAGTGAAATCAGCCAGAGGGAGAAAGACAAGCGCCTATGATTTCACTTGAATGTGGTAGATAGAGAAGCCAAACAGGTGAACTAAATAAAACAAAAGCAAACTCTTACACTGCAAGACCAAATTAGTGGTTCCCAGAAGGGAAGGGTGAAGGGCGAGGTGGGTAAATCTGGTCAAAGGGCTCAATTGTATGCGGAAGGGTAGAATCGCGTGTTTAGTGGTTTACACACATGTTGATTCACAATGATGCACACCTAAAACTTATATAGTGTTACAATGCAATATTATTTTAATTAAAAAAACCCTCTCTATTTGGACTCAGGAAAGTTTGAGGTTGGATTTTCAAACCCCCAGTTGAGAAGGGCATGGGGGGGGCGGGGGACATCACTTGCTGACGTCCACAGCATTACAGGGATGACAAATCTTTTCCATATGATGTATTCATCCTTGTGACACAATGTGGGTACGGAACAGTCTTGTTTACCAAGTAGTTTTGAGATTTTTATTATTTGAAATTCTTGTTTCTTGCCAATTTTTGTGTGTGAGAATTGTTCCCTCAAATGATTAAAGCAGACAGCTCATTCTGGTGGTGTTCAAACTTTCATCCTAGCCTGCAAAAATTAGCCATCATTTCAGTACTCAGGAACACAAACTCCAAGTGTGTCCATCTATCCATGCATCCATGCAAGCATGCGTGCATCCATCCATCCATCCATCCATCCATCCATCCATCCATCCATCCATCCATCCATCCATCCATCCATCCATCCACTGTGTACCAGTATTCTGCTTGAAGTTGGGGGTACAGAGATGAAAAATACAGATGTATGGGGGTAGGGAGGGAGAAAATACAAACAAACTTACCATTCTATATGAGTGCTATGCCAGATGCTGCAGAAGGGTCCCCTGTCTTCCCTGGAGCCCCAAGCAGTTAAGTTTCTAACTTAAGGCCTGCCCCTCTCATCACCTCAACTTGAGCACCTGGAGGAGTAACTGGAATTGCAGGAGGGATGAAGAGGGAGTCAGGCTTAGGGGAGGGGGCTTGGGGGAGAAATGCCCCTGTCTCACAGTCCTTCAGTGGGGCAGTTTTGAGACATGCCCTCCTTCCCCCTCAGCTGATCCCCAGTGGGTCTGAGCCCCAGTTACCCCTGGTGGTAAACAAGGCATAAATTCATCCTTCGTTGGCTTTCCTTTCTCTCTCCGCCTATTTCTATCTTTCTATCTCTATCTTCCCTTCCTATCTTTGCCTTTTCTCACTGTTTTGCTTGTGATTTCAGGGTCTCCTCTCAAATAACGTCCTACACCCAAAGTTTCAGGGCTCACTTTTGGGGGAATGCAAGCTGAGACATTTGGGACATGTGGGGTGGTCATGGGGTCACAGAGGAGGGACCTCCCACCGCAGTTCCTGTGGCTCATGAATGTGTCCCCCAACAAAAAACTTTGAACCAAGTCAGATGAGAAGCTTAAAGCAAAGAGAGAAGGAGTTGACTTCCAGACCACAGGAAAGGTATGTGGGTGTCAGAAATGGCGGACAGTGGCAAATGTAATAGTTCAGAACAACCAACTGCAGGGCACACAAGGGTGAGAGTTTCCAGGGTGAGCCAGTTCCTGTAAAGCTTGGCTTCCAGCTCGTGGGGTCTCCCTGTGCTGGATTCCAGCCTCTATCTAATCGTCTCTCAACTTCAAAATCTATTCTCTGTGAGGTAACATGCTACCTGGTCTTCTTCCCTCACTGGCGCTGGTGGAGAAAGGACAACTAGTACTGAACTTGCCAGTGTTGTGCAAAAGTTCAGGAAGCTTTCACAAACCCAAGAACAAAACCACATTTACACCTTCGTGTTGTGAGGGAAAGAAGGTCAATAAGCAGCTGTCCTTCCATCGCTTATTCTATTTTTTTAAAAGATTTATTTATTTATGCATACAAGCACTGGGGTATAGGCCAGAGGTGTGGGGGGGTGAGAGGATTCACCACAGAGAGCAGGGAGCAGCACAGGCAGATGGACTGAAACACACTGCTGAGGGCAGCAGCGGGCACAGCAGGAGAGGTCTGCTGCACCATCTGGGTCCCCTCCCTGGCCGGCAGCAGGGATTGAACTCGTGCTGCAGTGGCTGTGGCTTGCTTCATAGTGTGTTGCTTAACCCACTGCGCCACCAGGGAGGCCCTCATCGCTTATTCTAGATGTAAAAACATATGGGGCACCTGTTGGGAGCCGGGTGGGTACGAAGAGCACAAGGAAATGGCAGGGCGTCGTCACAGGGACGTCTCTGCAGTCACTTGCAAGTGCACCTTTGCTTGAAAAGGAGCCACTGTGTTGACACCGAGGAGAGTTGTCCCATTGAAGAGGGGGCAATGGCGGTATTTTCTACTTGCCTCCTGGCCTCTCACTCCATTTCTCCCTCCTTCTCACCTTCTCCTTCCTTTAAAGAAATATAGTTTCATTCTCTTCAGTACCTACAAGGGCAAGTTAATCTTGTTCCTTTGTTTGTATTAATTTTTTCTGAACAGATAACACCTTCTTTGTTCTTGAAGAGCACAAAGGTGATTCGGAAGCAGTCTTCCTCCTTCCTCTGTTCTCAAGTCCCCAGGTCCCTCCTGCAAGGCAACTCTTGCTACCAGGTTTTTGGTATATCTCCCAGAAATGCATTTATTAACATATCCAATTATATTTTTCTTTTTTGGTCCCAAATAAACAGCAGCATTCTATAGACTACCCAAACTTTACATTTTTACCTAAAAATAATTCCTAGAGATCTTTCTAGATCAGTATATCTGGAGTGACTCCCCCCAATTGGGGGGGGCATGCTGTTGTGTATCACAGTAGCCCACTATTGACAGACATTTAGGTCGAAGTCCTTTGCTGTTCCAAACAATGTTGCAATGTATACTATTGTTTGCAGATCATCTTGCCTGCATGTATGTGTATCTGTAGGATGAATCCCTGAAGGTGGAGTTCTGGATCAAAGGGATGAACAACTTCAATTTTCATAGTTATTGCCAGTCTGCCTTGCATAGAAGTTGTACCTATTTATATGCCGACCAGAAATAAATGAATGTGCCCATTTCCCCACACCCTTTTAAACACAGTGCTTATTTTTCTATGGTTGTGTAACAAATCACCGCAAACTCAGTGACTTTAAACAACAGCTCACAGTTCTGGAAGTCAGAAGTCTGGCTTACAATATCTAAGTTCTTTGCCTAGAGTATTACAAGGTTAATATCTAGGTGCCATCAGGACTGAGTTTTTACCTGGAGACTGGGGGAAATAGCTGCTTTCAAGCTTATTTCTGTGTTGGTGAAATTCAGTTCATAATGGTTGTAGGGCTGAGGTCTGCCTCTCCTTCCTGGCTGTCAGTTGGAAATGCCCTCAGCTTCTAGAGGCTTCTGCATTCCTTGCTATGTAGCTCCCTCCACCTACAACTGCACATACTTCTTGTACTTTGGATCTTTGACTTCCCTGTCTCTTATCTCAAGATTTAAGGAACACATTAATTAGGGTTGGTCTACCCAGATCAGCTTAAAGTTATTAATTTGGGAATTTAATCAAATCTGCAAAATCCCTTCCCAATCACACCAAAATTAGCGATTGAAGAATTGGGAGGAAATGTATATATATCAGGGGATAGGAATTTGAGGGATCATTTTAGAATTCTGCTTGCCATACACAATATTAGCAAATTTTCAGATCTTTGTTAATGTGAGAAATAAAGATGAAATTTATTGATTATTTCTCTTACTATGCTTACAAATGTTTTCAGAAAAAAAAACAAATGTTTTCAGATATTTAAGATCCATTTGCATTTTTTTGTTTTCTTGGTGAGTGATATCTTCTTAGATATCACTGTTTTTTCTACTGGGTTCTTGTTTTTTAAATTTTTTTAAGAAGAGCTCTTTATGTGTTAAGGATCTTTCCTACCTTAATGACTTTGTCATATATTTATTTTACCTTGGAACCCCACCCTGCTTGCTGGTTCCTGAAACACTATTCATACTTTACTGCCCAGGTCAAACCCACATTACCCAGAGGTCTGTGCGTGACCTTATCAACAATGCTTACTCACCAACTCCTCCTGACTCTGTTCACGCTGCTCCTTCCTTCCTTCCTTCCTTCCTTCCTTCCTTCCTTCCTTCCTTCCTTCCTTCCTTCCTTCCTTCCTTCCTTCCTCCCTCCTTCCCTCTCTTCCCTTCCTTTCTCTCTCTCTCTCTCTCTCTCTTTCTTCCTTTTTCTCTCTTTACTGCAGACATCCAAAGAGATACAAGGATAAGACTGGGCATGTGTCATGCACAAAATTAATATCTGCGAACTGATAAATTGGTGTTTTGAATGAAAAGTCAAAATCTCAGATTTTATCTCAACATTTCCTGTTCATTACAAATACACTTCACCTTATACCTTGAACAACTTTGTCTTTGTAACTTCTACTCATTTTTATAATTATTACATGATGTGTGCTTGTTAATGCAAGAAAGAATATGTTAATGAGTAACTTTTCACAGTCACTCTTTTTTTTGGTTAGTTTGTTTCTTTTTGGCATGGTTTAATTGGTGAGATTTATCTACAATCCTGTCACATTATTTGATTTGAAATTACTTTAAGATTTTATCAGAGAATATGTACTCATTCTTTTAAAGAGTTGAGTGGAACTGAAAGACTGTGATGAATCAGAGCCATCACCCTGTTCCCACCCTCCCTACCTGCTACAATTCTCTCCAAAGCCTTTTTTTCTCTTTCTTTGGATAGATATCTCCATATTTCTAATATACTTAGACCAGCTTAAGTTGAGACATTCTGACTTCCTGTTATGGTGATGAAGACTCAGACTTTTCATATGCTCTGCTCCTTTTCCCTCCACAGGGTTATTTTACAAGTTTTCTTTTTTTTTTTTTTTAAGATTTATTTACTCATCCAAGAGCTGGACTGCAGGCCAAAGTCGCAAAAGGGGACTTTTCACCAGAGACAGAGCGGGGAGCAGAACAGGCAGACTGACTGAAATACACTGCTGAGGGGAGCAGTGGGTCAGGCAGGAGAGGTCTGTGGCGCCATGTGGGTCCCCTCCCAGGTCGGGGAATCGAACTCACTGCTGTGTTGCGGATGCTTCCCAGTGAAGCGCTCTACCCACTGCGCCACCAGGGAGGCTGGTATTTTACAAGTTTTTTGTTTTGTTTTGTTTTGAAAATATTTATTTATTTATGCATACAAGCACTGGGGTACAGGCCAGAGGTGTGTGGGGGGTGAGGTGATTGACGACAGAGCGGGGAGCAGAACAGGCAGATCAACGGAAGTACACTGCTGAGGGGAGCAGCGGGCACAGCAGGAGAGGTCTGCCAGGCCATGTGGGTCCCCTCCCTGGCCGGCAGCAGGGATCGAACTCGTGCTGTAGTGGCTGAGGTTTGCTTCATAGTGCGTTGCTTAACCCACGGCGCCACCACGGAGACCCATTTTACAAGTTTTGATTAAATCAATAGTCACTGTTTCTGTTCTTATGGCCATGCAAATACTCCCTGCTGAGGGAGGTGGTACTCCACAGCTACGTGTCCTTTTTTAGTCACATGTCTGTAAAAGTGAATATATTGGTAAGGATGTACTAAACTGCTAATAACAGAAACCCATCTCACTGACAGTAGCTTAACCCATGATGTTCTTTCTTAATGAGGGGAAGTAGGCAGGTGAAGGTTGGTTCAGAGACTCCGCACTCTTGCACTCTCAGCAGAGTTCATTTCTTTTGCTCCTTCCGCTCTGCCATCTTGTGTCCTGTTTTGCATATTCAGTTTTGTTCCTAATAGTCCCAAGTTGGCTAACACAACTCCAAGAGTCACATTTTCACTCCATATTCTGAAAGGAAAAGAAAAATTTTCCTCCCATGATTTTTTTTTTATTTCAGTGGTGTATGTTTGTGTTGGGACGTACGTTGTTCCTTTCCCAAAGTTCAGTGTTTATAATGGAAAATGGAGTTGGGGATGGGTAGCCAACCAACAGCATATGCTTGTTAGGATATTTTTGCTGTAAGTGACAGAAGACTCAACTTAAAATGGCTTAAACAATAGTGGGGTTTATAATTTCAATAAGAAGTCCAGGGCTAGTACATTTCAGGGTTGGTTAATTCAATGACTCAATGAAAGCCACGAAGATGTGAGCCTTGCAGTCTTTCTGCTGTCTTGTCCCCCCACCTGTTGGCTTTGGTCCCTGGTTTGTCTTCTCACGGTCCCAGGTGGGCTGTGGCAGCTGCAAGGATCACAAAGCATCAATTGATTCAGAGAACGCCTTTCTTTCTCTCCTTTCCTTAAGACTGCGAACTTTCTTAGAGATGACAAAATAGACTTTTCAGGTCTCATTTGTCAATACTGTGTCAACCATGTATTTGTAAACCTGTCACCATCAGAGGGAATGAATTATAATGATTATTGGCTTTGGCTATTAGGCAAGAAGGCAGGAAGGCAGCAAATAATACCTGCTACACCTTCATTTATTCCTGGAGCCTAAAATTGCCTTGTTTTCTTATTCACTTATTTAAAAAAATTTCTTGAATATTTATTGAATTACTACCAAATTCTAGGCACTGTTCTCGGTATTGGGTATTCATCTCAAACAAGAACAACTTAGGTCTTGCCTTTATGGACTTTACAACAAGATCATACAAGTTGGGAATGTTGATTGGTGAGTTGTTCCCTAAATTGTCACTAGCAATTGTCTCCTGCAATTTTCATGTGGGTCTACATGTACTTATTTGAAGAATTCAGTTTGCTCAACAATTATTTTTTGTTCTTTAAATTTTCAAGTATTTCAGGGCCTCCCTGGTGGCGCAGTGGGTTAAGCAACGCACTATGAAGCAAACAGCAGCCACTGCAGCACGAGTTTGATCCCTGCTGCCTGCCAGGGAGGGGACCCACATGGTGCGGCAGACCTCTCCTGCTGTGCCCGCTGCTCCCCTCAGCAGTGTACTTCTGTTGATCTGCCTGCTCTGCTTCCTGCTCTCTGTGGTGAATCCTCTCACCCCCCACACCTCTGGCCTGTACCCCAGCTCTTGTATGCATAAATAAATAAATCTTTAAAAAAATTTTTTTTCAAGTATTTCTTGTCTGGTGTCTGAATAATTTGAATTCCTAGAAGAGGCTTTACAGTTTCAATTACTTTTTCAGATTTTTCAAGTTGGATAATCAATAAAACAATCTCATTTCCCTAGAAGTGACAAGACCATACTCTTTTTTTTTTTTTTGTGATAAATGCTGATAGGTACATCCAAACATTCCTGATTTGGAGATAATATTCTTTTGATCATGTTCTCAATGAAAAATCATAGAAGGATAAGGCCACATTATGGTATTGAAGGTGGAGGGATTTTTAAAAGATTTCAAGCTTTTAAGAAACTTGGAAGCTTCAGATTGTTCCATTTAAGACTCTTTCCCCCGATATCAAGCTTAGAACAATCAATAGATGTTGTCAAGATTTGCCTGTACTGTCATTAGCAATTGTCTCCTACAAATTTCTTTCTAAGAGCTACAGCGTTTCTGAAGTTTTTCTTCCTTCTAAAGTCTGCTACAGAAGGCAAAAGAAATATACCAGATGGTTCCTCCCCCAGGTGGAATATAAAGGAATCAAATAAGGATCAAGGAAAGGAATAAGAACAATAATAATAATAATAACAATAAAGACACAATAACCAAAAATGAAAAGACAAGGACAAATTGGGAACACTTGGTGGGGAGCGGGGAGGGGGGTTGAGGGAAGATGGGAGCATGGGGGACTGAGGTGATGGTGCACTGGTGAGATGGT
>JAGFMF010012069.1:4628451-4642444 GCA_019455555.1 Galemys pyrenaicus | reverse complement strand
GACAAATTGGGAACACTTGGTGGGGAGCGGGGAGGGGGGTTGAGGGAAGATGGGAGCATGGGGGACTGAGGTGATGGTGCACTGGTGAGATGGTGATGGGGAATACATAGGGATTACAAGTGATGTCAAATATATATACATTTTAAAAAGTTAATAAAAAAATAAAGTCTGCTACAACTTTGTAAGTTTGGCTTCTCTAAAGTCTGTGTTTATATTTTGAGTGACTATGCCGGCGATCTTAGTAGTGTGTTCTTTATGACTCATAAGAAGAAAATATTTAATCAGTCAGTTAACTACCATAACAAAATGTAAAGTTCAAGAGCTTTCACATTAACTATAGTGTTTTCATAAAATGTTTTAATAAAGATAGGAACTACATTTTATATTTGAAGTTAGATAAATATATTTAAGAAATAAAATTTCACCCAGCTTTGGAATAGGGCTTTTTCATAGTTGTTCCACTTTTTCTTGATGCTGTTGAAAAATGTGGGTTCTAGCTATGTGAAAATTGATATTTAGTACAATCTGAAATCATGGCCGTGTATGGTAATGGGGTGATCTATTTAAAAGAGAACTGTTATTCTGACTATAAAAGTCCTCTCCCATTTTAAAAGAATAATTTCATGGAAATTTTCTTCAAAGACACAATAGAAGCTGCAGAACTGGTAGGGAACGGATGGTTCTGTGGTTGTATTCATGAAGTCACTGTAAAAACATTTATGCCACTTTCCACTGAGTACAAATGGTACAAGGTCAACTTTGTAAAAACTACATGTTCTTCTTTAGTGTAATTTTGACACTAAAATTAAAAGTCACATTTAAATGTTTTCCCAAAGTCTTCAAGCAGTCTCAAACTGTGTACAAAGTTAGCCCGACTGACTTAATGGCCACATAGCCAGCCAGGGAGCATTCCACGGGCACCCAGGCCTTCAGTTGATGTGGAGTTGCCCAACACTTCCCAGCATTCCCCCGGACTTTGTCCTTCTGCAATCCTGCCCTGGATGCTGAGTTTTCTGTCAGGTGCAGTCCTGCTCTTACCCTTTGGTCTTCTGGAATGATCTCTGCTAGCTCAGGCCTGGTGCTCATCATGCTCAGTGTGCTTGCCCTTTTCCCCAGCTCTTCTGCTCTACTGTTCTCTTGCAAGTGTCCTACTCTGGGCTGCCTTCAGGATGGAAACCCCAGCATTGGACTGCCTGGCCACTTCTCAGCAGGATAAGACATGACCTGTGCGGCAGGGAGAGGGACGAGGTGGCTGTTGGACACCAGAGTGTCACTGGGCAGTTTGGGGATATGTACCGTCACAGTGACCCCTCACCCTGTGCATCTTGCACATCTGGGCAGAGGACAGGCTTGAGCAATTCTTAGAATGTGGGGCCTTATCTGGCAGCTCTTATCTGGGGGGGCCTCCCTGGTGGTGCAAGGGATTAAGCATAACACTATGAAGCTATCTGCATCCACTGCAGCACGAGTTCAATCCCTTCCAGGGAGATGACCCACATGGCACAGCAGACCTCTTCTGTCTCACCCACTGCTCCCCTCAGCAGTGTATTTCAGTCTATCTGCCTGTTCTGTTCCCTACTCTGTCTCTGGTGAATCTTCTCACCCCCCATACCTCTGGCCTGTATCCCAGTTCTTGTATGCATAAATAAACCTTAAAAAATTTTAATACACTTAAAAAAAAAAAGAATGTGGACATCTGGCCCTGACCTCCAAGTGTTGGTGGAGAGTCAACTGCTAGATCTACTGATGGGCCCACCCCTCTCCAGTGTTACAGTGTGTTCCTATATACCTCATGACTTGCACTCAACATAGCTCTATTCACCCAGTTCATCCAAGAGTCTTTCTACCTATACCAGATGCCCTTGACTGATTTCCAATGGAGGCTGCAGTTTGACATAATTAGAGTCTTGAGTGCTTTCTGTGTGCCAAGTCTTTGCATGGAATTTCTTCTTACATCTGGTTGCAATCCTATGAAGTAGGTGGTATGTTCAGTCCATTTTACAGTTAAGGGATTGGAGACTTCCAGTGTTTCTATCACTCGGCAACAGTCACCACAACATTTCAATTCATGCCCCATACCCAGACTAAATGATTCATGTGGCCCCATGTTAACTTACCGTCCAGCTAACAGGTAACCTATAATTGTGTCTTCCTCTTTCCAGAACATTAAATTGTTTTGGTCACTAGAACTTTCATTCCTACTGCCTCTGAGGCCCACCATAATGCCAACTGTTTGTTAACGTCTAGTAAGACTTCTTCTTAGCCTGGAAAAACACAGCCCATTGTCAGATTTAAGGGAGTCTGTGGGCTATACCTTACTGTATGGGAAAGAAGGAGTTATTGGGCTACAAATAGATAATTTGAGAAAATAGTCCAATACTCTCCTTCTCCCCTAACTGTGCCAACTCTCGCTCTTGAAAAACTGAAGTGCACTTTCTCAGTTAATAAAACTTCACAGACATGCTCAGTCCCATAGGATTCCACTGTCGGTGACCCTGTCCAGGCACCCTTCACCTGTGGGCCCCTGCCTCCGCTGGCACATGTAGTGCCTGCCCCATTGTTCTGTGTTAGTTTCCTAGCATTACGGTGTAACAAGTTACCACAGACTTAGTGACTTCAAACAACCTCCATTTATCGTCTTACAGTTTGGAAAGTTAGAAGCTTAGATGACGAGGTGTTGGCCGCGTTCTTTCAGCAGGCTCTAGAAGAGACTGTTTCCTTGCCTTTTCTGGCTAGAAACAGCTCGCATTCTTTGACTCATAGCCCCTTCCTTCACCTTCAAATCCTTCAACATAGCATCTTCCAATCTCCCTCTCTCCTACCCTCCACCCCAGATTTTATCATCACATCACTTTCTGACTGAGCCTCTTAGAACACTTGTGATTTTTTTAAAAAGATTTTATTTATTTATTTTTGCATAGAAGAACTGGAGTGTAGACCAGACTATGGGGGTGGGGTAGGGTGAAAGGATTCACCAGGGACAGAGTGGGAAGCAGAGCAGGCAGATCTATTGAAATCCACTGCTGAGGGGAGCAGCAGGGGAGACAGGGGAGGTCTGCTGTGCCACGTGGGTCAGCTCCCTGGCCTGGGATCCAACTCAGGCTGTCACAGTACCTCCCAGCACAACAGCCCAACACTGAAGTCAGAAAGCAGGAGAACACAGAGAATGAGATACTGGCTTGTGGCAGATATCCTGGTCAGCTCCAGCTAATACACACTGTGTGAAGATGAAGTGGGCCAGAAGCACCTGAGAAAATCTGCCTTCCTTCTCAGGAAAAGACAAAGGTCTTTCTTCAGAGAAATTCAGAGTTTTCCCAGTTCTGCCTTGCTCTGCCACCTGTCTAGAAGAGGTAGAGGAATGGGAGCTGCCCTTAAACCAGGTCATCTTACCACTCCCTGTAAGATGACAGGCCAGCCAAGGAAGCCACCATTTCCACACACACACCTAATCTTCTCCTGTTCATCCACTGTTCCTGGCCTTGTCCTCATTTCTAGCTCTGCTTCTGAACCAAACACCTGCCCTTGGGTCCAATGGTCATTGACTCAAACCTACACTCTGGCTCTTCTATGCCCATGGAAATCTATGTACCATCTGTGGTCTCTAAGATGCCACCACCGTATTTCAGGATGTTGGCCATTGTTCAGGGAAAAGGCTTATTCTTCTCTTGTTACCCCCTGGAACAACGGCTTCTTGTCCACAGGCATTTGACCCAAGTGTACTGCACACAGTCTTCTCTCAACAGAAGATGGATCGCCGTGAACAGTGTGATTAATTGTGAGGTGTTTGTTTTTCAGCTCTACCATCTCAAAAAATGATTAATGACTTGGTTCATTTAAAGACAATTCTCCAAGATCCTGGGACTTAGTGGAAAATGATGATTTGCAATGACAAGCAGATAGACTGCTTAAAATCAGGGCTGTCCCAGAGAGCCAAAACATTTGACCAACATCTGGAAAACATCTGCATGAATGGTGTGGCTGCAACAGATACCAGATCATTGGAATTTTTAAGAACTATATCCAGGGATTCTGGGTTCTAAGTCTACCAAAACAAAGTCCTTGTGGCATATATAGCAAACTGATGTTCCAGGGGAGATTAAAAAAATCTTTTTAGGGCCTCCCTGGTGACACAGCGGGTTAAGCAACACACTATGAAGCAAACCACAGCCACTGCAGCACGAGTTCGATCCCTGCTGCCAGCCAGGGAGGGGACCCACATGGGCACAGCAGACCTCTCCTGCCCTCCCCGCTGCTCCCCTCAACAGCGTGTTTCAGTCAGTCTGCTGTTTTGCTCCCCACTCTGTCTGGTGAATCCTCTCACCAACCTGGACTCTGGCCTGTACCCCAGCTCTTGTATGCATAAATAAATCAATCTTTAAAAAAATCTTTTTAGTATAAAATAAAGCACAGATACAAGTAAACTAGACCACTCTCTCACACCATACACAAAAATTAACTCAAAATAGATAAAAGACTTGGATATAAGACATGAAACCAGAAAATACATAGAAGAAAACAAATAAAACACTCCATGACATTAGCTTTAAGGCTGACTTTGTGCATTCATCTCCAACAGCAAGAAAAATGAAAGCAAGTATAAATAATTGGAACTACATTAAACAAAAAAATTTCTGTCCAGCAAAAGAAACTATCACTAAAACAAAAAGATACTCTACTGAATGGGATAAAATATTTGCCCACCATACATCTGACAAGGGACTGAATCTAAGCTCTACAATGAACTCATACAATTCAACTAAAAGAAAACCAAAGAACTTAATAAAAAAATGGCAGAAAATCTAACTGGGCACTTGTCCAAAGAATATATATATAGAGACCAACAAGTGCATGAAAAAATGCTCATCACTTATTGTCAAGGAAATGCAAGTCAAAGCCACAATGAGATATCACTTCACACCCATAAAAATAGACCATATCAAAAAAACTGGAAACAACAAATGTTGTTGAGGATGTGAAGAAAAAAAGGATGCTTGTACACTGTTGTTGGGGAATAACTGATACAACCCCTATGGAAAACAGTATGAAGTTTTCTCAAAATATTAAAAATAGATCTACCATATCATCCAGCAATAACAGAAATGGGTATCCAAATAATGCAAAACCACTAATTCAAAGGGATATATGCACTTCTGTGTTCATTGCAGCAATATTTACAATAGATAAAATATGGAAACAACGTAAGTGTCCAAAGACAGATGAGTGGGTTAAGAAGATATGGTCTATATACACAATGGAATATTAGTCATGTATTAAAAAGATAATTTAAAAAATTAAAAAATGTAGTTTATTTATTTATATATATTTTACATCATTGTTCATTTTTGTACAATGTTTGCTTTCTCCTTCCAGGTGTAGTCCCCATAGAATTCCTATCACAGTTCACCTGTGCACCATTACCATAGTGCCCTGTGCTCTCTCCTCCCCTGTTCTGATCCCTCTCCCCCACAAAATGTCTTTGATTTATAATTGCTGTTAATTTTTTTGTTATTATTTTTTCCCCTGATCCCTTATTTGGGTCCCCTATATTCCTCTTATCAGTGAAACTATCTGATATTTTTCTTTTTCCTTCTGACTCATTTTACTGAGCATAATCCCTTCCAGCTCCGTCCATGTTGCTGTGAATGGCATGAGTTTATCTTTTTTGACTGTTGAATAGTATTCCATTGTGTATATATACCACATCTTCTTGATCCAGTCATTTATTTTGGGGCATTTGGGTTGTTTCCAGGTCTTACCTATTGTAAATAGTGCTGCAATAAACATAGGGGTGCAGGTATCCTTTTGAATTAATGTTTTTGCATCTTTGGATAGATTCCTAGGAGTGGAATTGCTGGATCATATGGAAGCTCCATTTTTAGTAGTTTGAGGAAACTCCACACAGTTTTTCATCGTGGTTGAACCAGTTTGCATTCCCACAAACAGTGTAGGAGGGTTCCTTAAAAAGATAATTTATTTTACTTTTGTAACAATGTGGAAGGAACTGGAGTGGGATTACACTAAGTGAAATAAGTCAGGAGAAAGACTGGATGGTATTATTTATATGTGGAATATAAAGAAACAAAACAACGTTCAGACAAAACCAGATAACAAATCCTGGAAATCTGACTGTAGAACTGAGACTACCAGAGGGGGAGAGAGATGGGAGAGAGCAAAATGGGGAGGGGGCACAATAGACTATGCTGGAGGATTATGGGTGTTTTGGTGCTGGGTGTGGTGTGGTAACATACACCTGGAGGATGTGACCTTATACCTCTAGATTCTATACAGTGTTGTAAACTAGCGTTACCGCAATAAGTTAAATAAATAAACATATAAAAGGAGGAGGGTAAAAAGAAATAAAGCTTGGCCTGATAACTCAGAAGCCCCTTTTTGTTCCCCAACCAAATCATAGTTCCCTCTGTACCTTGGAAGATAGTCGTTATGTTAATGACACACACACAAACGTTTTATCAGTCAGTTGTACATTCCTGTATACTCTAGTTTAGCTTGCCTTTTAAAAACTTTTATTTAAATGTCTTGAAGTCATCTTTTAGAGATGGGAGGATATTTTTAAACCTATTTCCCCCCTTCTATACTTTTCTTTTCCACGGGAAAGAAATATATCTATGGAAGGGTCTGAGTCTCTTTGTCCTGGAGGGTTCCCCATAGCCTGGATGTTGCCCATTTGCAATAGTGTCGTGAGTTGCCACGTTCCTGGCTTCCGTCAGAGGAAATCTGGGCTGTGAACTGAAGAAATCGCTACCATGACCACTTCACTATTTCATCCACGTTCTTTTCCCAGAAATCCTGGGCATATTTACCTGTCACTATGGGGCCTCCCGCTTCCTTCACCTGGCCTATTAGGCTCCAAGCAAACCCCACTTCTCTCAGAGAACTCCCTCTGAGTGGCCCCTTCACCCCTAATCCCAGCACCAGGGGGCCTGCCTTGCACACTGCCACAGTCTCCTGGCTTCATGCCCCCGCTCTGGCTGATTTCAGCAAGGCTGATCTCATCTCCACCATGTGTGATGGAGAGGGCATGGCCGCCTCTGCCCTAGGACCCAGTGGTCAGTGCTGGCATGGAGTCTGAGCTATGCCCTTCGCAGGCGTAGCCGACACTGTTTGGGACCCAGGGGACTGCTTCAATGGAGCGCTTGCCCTGTGTTCTCTAGACAAAAAGCAACTGTTTATGGATGCTGTGGATGTTTCTGGGCTGTGCCTCCTCTGATCTTGGAGATGACCACTGCTTCAGAGGCTGGGGAGAATTTGAGTTGCAGAAGGCTTAGGTGAAAGAGAAGATAAATTAACTTAAACAATTTCTTCCAGATAGCAGGAAGGCAAGACATTCACACTTAACCAAGTATCACGTCTCCCTGACGGAAAATGATGTCCAGGTTGACTGAACTGACTCCATCTTGTATCTGAGACTCCATCTTAATAAACTTTTAACTTAAAAAACAAAATGTGATGTGCAAGAACTGGTTTCCAGCTAGATGTGAACAGTGCAACAGTGCTTTTCTTTTTCTTTTTTCCATAGTAGCCAAGGCAGGCTTGACTGAAAGGCAATGAAGTCTAAGGAATGTAATCGATAGCCAATCTTAATTCTGGGTAAATAACTTTTGCAAAACTTCCCTCCTTTTCTATCCTTTAAAAACCCTTTAATCAAAGACCTCAGTGGGACATGATTTGGGCAAATAACAGAGTTTGTGCAAATCCAAGATCCCAAATAAACTCCATTGTTTTGTTGCAGCCTCATTGTGTTTTTCTCTGTGGACACTGATGCTGCAAGTCCATATTCTGGTTTCTCTTTGTGCTGCAATTGTGGTTCTGAGGTGCCACATGATAGCTAAGGAACACTGAAACATTAAACAATTCATTCTACTCTTAAGCCTACACCTATCCATGATATCCATACACACTCATAATATCAGTTGTCAAGCCCAGATGAACACTGAACACTAATAATGCAAAAGCTATATATTTATAAAAACATTTAACAAGATGTAATTAAATTTTCAAGTGAAGAGAATCACAGCATGATTTAAATAATTTTGACTCTAAATACTGATGTGTGCATTTTTAAATATCCAAGATATGTAAAAAGTATTCAACTTAATAATAAATAACAACCTGATGAATAAATGGGCAGCGGATATGAAAACAATTCAAGAAAGTGGCTATCTAGAAGGTCAATAGACACAAGGGAAATGTTCATCATTGTTTCTAATAAGGGAGCTGCAGGTCAAATCCACAATGAAGTATCATCTCACACCCATGAGAACGGCACATATTAAAAATACTCTCATCGGGCCTCCCTGGTGGCACAGTGGGTTGAGCGCCACACTGTGAAGCATCCACACAACAGTGCAAGTTCTATCCCGGGCCAGGGAGGTGACCCACATGGCACAGCAGACCTCTCCTGCCTCGCCCGCTGCTCCCCTCAGCAGTGGATTTCAGTCCATCTGCCTGTTCTGCTCCCCACTCTGTCTCTGATGAATCCTCTCACCTCCTTGGACTCTGGCCTGTACCCCAGCTCTTGTATGCATAAATAAATAAATCTTAAAAAAAATTAAAATACTCCCATCAACAAGAGGTGCGGAAGATATAGAGGAAAAAAACCCTCTTATACTGTTGGTGGGAATATAAACTGGTATAGTCATTATGGAAAGTGCTATTAGTTTATCTGAAAAAACTTAAAGTGGAAATATTGTATGACCCTATAATTCCACACTCAGGCATCTGTTGAAAGAATATGACACCATCAACTCAAAAAATTATATGCTCTACGATGTTTATTGCAGCATTATTTACAATGGTTAGGACATGGAAAAAAACCGAAGTGGCTACTGATAGACCGTTAGATCAAGAAGATGGTTATAGCCACACATTGGAATACTATTCAGCCACAAGGAGAGACAAAATGCTGCCATTTCTTTTTTTTTTAAAAAAAGATTTATTTATTTATGCATACAAGAACTGGGGTACAGGCCAGAGATGTGGGGGGTAAGAGGATTCACCAGAGACAGAGCCAGGAACAGAACAAGCAGATCTACTGAAATACACTGCTGAGAGGAGCAGTGGGCGAGGCAGGAGAGGTCTGCTGCGCCATGTGGTTTCCCTCCCTGGCCGGAGGCAGGGATCAAACTCGTGCTGCAGTGGCTGCCATCTGCTTCATAGTGCGTTGCTTTACCCACTGCGCCACCAGGAAGGCCCAAAATGTTGCCATTTCCAGCGAAATGGAAGGAGTTCAAAGGATTTAGGTGTGGTCAGAGTCACAAAGACCAATATTGAACGTTTGCAAATATGGCAGGTGGTTCAACAGAGTAAAACACCTATAAAAACTAATGGATGAAGGTCTCTCAAGCTAAAAGGGAGGGAGCAGGTAGAAAGGGTCAAAGGGTAGAAAGGATTGTGGTGGGGAAAACATTCTGGTCTATACATTTTAGGTAGTTAGACATGTCATGTGGAAGCCTGCATCTGTCCTCTTACCTCAAACATGGAGGCTGCCTGTCCTTGTGGTAAGCCAGGCCGGAGTAAAGTCCCAGCAGCCCTGGAGACTTGCAAATTACTTTCTTGCATTCTTTTAAAAAAGATTTTAAAAATTTATTTATGCACACAAGAACTGGGGTGTAGGCCAGAGGTGCAGGTAGGGTGCCTTGAGAGGATTCACCAGAGACAGAGTGGAGAGCAGAACAGGCAGGTGGACTGAAATACACTGCTGAGGGAAGCGGCAGGCCAGACAGGAGAGGTCTGCTGCGCCATGTGGGTTAGCTGGCTAATATGTGGTTTCCGCTGGTGATAGCTTGATAGCGCTGAGACAAAACCCCTACGCCACCAGGGAGGCCCCAAATTGCTTTCTTTAAAGCTCAAGATCTGAGCCAGTCTCCTTTAAGAATGCCACTCTTCCTTCCTCTTCCCTTGTTGCTTTTATTTCTAATATTTCAATTACAAACACAATTACTTGATTAATTACAATCCTACAAATCTTGAACGGCGGGGAACCCTGAGTAGTAAGGTAGCAGGATTTCTTCTCTATACTTTTTTGTTGCTTCCAAATTCTCTACTTTTCTCAATTTTCCAACTTACTTTTATAATACAAAAAACATTCTAAACCAAAAACCTGACAAAATTCCTCTTTTTAAAAAAGATTTATTTATTTATGCATATAAGAACTGGGGTACAGGCCATAGGGGTGTGGGGGGGGGTGAGAGGATTCACCAGCCACAGAGTGGGGAACAGAACAGGCAGATTGATTGAAATACACTGATTAGGGGAGCAGCGAGCAAGACAGGAGAGGTCTGCTACACCATGTGGGTCCCCTCCCTGGCTGGAGGCAGGGATCGAACTTGTGCTGCAGTGGCTGCGGTTTGCCTCAGTGCATTGCTTAACCCACTGCACCAGCAGGGAGGCCCATCCTTGTCATGATTTTAGAGGAAAGTTTTCAGTTTCTCATCATTGACTATGATGCTAGCTGTGGGTTTGTCACACATTGCCTTTATTATGTTGAGGAATGTTCCTTCTAACCCCATTTTATTACGAGTTTTATCATGAATGGGCACTGAATCTTGTCAAGTGCCTGCTCTGCATCTATTGATACAAACATATGATTTTCGTCTTTTGTTAATATGGTGAATTACATTGATTAATTTGCATATGTTGAACCATCCTTACATCCTAGGTATAATCCTACTTGGTCATGGTGTATGATCCCTTTCCTGTGTTGTTGAATTCAGTTTGTCAAGATTTTATTGAGGATTTTTGTATCTGTGTTCATCAGGAATATTGGTCTGTAGTTTTCTTTTTGCGATTTCCTTGTCTACTTTTGGTTACAGAGTAATGTTGGCCTCCTAAAATGTTTTTGGGAGCACTCCTTCTTCCTGGTTTTTTAGGGAGGAGTTTGAGAAGGAGAAAAATTAATTCCTTTTTGAAGGTTTGTGCTAATACATTTTAAGAGAATCAATTTAATTATTGAGTGACTACTGTCTGAAAGCCGCCTATGACATGTTGGGCACCATTTTGGTGTCCATGAATACAGCAGCAAAATGTTTAAAATTCTCTCGGAGAAAAGCCATAGATAACTGTGGAATGAAACCAAATAGATGATGGTCCGGAATGGGGAGAGCAGGAATGCAAGGTAGACTGAATTTGGAATTAATTTGGGATTATAGTTGATCCTTGAACAACACCAGTTGAACTGCATGGGCCCATTTATATGTGGATTTTTCCCTGTCTGATGTTCTGTGTTTAAGAATTAAACCAACCATAAGATATCTGTTGGTTAAATCTACAGATGCAGAATCTGGGCTAGGAGGTGCCAGCTATAAAGGAGTTGAGCATCTCTAGGTTTTGGCATCCATGGGTATCCTGGAACCGATGCCCCTAAGGATACCAAGGAACCACTGTAGTTGGGTTTTTGGAGAGTTAAAAACTATGTGAGGATTTTTGACTTGGGGAGAGGGGTGGGCACCCTAAACATCATATTGTTTAAGGGCCAACTATAGTTTATTCTGTTCTACAGCTAATTCTCCCAAACTGTCCAATGACTTCAATAATCTGCATACAAATTTATGCAACAAACCCTCTTTTGAATGGGTAATTAGTAATTATTATGATGCAATTTAATAATTTTTGAGATGCGTTTTTGTGACATGTGAATACTTCTGTTTAAAAATACGTTTGAAAAACCCTCAGTGAAGATATATAAGAATGGAAATCAGCCTCCTGAGGAGCCACATGACACAAAATCAGCTACTTCCCGTGTCCTCTGCAGATTTTGCATTGGTTGGCGATTTCAACTTCTTCCTCCAAGGAATAGTAGAGAAGGTTCTATAACACCCTCAGCATGGGGGTGGGGCTGAGGGTGTGATAGGGCACACCCTGATGAAGCCCAGAACTTGCCAACTGCTCAGAAAGGCAAGCAGGGTGGAGGCACTTAGGTAGCTGGAAGAACAAAGTTCAGGCCAGACCTTATGTCCCTTTCTTGCCAGATGTCAAATCCCTTGTCTTGGCATTCTAAATTTGAATATATTGTAAATTGGTCTCAGATTGAAGAGAGAGGTGCTCTTCTCTTAGAGGGCAAGAGGTTTGGGGTTAGGAACTGTAGAAGATGCAGCCACCCTCCAGTCCTCATCCTGTTGCAAAGAAAACAACAGACCCCAAATGGAGGCCCTCATGTTTAGCCCCCCAAGATTTAGTACCTAACCTAATTTGGTTTGGTTTCAGCCTCCTGCAGTTTCTACCTCACCCAGGAATGTGGTCCTAACTGGACGGTAGCAAATCTTCTGATTAGCATCAGCGAATTTTTCTTTTCCATTCCCCAAAGGGAGATGGGAGAATCTGCCTCAAGACCTTTTCCCATTCTCCACAAATGGGTTTCCTAAACCTGAAATAATTCCCACTTCCCTTATCTTGCCCTCTTTCTGCCTCTAAAAGTCATTTTATAGAGCTTTTTAGAACCCCTTTCTACTTGCTAGATGGGATGTTGCCCAATTTGTGAGTTGTTTAATGAGGCCAATCAGATCTTTAAAATTTACTGAGTTGGGCTCTTGTTATTTAACAGTCCCTGCCTGGTTGTGGGAAGGAAACCCGGAAGCCCTTGGGGAGGGGCTCCTTAACGGTAGGCTTTGAGCTCAGTTTGGCCAAACTAGCACTAACACTTTTGCTGGTTGACATTTAACTTTAGCTGGGATGAAAAGTCCTACAAAAGCACTGTTGTTTCCTCATGTTTGTGGAACTGGGGGAAAGTTTCTCAAGCTTATGCTTGCCAAAGTTCTGGATGATTTCTTGCTTCTTGAATGTCTTGATGTGATCATGTTCCCATGGCTGATACCATCCTCAGATTCGGTTAAGAGGGTCCCTGCCCCAGGTCCTGCATTTCAGAGGTGACAAACATGGGCACCTCTTGGCTTAGGATCAACTAGTTGGCATTGGCACGACCCTGCCCATGACCTTGAACGTCCATTCCGTTTACTGATAGTGTTCAGGCTCGGCAAAACACTTCCCCAGCAGCTTTAGCCCTATGTCCCTCAAATAGAAGGTGACCACGGCGACATACTGTGGAGATTTGTGGATTTTGCTGCCTAAGTTGCTAGAGGTTGCTAGAGGCTTTTCAAAGTGTGAGGAGGAGGATTTGAGGAACTGAAGTGATTTAAGAGAAAAGACAACATTATAGAACTCATCAGCTCTCTCTCCTCTCAGAACACACAAATTTAATCAGTTCTCTCAGTGGTTCTGAGGGTCTATTTTCTTCCTTCTTCATGGTTCTGGAAAAAATCATGACTTAAAGTGATTTTCACAACATGACAGACAAAGAACATTGGTAAAATCTTGAGCAAGTTTTAAAAACATATAAGCAATATTTTAAAACGTTAACAACATAAAAAACAATTTACATTACTCTTCATTTAGTATTTATGTTTTGACCTAATGTGTGAAATGCGATATCAAATTTTATATTATTTTACTGTTACAAAAGAG
The DNA here is from genome assembly GCA_019455555.1 of Galemys pyrenaicus. Lineage (NCBI taxonomy): Eukaryota > Metazoa > Chordata > Mammalia > Eulipotyphla > Talpidae > Galemys > Galemys pyrenaicus. The sequence continues at coordinate 4,628,968 of JAGFMF010012069.1, read as the reverse complement.
CTAAAAAAATTAATTAAACTTTCCAAAATGAATATTAAAATGTAATCTTTGTTTAAATACTCTAAATAAAAATTAGCTCCCTGCTGATTATATCTGCCATTTAATTTTTTAAAAGTTTTTATTGTGGTAAACTACACATAACATAAAAGTTACCACCTTCGCTATATTTTGAAGTTACAGTCCAGCGGTATTGGGCATATTTATATTCTTATGTAACCATCACCACCGACTCTCTTTGGAAGCCTTTCATCTTGCAAAACCAAAACTCTGTACCCGTTAAACAGTAACTACCTATTCCTCTCTCCCCAGCCCTTGGCAACCGCTTCCATTTTAATACATACTTTCAAATATTTTAGAGAAAAAGTTAAATGTTTATTCTTATTATCTTTTCTAATTTTAAAAATTGGTGTAATTCTATTCACAGTGTGTGCAATTTTAATGCAATTATATCCTTTTTTTTCAATTGTATTTTGTGAGGTAATAGAAAAAAAAATGTCAGTCTCTACCCTCCCCCCCC
>JAGFMF010012069.1:4615099-4628401 GCA_019455555.1 Galemys pyrenaicus | reverse complement strand
CCCCCCCCCCGCACAGAACTCCTAAATCTTTGCACTTTTCTAAGCAATTTCAACACTAGGAACATCTTTTTTTTTTTTCCCTAATATTTGACTTTTGGTGCTGGTTCTTCACACAGAGTTCCTAAGTCCTTTGGAATTTCCCGTTTACATCAGTTTCTTGGTTTACTGAGATGACTTTTGGTGGGTTCCTGGAGGGGGGCTGTTTCCCAGGAAGACCAAGCCTTGATCAGAAGCTTAAAGTTTTTAACCCCAAACTCCATTCTCCAGAGAGGAGTAGAGGGGCTGGATTGACCCTGCCTACATTATGAAGCCTTCATAGGGGCCTCCCTGGTGGCGCAGTGGGTTAAACAACTCACTGTGAAGCAAACCGCAGCCACTGCAGCATGAGTTCGATCCCCGCTGCCGGCCAGGGAGGGGACCCACATGGCTTGGCATACCTCTCCTGCCTCGCCCGCTGCTCCCCTCAGCAGTGTGTTTCGGTCAGTCTGCCTGTTCTGCTCCCCGCTCTGTCTGGTGATTCCTCTCACCACCCTGGACTCTGACCTGTACCCCAGCTCTTGTATGCATAAATAAATAAATCTTAAAAAAAAAAATGAAGCCTTCATAAAAATTGCAAAAGTACAGGGTCTGGAGCGCTTCCGGGTTGGGGAAGCGGTGGAGGTGCTGGGGCAGTGGCGGGCCTGGAGAGGGCGGGAAGCTCCAAGTGCCCTTCGAGAACCTGCGCTGTGCATTTCCCATATCTGGATGGCATCTGTACCCTTTGTCATCCCCTAGTCTGTATACTGGTCAACAGTAAGTAGGCTGCTTTCTTGGGTTCTGTGAGCTGCTCCATCAAGTTATTTGAACCCGAACCCAAGGAGGGGGCAGTGGGAACCTCTGATTTATAGCAGGTTGGTCAGAAATAAAGGTGTGGGGGCAGGCTCATCGGACAGTCTTGTGTCACTGGATGTTGTCTCCAGGTAGATAGTGTGAGAACTGAGTTAAATTGTGGGCGAGCCTGCTGATGGTGTAGAGAATGCTTGAGGAAAACCCCATACACTTCTGGTGATGGTAAATGAGAAGCGTAGGAGGAAGACTGAATTTTTCCCAACAAACATCCTATGCTCAAATCCTTTAGATAATTGCTGTTAATAGAAGACAGATTATGTGAACTTTTTATTGTAGTAGTACAATTCGTGAATTTATAAGATAAAGGCAATAAAAGTTCTGTGGACTATGCAATCTATGAATCATGTATATCTTTATTTTATTTTTCATCCAAACTCACAAAACACACAGACATGAACAAACATAACTAATTTCAGTTGTCTTTGATAGCTACTGACTTTCAGTTATATTAAACACCGTAGTTTTACATGCATATTTATCAGTTTTGTCATCATGGGCGTGGACTCGTTAAGATAGCAACATACATCATACATCATTCAACAGTTTGCTCTTGGTGTATACTTAAAGTCTTTAGACATGTAGCATATGGACCCTCTTTCGTATTCTTGTCCTGCACAGCTTAGAATAGCCAGAGTTAGCAAATAAAGATACAAAACCAAGTGAAGTTTGAATTTTAATTAAACAGTGAATCGTTTATTTATTATAAAAATCGATCCATTAGTATATTAAAAATTATGCATCATTCATCTGATATTCACACTTCTGGGCATCCAAACCTACCCAAATTCCTCAAATGTTAGGAGCAAACTTTTGCCCACAACCTACTCTCAGGTGATATGAATTTTTACTGTAATTCAACTTTCTATGACTTGCTGGGATTAAAAAATCCCACATTTTTGTTATGAAATAAAAACCAGAAACGTGCCTAAAACTTACATATGCGATTTAATGAATATTTGCAAAGCGACCATCATGTCAACAACTCCCAGGTCAAGAAATAGGACCTTACCCTCAACCTCAAAGCCCCAGGTGTCCCTCTGATCACAGTTCTCTCTGTCTTCAGGAAGTAATTCCTTTCCTGACTTTTATAGTAATCAGTTACTTTCTTTTCCTTACATTTTGACCTCTCCTGTGCAATCTAAACACGATGGTTTTGGTTTGCCTGTCTTTGAACACTGCTGTGGCGGGGGGCTTCCTTGTTCACTCTCACTGCTGCAAAGTATTCCACGAATATTACAGAAATGATCACTTATTCTGTTGATGACAGGTGGGGTGTTTCCAGTTTGGAGCACTTACATACAAGGCCACCAGACTACTCTCTGACTTTGTGTGTATATTCTCATGAGTGGACACAGGGCTTTTGCTAGGGCTATTTTAGGTTTTAGATTGCCTAAAAACAGATTAAATAAATATGCAAAGAAGATGCACTGTACCTATTAGAAGTCTGTGCTTGAGAGACACATGAGTTTAAACAAAAACAGAAAAATCCTAGGTTTACTTGACCTAATTCAGGGAGAAAACTAGTGTTAAAGTCTAAAGTAGAAAGATGGGTCACTTTAATACACCTATGAGAACATATAATTCTACATTCTTTTGTGTCATTTATTTTTTTTTACTTGTATTTAGATGCCATAAGCTTTTAATTTGTGGGTTTCTGAAATTGCCAGTCCTAAGAAGAGGGGAATACAAAGTAGCTAGCCTCAGTTTTCCTGACCTTCCTTTTATCTTGCCCGTTTGTTGCCCGTTTTGTGGCATCTGCTTTGTTGTTCCATCAGCTCAGCTGAGTCCACCTGTAATTATGGTGCATGCGCAGTAAACAAGACTTGGAAGAAAGGCAGAAACAACTTCTGATGACCCAGATCCATTTTTTTCCACGTGAAATATCTGTAATTGGGTCAGTAATGATATTTTCCGGGAAGGATGAGCTGAGTAGATTTAGAAGTTTTAAAGCCCAGCATGCATGTGCCTGGGGGCGGTTGAAAAGTGAGATATTAAAAGAGTTCACTTAAACATTTATCTATTCCCTTTCTGTAAGAAATGTATTTTTAGTAACACCAGCCCTGTCCTTTAAAGAGAGAGTTCCCCTAAAAGTAAAGGAGTATAAAATTTTAGAAAGAAACATGTTATTAAAAAAATTATTTGGGGTTGGAAAGTCTTTTAAAATAGGTTCCCAGCCCAGAATCCACAAAGGAAAGCCCTAGTAATTTTGATTATACAAAATGAAAATGCTTATGTGAACAAAAATACCATAACTAAAGGTAAAAGATAAATACAGACCACTACCCTCAAAGGTCTGAAATACATATGAACAGACTGTAGGCTAATCTCCTGAATATACAAAGAGCTCTTACTAATAAATGAGAAAAAGGAGCAGTAACCCAACAGAAAAAAGGCACAAAGATTAGAAACAATAATTTACAGAAAAAGAAATATTAGGGACTAATAAGCATGTGATAAGTTGCTCAATGTAGTTCCTAATTTTAAAAAAATGCAAGTAAAACAATACTAACCGAGCTAATGGGCAGATATTTAAAGGCTACACAGAACCAGGACATGGCAGAAGTAGAAATTCTCATTCTCTCTTGGTATAAATGCAAACTGGAAAGCCCTTCAGGAGCCCATTTAACAATACCTAGCAATTTGGCAATAGCATAGTTTAAAAATGCACATCAGGGCTTCCCTGGTGGTGCAAGGGGTTAAGTCTTAGCACTACAAAGCCATCCACAGCCACTGCAGCACTAGTTAGATACCATGCCCCCAGGGAGGGGACCCGCATGGCTCAGCAGACTTCTCCTCTCTCACCCACTGCTCCTCTCAGCAGTGTATTTCAGTAGACCTGCCTGTTCTGCTCCTCTGCTCCCCACTCTATTTCTGGTGAATCCTCTCAACCCCCTCCCCACCACCACCTCTGGCCTATACTCCAGGTCTTGTATATGCATCAATAAATAAATCTTTAAAAAATTAAAATAAAAATGCATATCCTCTTTGACCTGCAATGTTCCTACAAAGAATTTGTCCCACAGATACATCACAGCAAGTGTGTGATGATAAGTGTAAGTGACGTTCCCTGTTGTGTTTCTTGTATTGCACAATGAGAAGAATCGGTTAAGTGGTTTGCAGTACATCTTTACTGTGGTAGAGTAAGGTCCTTCTAGGGGTGCTGATGTGGAAAGAACCACATGCCAGCCATCAAAGAGCTCCCCAATATACTGGCTCTCCAGGCAGGGAAAGTAGGGCTGCATTTTCTTACCCTCTTTGAAGACAGGTGTGGCCACATGGCTTACAGCCAATGATATCTGTGTAGAAGCGACCTATGTCCCTACTGTGTAAATTCCTCAGAAAGGATTATGCTCAGTGAAGTAAGTCAGAAGGAAAAAGAAAAATACCGGATGGTCTCCCTTATAGGAGGAATATAGGGGATCAAGGGAAAAAAAATAACACCATCACCAACAAAAAAACCCACAACAAAACAAAAATAAACAGACAACTACTAATCAGAGACATTCTGCAGGTAAGAGTGAGGGATTGGGATCAAGGCAGGGATGGGAAGAGCACAAGAGACTATGGCACGTGACTGTGCACAGGTGAACTGGTGGTGGAAATTCTATGGGGACTACACCTAGAAAAGAAAGCAAACATGGTAAGATAAAATAAATAAAAATAAAAGTCAAGAAAAAAATACTACCCCCCCCAAAAAAAATAAAAAGACCTGGTGTGTGATGTGCCTCTCTGTCTGCCCTAGTGACTGGGGACACAAATGTTGAGCTGGGGCTCCAAGTGGCTAAATGAGCTGGGCCCTCTAATCCGTCTGTGTGAGACACAGAGTAGGAGTGTTACAGGGCAGGGAGAGGAGCACCCAGAACCCCCTTTCCTGTGACCACCCTGTTACAGGAGTGGGAAATAAGTATCTGTTGTCTTAAACCCCTGAGATTGTGAACGCTTTTCATTACCTCAGCGTAGTCTAACCTATCAGGAGTAACGCAAACTCCAAGATAATTATTAAATGAAAAACGCCTAAATGCAAAGGGGGTGACGTCATTTGTATATGTGTATGTTTATATGCTTAGAAAGTGGCTGGATGGATTCGTGAGAAGCCTAATCGGGCTTACAACAAAGGTGTTGAAAGGAGGCAGAGATGGGGAAGGCCATTTCTATTTCACATAATCTGTGCTGTTGGATTATTGAAAAAACAAATGTAACTTCGCTAAGTTTCCATTTAAAACTAGCTGTGGTTCCACAAAAGATGGCTCCTGGCAAGTCATCGTGGCTCCAAACTAGAAATAGCTCAGATTTCCATGGAGGATGGATGGACACACTGTGGCATAATTATAGCCCTTGTATCCCACAGGAATACAGGAACACAGGAATACAACGACAGGAATACTCACACGGACACTGAGGAGAACATGTACAGCTTATTCTGCCGAGGTAAAGTGTAGAAACTGACAAAATTCATTCCCGGGTTCAGAGGTCAAGCTAGCAACCCTCCAACAGGATGGGTGTGTTTTATCTGAGGAAGGGTTACATGAGGAGCTTCTGGGGTAAGAACCATGGGATGTGGTAATTCATGGAGCTGAATCTCACTTTTCCATATACAGGTTACACGTCAACGAAAAGTGCAAAGCCGAATCTAGTTGATATAAAAAATAAACAAATAAAAGGTGGCACTTGACCTCGTGGTGTTGGTGGTGCTGGGCAGAGCTGAGGTAAGCTGTCCCTATCGGCTGGCAGTGCCATCTTCCTTGAGGCAGGGCTGGTGCCCTTAAGTCTTGGGATCCCAATGCCCTACTGTGAGCCCCCCAAATAAAACCTGAGTAGGCTGTTTTTTCCTTCCCTGGATGACCTCAGCGACCGCCACCTAACATTGCGCTAAGAATCCTGCACTGACATCGGTTGGCGGCCTGAGTAGTGACCAGGGCATTCGGGCAGGGACTGGGCGTCCTTGGCAACCAGGGCCGGAGCCTCCTCAGATTGCAGGAGGGATGCAGAAACATGAGCTGGAACCAAGCTGCGGCCTCTTGACAGCAGTGCTTAATTAGCTTCCTGCTGGAGACTTTGTTTTTAGCATTAAAAAAATTATCTCATTTAAACAATTTTATTGAACACAGACTCGAACGAGATGCAATTTTATTGTTTAATCCTTTGCTTAGAGTCTCTTTCATGGACCGTTGAAGATTCCTTTCAAGGGTCCCATGAGGTTAAAACTACTTTCATGAAAATATACTAAGACACTGCTTGCCTTTTTAACTGTCATTCTCTCACAAGTAAGTGTAGAATTGTGTTTCCCAAAAGCTATTTATGGTTGCTAAGAAATAGAACGGAAAAGCACTTGGAGGATCCAAATATCTTCTATTAAGCCAAACATAAGAGATTTGCAAAAATGTAAAACAATGTCACTCTTCTGGCTAGTTTTTTAAATACAGGTAGTTTTTTTCCCCTCACAGAACCATATGTTTTATGTTAATATAGAATGGATTTCCTATTCTTATTTTAAATGAATAAATGATGACATATTTTTAAAAACTTCTCAGTTTTAATTTCTACTACAGCAAATAATCATAGAAATAACCCACATCCACAAAAGCTCTTTGGAGTCCTCAATAATTTTTTAAAAAGATTTATTTATTCATGCATACAAGAACAGGGGTACAGGCCAGAGTCCAGGGTGATGAGAGGATTCACCAGAGACAGAGTGGGGAGCAGAACAGGCAGACTGACTGAAACACACTGCTGAAGGGAGTAGTGGGCAAGGCAGGAGAGGTCTGCTGCTCCATGTGGGTCTCCTGCCTGGCCGGCTGAAGGGATCGAACTCATGCTGCAGTGGCTGTGGTTTGCTTCATAGTGCGTTGCTTAACCCACTGCACCACCAGGGAGGCCGGAGTCCTCAATTATTTTGAAGAGTATAAAGGAATCCTGAGGTCAAGACATTTGTGAACAGCTGCTAGCTCTATAAATTTATTTTAAAGTTTTTATTTTGGGCTAAATTTAGATTTCCAGAAAAGCTACAAAGTTTCAGCTACTCTGTAACTTCAAAAGCTATGAAGTTCCCATGTACCCCTCTCCCAGCACCCCTAATGTTAGCATCTTGCGTCCTAGACTTGGTGCATAGCCCAAATGAAGGAACCCACATCAGTACATTGCAATTAACTAAAGTACAGACTTTGCTTGCATTGCCCAGTTTTCTCACCAACATCATTTCTTATTCCAGGATCCAGTCTAAACTAGATTATTATATTTAGTGCACATAGCTTTTAAAATTTCAGTGATTGTCTTTTGATGCTTTTAAAAATGTATGCATTCTGGTGAGTGTATACCATCCACCAGGACTGCACTGAGGATATATGATATGAAAAATGCTTGCGTGATGAGTGCAGAGATTGGTGAGCATGTTGGCTGCATCTAGAACACAAACAGACCATTACCATTGCTCCCTCCCCCAACATACTCTATTTCAGATACTCTCTCCCCAAAGGTAACTACTGTCCTGATTTCTAATAGTACCCAAGAGTTTTGCCTGTTTTTGGACTTTATGGAAATGGAATCATACAATGTATGCTCTTGTGTGTATGTGTGTGTGTGTGTGCTTTTCCCACTTCACAGCCTGTGAGATTCATTCCTTTCATGTCTTGTAGTTCATTCATTCTTTCTGTTGTATAGCAGGGGTCAGTACACCTTTTCTGCAGAGGGCCAGGTAGTAAATGCCTCAAAAGGCATGCGGGCTCTATTGCTTCTGTTTCCACTACTCAGCTTTTGCCTTTGCTGCGTGAGAGTGGTTGTAGATAATATGTAAACCTATGAGCAAGGCTGTGTCCCAATAACATTTTATTTACAAAAATAGGCATCAGACTGGGTTTGGCTTGCAGACCCTAGATTACAGACCTCTGCTTATAGTGTTCCACTGTGTGAATATGCACAATTTATTGACCTACTATACTGCTAGTGTGCATTCCAATAGTTTCCAGTTTGGGGCTCTTAGGAATGAAGCTGCTCTGAGCATTCTAGTATGTAAATTTTTCTTGGGTGTCTGCCCAGTGGTGGAATAGATGCTGCCAGTTTTCCAATACGATTGTACCAATTTACGCTCCTAGCAACTGTGTATGAGAGCTCCAGTTATTTATATCCTTGTCAACACTTGGTACAGTCTTTTCCTTTGAGCCAGGCTGGCCAGTGTGGAGTGATAAGGCTTTGCAGTTTTAATTTGTAATTTCCTGATCATAATGAAGTTGAATAACTTTGTATAGGTGTTTCTGAAGCATGTATTCAAATCTTTCATCCTGTTATCCTTATCATCAGTGAATGCCTGTTACTTCTCTTGCTTTTATTTACATTATCTTATAGGAATATTTTCATGTTTTTACATAATCCACATGTGTCATTAAATTTTTGCTTAGATGTCGCCTATGTTTTCATAGTTCACTATTATCAACAGCCCGAATGCTTTTATTCAATATGGGTTTTTTGAGGGGTGTGTGTGTGTGCGTGCGTGTGTGGTTTCTTTGAATAAAATTATTGTGCCAAAGAGTATAAATAATTTTATAGTTTTTGTTATACATAATTGTATATCTTGTATTACGCTTTCATCATTTAAAAATATTCTCTTATACAGTTGCTTTTGTTGACTCGATTACAAGGCACAGAAATCAAACTCAAAACAGTTAAAAGCTTCAAAGAGACTTTCTTGGTGGGAGGGAGGTGAGGGAGAGAGTTGTTGTTTAGTGGATATACTTTCAGTGTGGGATAATGGAAAAGTTCTGGAAAAGGGCAGTGGTGATGGTTGCACAACAATGTAAATGTACTTAATGCCACTGAATTGTACTCTCAAAAACAGTTAAAATAATACATTTTATGTCTATGTATTTTACCATCATTTTTTTTTTTTTAAACGGGAGAACTTCTTAACTCTCGTGAGTGGGTTTCACTTCAGGTATGGCTGGATCCAGCAGTTCATGTGATAAAATTCAGGATTCTGGCCCTTTCACTCCCATATCTTATCTCTTTTCTTTGTATAGATTTTAATCCCAGGTAGACTCTGTCTATGTGGCAGTTGAGATGGTCACTAGGTTTATGTCCTCCTTAACCCTTAGGTTCCTGGAGAATTTATCAGAAATTTTCACACCCTGTGTCCATATACATCAATCTTTGAGAAAGGCTCTGGTTGGCCTACTTGGATCACATGTGACTCTGGCCATCTGGGGCAGCTCGTCATCAGAGAACCATGGATTTGACAGTTCCACCCAAGTCCGGCAGAGTGGGGGAGGAGAAGTTCCCCAAAGAGATGACCTCTGTTCCCAGAAGGGAGAAGAATGGGGCCAGGCAAAAACAACAGATGTAGACTACATATGTTATGGATTTCCTGTGTAACCCAAGCACTTCCAAAAGAGAGCATTTAAATGTTTCAAAACATTCCTATGTGCTTGGCATTTTGTTTTTGTTATTAAAAATTTTTTAATGCCTTGTGGTTTGACCATTTGCTGGATGGTATTTCACCTTTCACTGAATAACAGACTCAGTATTTTGGATTGACTTGTTTATGTGTGCTAACTTATTGAAAGAGTGAGTCTTTTGAGGGCCAATATAGGATCACAGTTTTTGTGTGGTTGTTTGTGGGTGGTATACTTGAAGAGAGAGTGTATTAACTTCTACTGCTTTAGTTTCTCCATAAGCCTGTTAAACTCTCATTGTTTATGGAATTGTCTTCTAGCATGTAGCACAGTCCCTGAACTTTAGTGAGCCCCCCAAAATTTTTATTGAATGAGTTATTCAATCATACAGTATTTTCCAATTTTTGTCTACTATTTGTCAATATGGAATATTGAGCATACCAATTAAACTAATATTAGTTTTAATTTCTTCTTCCTTTTTTGTTCATTTTCTTTGTTGGATTTTGTTGCAATGGGTTTTATAAACAACTATATGTAGTATTTTTGACTGTTATAATATAATGTACCATTGGCCATTACATAATGATCTTATTTATTGTACTGCCTTTTGCTATGACATCTGCTTTATCTGCTACTAAAATAGTAATCCCAGCTTTTCTTCTATTCTCATAGGAATATCCTCTTACATTGCTACTCTGTTGATTTCTTTTTTGGTTTGTGTGTCTCTTGTAACCAACAATTGTTCAAATTTGTTCTTTTAACAGTCAGGATGCTCCTTTTTATAGGAGAGTCCAGCCTGTTTAAATTTAATGTTTTAAGTGATGAAATTTGACCATATCATATTTCCTGTTGAATTTATTTTAATTTGTATTTGTTATCTCCCTTTCAATTTGTGGACTTTATATGGGGCTCATTAAACTTTTTGTTCCCTTTTGAATTATATTAGAAGATAACTTCAATGAATCAGCCTGTTCTTCTACCATTTTCAATGTATTAGAACTTTGTACAACTGTTTCCTTCTAGTATTTACTTCTATTATTAACCTGGGATACTTTGAATGCTCAAAGTATGTAGGTATGTTAGAAATCTAGTTTTCAAAACGTTAGTCTCTGTTCTCTGCCTTCCCACCCCCCAGTCATTTATGGTTGCTAGATATTCTTATAATTTTCGATCTGTACTAGATAATTCTCCAAATATTTATGGATTTTTAAAAACTTTTTCCTCATCAAACTTGTGCTTCAGTAATGTTAGAATTTACTAATCTTCCATTGGCATTGTTCTTGCTGTTTGTAGACCTCTGTTCTCTCTAAATTTTGCTTTTGGGTTAAGCAAGATCACCAAAGAGATCATAATTGTAGATATTTGTAGTGTGATTACTTGACATTAGATCCTGATATTTACAGGAATTTTCCTTGACATTAGATCCAGTGTTGAAGACTATAATAAGAAGTAGCCTTATTTAATTTTTTAAAAAGATTCATTTATTTATTTTGCGTGGAAGAACTGGGGTGTGGGCCAGAGGGTGTGTGTGTGTGTGTGTGTGTGTGTGTGTGTGTGTGTGTGTGTGTGGACTCATCAGAGACAGAGTGGGGAGAACAGGCAGATCTACTGATCTACTGAAATACACTGCTGAGGGGAGCAGCGGGCGAGGCAGGAGAGGTCTGCAGCGCCATGTGGCTTAATTCTCTGGCCAGATTGAACTCACACCTTAGTGGTGATAGTGCTGAGACTTAATTTCCTAGTCCACCAGAGAGGCCAACTTTATTTAATTCTTTACCTTATTTGCTGGTGGCACAAGGGGTTAAGTCTCAGCACTATGAAGCTATCACAAGCTACTGGGGGATGTAGATCCCTGGCCAGGGAGGTGACCCACAGGGCACAGCAGACCTCTCTTGTCTCACCCCCACTGCTCCCCTCAGCAGTGTGTTTCAGTCAATCCCCCTGCTCTGCTCCCCAGACTGTCTCTGGTGAACCCTCTCAGCCTCCCTCCTCCCCCACCCCAGTTCTGCATTAAATAAGTAAGATAAATATTTTTAAAAATTCTTTACCTTATTATAGGTCTGTGATTGGTTCTTCAGTGTCATTTCATGACAAAATTGATGAGAAAAAGCATTGTTACTCAAGGACCTGTTTTCATTACTGATTTCACTTCAAAGGCCCTTCCACTTCAAAGGTCACTTCCAAGACCCTTCTAAGGTAATGGCTTAATGTAGCTATTGTAGAGATGGTTTTAAAGGCTTGTTTATTTTTGCTTTGCTTTTTTTTTTTAAAGATTTATTTATTTATGCACACAAAAGCTGGGGTATAGGCGGAGTCGTGGGAGGTGACAGGATTCACCAGACAGAGTGGGGAGCAGAACAGGCAGATTGACTGAAATACACTGCTGAGGGGAGCAGTGGGCGAGGCAGGAGAGGTCTGCTGTGCCATATTGGTCCCCTCCCTGGCCGGTGGCAGGGATCGAACTGTGCTGCAGTGGCTGCAGTTTGCTTCACAGTGTGTTGCTTAACCTACTGCGCCACCAGGGAGGCCCCAGCTTTTTTTTTTTTTTTTTTTTTTAAGTAACCTAGCGCCTGTATGTGTATCTGTCTGCCCCTCTTACATGGGCCCAGTAGAGAAAATATTCCATTATAACAAAATTGCTAATTGATTGCATTTCCATCTTAGATTGGGCTGCTGGCAGTGAAGTGAAAGTTAAATCCAAAAGTTATACGTAAAACGAGCATATAACCTTATGTCATACCTTTTAGGCACCAACCTTAGCTTCATTCTGTTATCCTGTAATGTTTTCTTTCCTGTTGCAGTTCTTTGCTTTGGTTAGAAAATATTCGTTTAAAAAAATTTTGTATTGTTGATACCAAGTTTATTTTGTTTCATTTTGTGTTGTATGCTACTAGAATCTCTACTGAAATGAGATGTTTAGGTAAAAATAAATAATAATATTTTTATTTATATAGCCACAGTCAAATCAACCCTGAACCTACCTACCTCAGACCTCATATGATATAAACAGTTAATGTCTTTATGTTTTAAGATAGCAGTTCTGAAAGTATATTCGGGACATCTCTGGGGATTTCAGAGGCCCTTAAATAGGTCTCACAAGGACAAAACAATTTTCATAATAATATTAAGATAATATTGCTTTTTTCATCTTCATTTTCTTATGAAACAGTGGAAGTTTCCAGAGGCTTAATGGTGTTTGAGATTACAAGAAACTGAAGGCGATAGAGAATCCAGCTGTCTTCTATTCTCAGACATGAAAGAGATTTGCAAAAATGTAAAATGGTGTCATTCACAAGTTTTTTAAAAAATAGAACTATTTTCCACAAAAGTGTTCTATTTACATTAACATGTAATGAACTTACTGTTATTTTTAAATAAATACAAACTTTAAACACTCCTTAGTTTTAATTTTTAATACAGTAGACGTTGATAGATATAACCCACACAAACAAAAGCTTTTTGGGGTCCTTAAATTTTTTTTATTGATTTCTAATTTTATGACCTTGTGCTCAGAGCTATACTTGATATTATGTCAACACTTTATTTTGGAATTAGTTGAGATTTCTCTCTAGCTGGATGAATTGGTGGTCCAGGGACTCTGAATAATTTTTAATAGCGGAGAGGAATCCTAAAACCGAGTGTTTGAGAGCTGCTGGCTTATGTCTTTATTAGACTGCTTTTTCTGCTGATTACCGAGGACATTTTTAATTTCTGAAAAACATTCCTGAATGATAAGTAACAGAATTCTTCTTAGGGGAGAACTGTCTTTGTTTAGAAAAACAAACTGATGGGCTATTGTGATTGTGGGAAGATCACAGGCTGAGGTCAGTTGGGAATGAGACTGAGAACCAGACTCTTCAACATAAGAAAAGAGAGAGAATTTAAGGTGTTTGGGTGCCTTCGTTACCGAGAGGAACAAAGGAGGTGTAGGAGAGGGTAAATCTCCGAGAAGCGGCTGGAGGTGGAGCTGAGGGTGAGACACGCCCAGGGAAGAGGCTCCGTGGAGGAGGGGGAGGGGTAGAGGAAGGGGAAG